>PVJL010001054.1:0-303283 GCA_004026885.1 Lyroderma lyra
TGGAAAGGAAGAATGCATTTCCCCATCTCCCCACATCCCCATGGGCCTCCCTCCCTCCCTCTTATGGAACCCCTGTATGGAGTTCCCCCTGGGTGCAGAGAGAGGCAGAGTTGGGGGGCTGTTCTCGCTGGGTGCTGGCACATAGGGCAGGTGCCGGGCTGCTCCCCCGGGCAGAGCTCCAGGTGGACCAGGGCATCTGGCTTGCTGAGTGGAGCGGGGCCTGCACCAGCCCCTTGCGGAGCGGGCAGTGGGAAGGGCAGAGGGAGGCGAGAGAGCTGGAGTCCAACTGCGATGTGAACAAAAGCCATAGCTGTGTTTTGTTTTAGAAGCAGAACTCACACACTTGTGTCTAAATATTATTTATTTTCCTAGAGATCAACGAATGCTCCAGCCAGCCCTGTCAGAATGGTGGGACATGTGTAGAAGGAGTCAACCAGTACAAATGCATTTGTCCTCCAGGAAGGACTGGGAGCCGCTGTCAGCAGCAGGCCCAGACTGGTACGCAGCTGCGTGTGGCTGGGTGAGGACGTCCCACTGCTGAGCAAGGGGGACCCTGGTCATGAGCCACCAGAGAGTGGGCTCTTCCTCTCTGTGTCACACCCATGGATCCTCTGGTTCCCTGAGGCTATTACTGAGGAGGGAGTTTAGCTCTTTGGTGTAACCAGAGTTTTGATTCTTCTCATGGAAGAAAGTTCGTGTGGAAGGACGACTCACAGCCTAGAAAGTCCTGGACTGGGGGTTGGGCCTGGGACATTTCCTGGCTGCCATTTTCACACAGTCATTTCCACTGCAGGCCCGCAGGGCACCTCCTTCGGAAGCTCCCGCCACACCCCACGCATCTGTACTTACTGATAGAGGCCAGGTGTCTTTAGAGTTGGGTGACCGGACATCTGACAGGTGATGAGGTCATCCACATTGAGTCCCAACATAGCTGTAGCCAGAAGGTCTGGACGGCACACAGTGGCTGTTGTGCAGATGGCCGGAAAGGCCAATGGAGAATGGAGAATGTAGGGGGCTGGGTAGGGGTGGGGTGGGGTTCCCACATTGCACAGCCACCAAAATGTCTTCTACAAAAAGGACAGATCCTAAATCTGTCCTACGCTCTGCAGAAAAGCCTGGAGTGTCCTGCGTGATCTGAGTGACGTCAGCATGAGGAGGAGGAACGGGTGGTAGGTACAGGGTCCAGAGAGTAGGTGTTTGGCCAGTGCTTGATGTCCGTGCACTGGACCCAGCCCAAAGTCACTTTTAAGCATTACCCCCCGAGATTTATTGGCTATTTTATGTGTCTTGATTCCGTTCACTCGAGTCAGCCTGCAGGGGGAGCTTTCCCAGGACCAGGCTGCCCTCTGGGGAGCCCAGCTCCCTCCAGCTCCGTCCCCAGGCTGCTTTCTGTGCAGAGGCGAGAGGTCGGCCCTTCTTGGCAGCCTCACTGCCTCTCCTGCTTACAAACAGGGCAGCTCCTTGCCACTGAAGGCTTCTGCCATCAGGGCCTTTAGGCAGTTGTTCCTCAGGTCCAGGGCACTTGATGTAGAAAGTATCCCCCAGGGAGGGCAGTACGGGATGCAGGTGCATCCAAAGCCGGCTCCTGTCCACCAGCATCCATGGACCGCCCGGCAGGTGCCTATGTCCTACTCCCCCAGGCCCTCAGCCCGAAGCCCTCCCAGCTCTGCCTGCCGGAGCTTATCTCCCAATCTTTTTTAAAAAAATCTATGCACCTTTTTTGGGTCTATTCCGGTAAAATGTGCATAGCAGAGCATGTGCCATTTTAGCCACTAAGTGTTCAGTGGCACCAAGTGCATTCACATTGCTGGGCACGCACCTCCAGAACTGTTGTCATCCTGCAACCCTGCAGCTCTGTGCCTGTGAGCATTCTCCCCTCCCAGTGGCAACCCTCTACCCTGTGTCTGAACCGATTCCGCTAGGGACCTCACGTAAGAGGACTCACACAGTGTCCTCTGTGTGACCCGTACTTTTACCCATTCCTCTACAATCCCCCTCAACCCCATGAGCACTCTAAATCCTGTGAAAACTTTTTAAAAAGGACTCTGATTAGAAAAATTGGTATCTGTTCTTGATTTAAAAAACAAACAGAAAGCTTAGACCACAATAAAGAGCCCCCGGAAGTGCTGTTTGAACCACAGTGATGGCCGTTAGCGCTGGCCGAGTGTTTGGTCTGAGCCAGAACGCGGTTGCGCCCCCGCCCGTGCGGCCCCGGCTGTAGCACGTGCCCGGCGCTGTGCTCTGCGCCCCAGGCGCCCACGCCCCCCACGAGGTTTAGCTCAGCCACTGTCCCTCCTTCCCTTCCTGCAGAGTGAGTTCTCAGGGCTCCTCCAGGGGTCCGGCTGGCGGGGCGGGGGCGGGGGGCGGCCCTGACGGGTTTTGTCCCCGCAGCTACCCCAGAGCGCATGGCAGGAGACCCCGCCTTCAGCCGGGCGCCCCGCTGCGCGCAGGTGGAGAGGACTCGGCAGTGCAGCTGCGAGGCCGGCTTCCAGCTGAGTGGTGCAGCCGGCGATAGCGTCTGCCAGGGTAGGTGGGTGGCCCATGGAGAGGGGACATGGGGGAGAAGGGCTTGGGGACGAGGAGGGGACTGGGCTCCCATAGCCACCCTCCCACCTGGGGGCGCACCCAGCCTGCACTAGGGGCACAACTAAGGGTGCAGGGGCTCAGGGATCCCAGCCCCTGTGCTGACCTGGTGACTGCTAAGGTGGAGCTAATTTGTGGACATGGGCAGGGGTCATGAGAAGGCAGCCGTGGGGGCCCACGCTTGCAAGAGTCAGAAGCTGGCAGGGCCTCCACCCAAGCCCTGCACACTGGTCTAGAAGACCCTTGAGCCCTTTGTCCCTCCATCCTGGCTGGAATCACAGGGCCGGGGGGTGGGGGCGGTGAAGATGGGGTGCTACGCTGGTGGACAGGCAGAGCTAGGCAGGTGCCTGGGGCGCATCCCCCTCCCCTCCCAGCTTAGCTTAGTCGGTAGACAGGGCCCACATCTGCTCATCCTCCTCATCACCAAGCTCCTTCTGAAAACAACTTAAACTGATGGTTCAAACCCAAGAACTGGTCAACTGGTGCCAACAGCCTCCTTTACAGCAGCAGGAATTACTCCATTCCTAGAGATGGGGCCATGAGCCAGGCCAGGGGTCTGGGCTGGCTGAGGGGCTTGCTAGGCCAGCCTCTGTGGGCTCTCCCCTTAGTTTTCCACCTTAGACAGATGAGCCACCCAGGCTGTTTGAGCAGCTCTGTCATTTGTCCCTTGTGCCCTCTCGGCTCTTGGCTCAGGAGAAAAGGGGGCAGGCCTGCCCCTCTCCCCATGCTCTGCTAGGGCCGGGGCTCGCCGTGTGGCTCCCAGAGTCATGCTGGGCACTCCTGTCCCCAGATGTGAACGAGTGTGAGCTCTACGGGCAGGAGACGCGCCCCCGGCTCTGCATGCACGCCTGCGTGAACACGCCCGGCTCCTACCGCTGTGCCTGCCCCAGCGGGTACCGGACTCTGCCTGATGGGAAGAGCTGCGAGGGTGAGTGGCCTGCTGCAGGGGCGGGTGCTGCCAGGCTGGAGGGCAGCTCTCCACACCTGCTCACTTGCTGTTCTTGGGACCTGCCAGGACCTCAGAATGGGGGTGCAGTGGGTATTCAGGGAGCCAAAGTCTCAGATAGGTTTAATTGTTCAAAAACCACCAACAAAAGGACCTTTCAAATCAGGCTACATGGTCACCAACATAAATAGGAAAACAAGTTGCTTAACCATCCTGGCAAAATGTCTCTCCCAACCTCACGTCCTGCAGTCTGGAGGAGAAATGAGGCTCCTGGCACAGGCCTACATCGACGTCTGGAAGGGGAGCACCCTATAGGCACTTGTGCCCTAGGGTGATTACCCCAAATCTCAGCCCTGGAACCTCGATGCTGCAGTGGGTCTCTGGGGGGACATTGGGTCTGCTAACACAGGCCTTCCTTACACTAGAGGAGGGACAGACCTGTGTCCCCAGCTGTACTTGCCCAAGGAGACAAGACACAGAAAAGAGCCTAGCTGGTTCCAGACAGTGGCTCTGAACTTCTGGGGCAGGAGGAGGAGGAGAGAGGGCAGAAGCCTCTTCCACAGGCTCTCGGAATGTGAGAGAAGGCAGCTCCCTAGTGACATACTATTGAGGCTCCACTTCATGATTCACAGTAGTGGGCAACTTGGGACTGGAGTAGGAGAAAGCATCCAGATAACCATCATCCATATGTCCATCTATCCATTCATCATCCATCCATCTCTTTCACCCATCTGTCTCCCCATCCATCCATCATCCATCCATCCATCCATCCATCCGTCTCCCCATCCATCCATCCATCGTCTCCCCATCCATCCACCATCCATCCATCCATCCATCTATCCCTCCCTCTCTCATCCATCCATCCATCCATCCATCCATCCATCTATCCATCCACCATCCATGCACCATCCATCCATCCATCCATCCGTCTCCCCATCCATCCATCATCCATCCATCCATCCATCCATCCATCTCTCTCATCCATCTGTCCATCTGTCCATCCATCCATGCCCCAAGTGTTCATGAAGGACTGTGTGGGGTTGGGAAGAAACGCAGCCTCCAGCTGTGGAAGTCACGTGAAGGGAGCAGAGAATTCATGCACAGGAGTGAGACCGTCTGCATTGGGCATGAGGGGAGGCTGAGAAGGAAGCTTTTGATACTTTGATCATGAAGGGAGCGATAGCAGGCATGGAAGGAAGACTGCAGGGCCCCCTGGCTGAGGAGGAGGCAGGTCTGAGAGAAGCGCTGTGGCGGGAGCAGTCCTGCCTGTAAGCTGTCATTGCGGGAGGGAGGTCCCCAGCACGGTGCGGCAGCACTTCCGCGGGCCTGGGTTCCAGAGGGTAAGGAGGGCCAGCTTTCTGGCTCTAAGAGTGAGCGTGGGTGTTTGGAAAGCTCCTCGCCTGCGTGGAGTGTGACTTTCCAGTGGCCCTGTCACTGATGGAGGGGACGTCGGGGATCTTCTTCCCCACTGGGTGCCCGTATTTCAGATGTTGATGAGTGTGTGAGTCCGCAGCACCTGTGTCCCCGGGGGACCACGTGCGTCAACACTGGTGGAAGCTTCCAGTGCGTCAGCCCCGCATGCCCAGAGGGCAGCGGCAATGTGAGCTACGTGAAGACGTCTCCCTTGTGAGTACCCCACGGTTCTTGGGAGAAAGTAAAGTGTGTCCGAGGGAAGGCAAGAGGTGGCGGGAGGTTGGGGGGGTGCAGGGCTGGGGTTCTGGCTCCCCTGAGCTCCCGTCTCCCTGTAGGGGTTGCGTTTGATGCACCACTGCTCTATGCAGTTGGGCATTGTTTCCCAGTGCTGCCGCTGACATGGAAGATGATGGGACTGTGTGGCACTCGAGGGAAGGCCCTCCCGGGTGATGTGATGGGGGGCAGGTGTATAACACACCGATTTGGGAGCGGATCGCCTTCTTGTGCTCACACAGCACATCTACACACCTTACTGATGTGCTAGCACCCAGCTTTTCCACTGGTGCTAGGTTTGGCTTCTAGGAACCTCAGCTCTTAACAGAGATTTCTCTTTTCAAAAGTGGGGAGCTCAGGCCTTTCAGGGAGAATAACTACCGCTTGATAAAGTGCATGCATTTCCTTCTAAAAAAAAATGACAACAGCATTGTTTTTAGAATGAGTCGACTTCAGAAGCTTAGATGCTTGAAACGCCCTGGAGGCTACAGCGAGAAAGGCAGTGCACTGAAGAGTGGCAGCAGCTATTAGTGAGAGTGAAGACCTCAGGAGTCACTGAGTGAAGAGACAAGAGGGACCTGCACGTCAGACTTGTAGCCTTGGGGACATCCCTGATTGACCTGAGTTAATTACCATGATGACATGACTCACCAAATACGCTTAAGGGCATTAATGTTTATGTGGGAAATACCAGAAGCCCTTCCTCCTGACCCCAAATAGTTAAGGCAGATAGGGTTTCCTGCTTTAGGAATGAATTAACTTTGGTGTTCACAGAGGTCAGCACTTGTGGAGAGCCATATCCCAAGATGTTGCCAGCTCTCTGCTGGGGTCCCACTGTCACTGAGGGAGGTCTCAGCATGCATAGAGGGTTGCTTGTGCATGCACATGCATGCACACACATGCACACATACATGTGCACACTCATGCACACACGCAATTACAATACATGCACGCATACAGGCATGCACACATGTGCATGTGAACGCGCACACGACACACATACATGTACATATGCACACGTGCATGCACATGTGGGCATGTACGCACAGGTGGGTTAGGCAAGTGCCTCTTCCTTGGCCACCCTGATGCCAGATGCACTCTCTTGCCTATAACTCTGGGCTCCAGGGGCCTCTGCAGGAGGACAGGCAGGGGAGACAAGCCAGGTCAGGGGGCCCCTCTGCATCTCCCCAAGGTTGACTGCCTACATCTCTCCTCTCTGCTCCAGCCAGTGTGAAAGGAACCCCTGCCCTATGGACAGCAGACCCTGCCGCCACCTGCCCAAGACCATCTCCTTCCACTACCTGTCCCTGCCCTCCAACCTGACAACACCCATCGCGCTGTTCCGCGTGGCCACCGCCTCCGCACCCGGCCGACCCGGACCCAACAGCCTGCGGTTCGGCATCGTGGGTGGGAACGGCCGTGGCCACTTTGTGATGCAGCGTGCAGACCGCCAGACGGGGGAGCTGATCTTGGTCCAGACCCTGGAGGGACCTCAGACGCTGGAGGTGGATGTTGACATGTCAGAATACCTGGACCGCTCCTTCCAGGCCAACCACGTGTCCAAGGTCACCATCTTTGTGTCCCCGTATGACTTCTAAGGGTGCAAGGGCACAGAGTGTGCAGATCTGGGCTCATGTCTGTTCCCCAAAGGCTCACCTGTGGGCAGTGACTGTGACAACCATGTCCCCTCCCTGCCCACCTGCCCAGGTGTCTTGACAGTGCTGCACGCTGGCCTACGAACTTGCACAGAAGGGCAGCCATCAAACCGAACTGCTGCCATCACTTTGGTTTTCTGCTTTAAGTCCCTTCCCTTAGATTCCACATTAACTTTCCGAAATATCTTTTATGGGGGAAGGGGCATGCTGTGTGGATGGCACTGGGAGTTTGTGTCTGAGGTGCCTGTCAGTCCTGTATTACGGGCAAGCTGAGGATCAAATCCTGCCCTGTGCACGTGGCACCGGTGTGGGTCTCAGCTGTCACCAGCGCACTGCTCTCATCTGTGTGTCCTCTGTGACACTCCTGCCAGCCTTCCCACCAGAGCGCCATGCAGGGCCTGGGATCCCCACGCAGATCCTTCTAGACCAAGAGACGAACATTAAAGCATAGATTCTGCCTGAATTAATTTCTTTTGGGACATCACAACTCAAAAAAACAGAAAAAAAAACCATCTGGTGCTTTAACTGAAGAAATCAAGTGTGTTGCTCCTCCCCGCCCACCTGGCCAGTCCGAGCACGTGAGCTGGCCGCATTCATTCTAGGAGGGGACACCTGGCCCCTTCCTGTCTAGGCTGGACCCACTGGGATAAGTTACTAAGAAAGCACAGGTGACTGTGGGATCGCTCCCCCAGTGGGAATCTGGCTGGCCCACTGGGACACTGGGAAGGCAACCCCTGGCCACAGGGAGTTTACAAAGATGCTTGGGTTGTCACTTATTCCAGGGCTTCTAATTCTGATGGAGGAGTGGGGCTGACGCCCCCAGGGACTGGCTGGGCCGGGCCGGGCCGGGCCGGGCCGGGCTGAATTGGGAGAGACAGTCCAGGTTAGCATTCAGAAGCTGCTGAGCGGGAGCAGGTTTCAGTAGCCAGGCACGCCGGCCTAGGAGATGGCGTGGGGGTTTCATCGCAGATGTGTCACTCAGACGCCTGGGTTTGCCTTGGCAGGGAGGGACTGGAGGAAATGTATTGCCAGGTGAGTGGTCAGGCCCACATCAGGAGGTTTCGGGGACACTACCCTCATTTTGTCTTGTCAGACGGAGAGTGAGATGCAGTTGGGAATTGCCTTGAATGTTTTTCTTCTCCTCCCACGGGCTCAGCTGCCATCTCTCTACCAACAGAACCAGGGCCTGCAAATCTGCTTTTCTCGGTTGTCACAAGACGCTCTTCAAAACTGTACTTCCAAATGGTGCTATGACAAGTCACCCAGTCCGCTATGCAGAGCGCCAGGTGGGAGAGTGCCGGGGCCCGGCCGTGTTCCTGAAAGTAAGACGTCACAGCGGTGTGCTGTGTTCCTCCTTCCTGCTCCCAGCAGGTGAGGAGTGTAGGGGTCTGCAGAACAGGTGCCCACCTCACCTGGCATGTGACGATGAAGTGGATGCCACACGAAAGCAGCGGCTTGCTCACCCAGACCTGCCATCATACATAGCACACGAGCACCGGGCTGCTTGGGCCCCTCCTGTGGTTCGTGCCCGGCCCTTCTCCTTAGGGCAGTGGTTCTCAGCCTTCCCAAGGCCACGACCCTTTAATACAGTTCCCCATGTTGTGGTGACCCCCATAACATTATTTTTGTTGCTACTTCCTAACTGTCATTTTGCTCCTGTTATGAATCATAATGTAAATATCTGATATGTGTTTTCCGATGGTCTTAGGCGACCCCTGTGAAAGGGTCGTTCGACCCCCAAAGGGGTCGTGACCTACAGGTTGAGAACCGCTACCTTAGGTGATATCTTGCTCTTGGCTCTTGGTCACCTCACTTTCCCAAGGAAACCAGCAGCTCCAATCTGTGGTAGGTTAGAGTAGCTAGTAGTTACAGGTATTAATTTGCGCCTCTTTCCAAGAGACATTGTTATAGGATTTGGCTTTTAAAGCATTTTATCGTGCACGGTTGCAAACACAGAAGTCGTGAGGCTGGCATCATGAGCCTGTGTCCAAATCACCAGCCCCAAGCACTAACACGTGGCCAGTCTTGTCCCATCTCTCCTGTCGTCCCACCCATGATGACTTTGAAGGTCCTGGACATCGTATCATCATCACATCTGTAAATATTTCCATCTGTATATTTAAACCATAAGAACTTCAAAAACATAACCTCAATGCCAAAGGCACCCCCCCAAACTAGCAACAGTTCCACAATGCCTTCAAATGCTTAGTTATTGTTCACGTGGCTGAGCGGCTCGTGATTCTCTGCTTGTTGGTCTGCATTAGGCCCAGGCTCCATGATTTGTCCGTATGTGTCTTACCCGCCCTTGGATCTGTAGCAGTGCTTCTCACACGTCAGTCACACGTCAGCCCACGTTGGGAGAGCCTGGCTGCTCGTCAGGAGACCAACTTCTGGGTCATTCATCCTGCAGAACTTCCCAGAGTCTGGGTTTTCCTGAGGGTGTCTGTGTCATGTCTTTAACGTTTGCCAGCAGTTGTATCTGGAGATTCAATCAGGGTCCAGTTAGGCTTATTTTTGCAAGACCTCCTGCAGGTAATAAATAGTTCCTCCCAGTGGGAACCATGGCCTCTCGCCTTTCTTTTCTGATACGAGCAGCCACGGATGACTATGGATAGATCCATGACTCCTTCAGGGGTTGCAAAAAACATGGTAGTGCTGGTGTGTCTCCTGTCTATTAGTTGGCATTCTCGATAAAGAGAAACCTCCTTTTATCTATTATTTGGTTAGCTAGCGTGAGGTTTGGTCCGCACAGCAAAGGCAGGGTTGGCTTTTCCCTGTTGTCAGTCTCCAGCTGGAGCCATTTTGGCTGCTGAGTACACGCTGTACTCACGGCTTGGACTCGCTCCATGTGTATGTTTCAGTCCAGTTAATTCTCACCGTTGCTCAGATGGAGCTGTCTTTGACTCTGGGGAACTGCTTCAAGGTGGCTTATTCCCTTTGACATGATCCTCGGAGTCTTGGACAGCTTCGTAGTTGTCTTTACTACAAGGCGTTTCAAGCTCCTCTTGCATGATTTATCCCCCGACCTGAAGTCACCCATGTTTTTTCCTGTAATGGGAGATCAAAATCTCAGTGCTAAGGGTGCTCATCGGTTGTGGTTTGCTGTTTCTTGGTTTCTGAGGACAAAGCTCAGAGATAGGTACTATTAGCTCCTGTTGTTTTCTTTTCTTCTTCTTTTTTTTTTATTAAAGAAAAAAACACTACGCGAATTAGTACTGGCACTCCCGGTTCAGCTCAGGACTGCCGGGTTCGATGCGACCTCACAGGTCTTACAGCTGCTGTCCTTCCCATTCTGAAAACCTCCTTCTCACAATCGCTAGAATAACCACACATTGCCAGAAACCCTCGGAATAACAATGCCAACATCATCACAAAACTATCGCGAAACACAGTTAAAGTTTTTCTGTTGCCATTCCTTTTTGTCATTAGGGCTTATGCCATTGGGGATGTACAAATTACTGTTTTAAAATAACCTGGGACAGCTCTTCTCTCTGTGGTTATGCCCCAAACTTGAATCAGGATTATACTTATTCACATGGTTTTGCTTAAATTTTCAGAGACTGCTTTTCTCGTTTTCTCTTTTTTATATATATATAATTAGGTAAACTATTTACATGGTCCCCAAGTCCAATCCACAAAGTGAACTGTATTCAGAGAAGTCTGTATTCTATATACCCTTTACCCTATTGCCTTTTTCTGTCACAGACAATTTTAAAAATTTAAACTTCCACT
This sequence comes from Lyroderma lyra, assembly GCA_004026885.1. Lineage (NCBI taxonomy): Eukaryota > Metazoa > Chordata > Mammalia > Chiroptera > Megadermatidae > Lyroderma > Lyroderma lyra. The sequence goes on from PVJL010001054.1 coordinate 10,603, forward strand.
TAAAGAATTAGCAAATGATAAATTATAACACACTATTTTACATTTTCCTTGACCTTACTTTTTTTTCCCTTAACAATATACTAGACATCTCTCCATAGAACCAGACAGAACATTCTCCTATAAGTGCCCCGTTATGAGGACGTACCATTGTTTATCTGACTTATCACCCTTGATTGACATTTGGGTTGTCTCCAGTCCTTTGCTATTAAAGACACTGCAGCAAAAGGTACTTGTCTTTTCCTATTTTTGCCTTTGTATCCCTGGGGCCAGTTTTCCCTCCATGAGGATTCTACTACTTTCTCTCCCCAACAATACCCGAGAGTCTTGTTCCTGAGTCAAAGAAGGTCCAGGGGCATCCCAGCCCCTCCCTGGGAAGGGCAGAGAGGGCTGAATGAAGCCTGTCGCACAGCCAGCCCGTCCTGCACTTTGGGAATGGCAGTCAAGAGCCACCAGGAAGAGAAGAGGCAAGCCAGCTGGATCACCGGCTCCTGAGCGATGGAAAGTCACTAGGTTTTTGGATAACTTTTGAAAATCATTTTCTTTTCAAAATGTAACACCTCCAACACTAGCAAACAAGAAAGTACAATAAGCTGAAAACAAAATATGACCACAGGGTCACCGTAAACTCGATGGGTTTATGGGGCTCTGAGCACATGCCCTGGAGAGATGGGAGGTCAGACTAAATGGGTCACGTTCCACCAAGCCCACACTGCTCAGGTGGAAAGGCAGACTTTTATGACTTTGATCTTGTATGTATGAGAGTCTGTAGTTGTTTGTAAGCTGCATAAAAGCTCCTAAATGTCCCCTGTGTTTCAGGTGCTGTTTAGTTGCTTAGGATACAATGGTGACCAGCTTGACAGGGACCCTGACCTCATGGAGCTTACATGTCAGCAAGTGAGAATATAATACACATGTAAACAAGGAAAGTGTGTGATTTTAAGGAGGGATGCATCTACAAGGCTAGAAGCAGCAAAAGAGGATGGTCATACACAGTGCATGTGTGCAGGCGTACCACCTGTGTAGCCCAGATGTTGCAAACACTGCCATCATCTGTGGTAACAGCTGGGGCCTGGCTTCTGGCGTTTGAAATTGTGACTTGGAATGTTGAACATGTGAATGCAGTGGTGTCAGGCAAGGCCTGGGCTCACGGGCATAAAGGAACAGCGGTGCCGACTTGGAGAGAGGAGCCCATGAGGACCTGAGGGGCCACAGCCTAATTCTGTCCTGGTTATTGGCACTGGTATGAAGCACCCCTGACTCAGCAGCTGAGAACAATTATTTCATCATGCTCAGGGTCCTGGGGGTCAGGAACTCCAGTGGAGCACAGGGTGGTGGTTTACATTTGCTCCACGATGCCAGCTTCCTGTTGGCCAGAGGCCACATTATCTGAAGGGTCATTCGCTCAAGTACGTGTCCAGCCTGGGCAGGGAACTGACAAGCAGACAGCTGTCCATGGCTCTTCACGTAGCCCAGCGTCTCCAGAGGATGATGGCTCAGGGTTGTTCCTGTGAGTGTCCAGAAAACCAGGTAGAAGCTGCGTGGCCTTTGTGATCCAGCCTCAAGTCACACAGGGTCCCCTGTGCCATGCTGTCACAAACACCACTGAGGCAGGGGAAGTGGACCTGAAGCAGGGGGTCCTCACTGAGCTGAGTTCAACCAAGAAGTTTCAAAGGGCTTCAGGGACATGTTTTAAACCGTCACTCCTGGTTTCCTGTGCGGGGCCTGTGCTTCATGCAACCTGGCTTCCGGCTGGGAGCTTGACCGGAAAGCCCTGTCCTTGCATTCTCCTTGCTCAAGTTCTGTAGGTGTTTTCCTAACATGACCCCTGCCGAGGACATGATTTAGACTCGAGTTGGGAGATGAGCATGTACTTTGAAGGTCCCTTGGACAATGGTTGAAATAGTAAAAGCCCAGTGGCAGTACAAACTCACCAAGGTCAGAGGTCGGGGCCAGTTCACAGAGAGGTTGGCACCTAAGACGGTCCCTAGTGGAGGAACTCTGGGTAGGAAGTGCAGGCGACATCCTGCCATCCTCGATCTCACAAAAAGGATTTCCAAGAAAACCCCGCAGTGGCAAAGCTACAGACGTGTCACCTGACTTGCAGATGAGAGAGAAGGACCTGGTGGGAACTGGGTTTGGACCGAGAATTTTCTGAATTTGACCACCTTCAAAGGTAACCCCTAGGACCTCAGAATGTGTCCATACTTGGCGATGGTCATTGAAGAGGTGATTAAGTTAAAAGTGAGGTCACTAGGGTGGGTCCTGATCCAATAGGACTGGTGTCTTTATAAAAAGAGATCAGGACACAGACTCATACAGGGGGATGACCGTGTGAGGACATAGGGAGGAAGAGGCAGCCATCTACACACCCGGGGCAGAGGCCGCAGGAGGAACCAGCCCTGCCCGTACCTGGATCTGACGTCCAGTCTCCAGAATTATAAAAAAAAAAAAAAGCAAGTTTGTTGTCTATACCACCCAACATTTAGCGTGTTGTTATGGCAACCCAGCACATAACATAGCCCTCGTGACTACTGTGTAGCAACCAATTTGTACTTCTTAATCCCTTCTCCTTTCTCACCTCCCTCCCTAACCCCACTCCCTTCTGGCAACCGTCAAAGTGTTCTATGAGTTTGTTTCTGTTTTGTTTGTTTATTTTGTTCTTTAGAGTCTATATATTAAGTGAAATCACATTGCACCTGTCTTTGTCTGACGTACTCCACTGAGCACAACACCCTCCAGGTCCGTCCATGCCACCGCGGATGGCAAGAATCCGTCCCCTACCATGGCTGAGCAATATTCCATTGTGTACACGAGGGCTGTCTGAAAAGTATCCAGCCGTGTAGTATACAAAATAGAGGCATTTATGGCTGGGTTTTTTCCAAACAGCCCTTGTATGTACCAGTTACTGTGTATCCATTCTTTCATCAGCAGACACCCAGGCTGCCTTCACATCTTGGCATTGTAAATAATGCTGCAACAAAATGTGGATGCATGTGTGCCCCTGAAGTAGCATTTTGGGTTTCTTCTGATAAATACCTAGAAGTGGGATTGCTCGGACCTTGTCTCTTATTACACTTTGTTTTAAAGTCTATTTTGTCTGGTATAAGTATTGCTACCACAGCTTTCTTTTCCCCCCCATTTTCATGAAGTATCTTTTCCCCATCCCTTTACTTTCAGTCTGCATGTACTTTTCCATCTAAAGTGAGTTTCTTGCAGGGAGCATATGTAGGGGGTCTTGTTTTCTTATCCATTTAGCCACCCTAAGTGGAGCATTTAACCCATTTACATTTAAAGTAATTGTTGATAGATATGTAGTTATTGCTATTTTATTATTCATATTTTTATCTTTTGTTAGTTTGTTTCATCTTAAACAAGTCCCTCTAATATTCCCTTTAATACTGCTTGGTGGTGATGAACTCCTTCAGCTTTTTCTTGTCTAGGAAGCTCTTTATCTGTCCTTCGATTCTAAATGATAGCTTTGCTGGGTAACCTTGTAGGTCCTTGCTTTTCATCACATTGACTATATTTCCTGCCACTCCCTTCTGGCCTGCAAAGTTTCTGTTGAGAAATCAGCTGTTAGTCTTATGGGGTCTCCCTTGTAGGTAACTGCTTTTCTCTTGATGCTTTTAAGATTATCTCTTTAATGTTTGGCATTTTAATTATGATGTGTCTTGGTATGAGCCTCTTTAGGTTCATCTGTTTTGGGACTTTCTGCACTTCCTGGGCTTGTAAATTTATTTCCTTTACGAGGTTAGGAAAGTTTTCGGTCATTATTTCTTCGAATAGGATTTCAGTTCCTTACTTTCTTCTCCTTCTGGTACCCCTATGTTGTGAATGTTGGTATGCTTGACGTTGTCCCAGAGGTCCCTTAAACTATCCTCATTATTTTGGGTTCTTCTTTCTTTTTGCTGTTCTGATTGTATGCTTTCTGCTACCTTTTCTCTTTAATCGCCGATTCGATCCTCTGCTTCATCTAATTTATGATTGATTCCCTCTAATGTATTCTTTCAGTTAGTATATTATTTCTGACTGGGCATTTTTAATGATTCTTATCTCCATTTTTATGTTCCTATCTCTTTGTTGAAGTTCTCCCTGAGATCATTGAGAATCCTTATAACCAATGTTTGGAACTCTGCATCTGGTAGATTGCTTATCTCCATTTTGTTTATTTTCTTTTGTGGTGCTTTGTTCTCTTATTTGGGACATGTTTCTTTGCCTCTCCATTTTGGCTGCCTCTCTGTGTTTGTTTCTATATATTAATTAAATCTGCTACATCTCCCAGTCTTGGCAGAGTGGCCTTATGTAGTAGGTGTCCTGTGGGGCCCAGTGGCATAATTTCTCTGGTTGCCAGAGCTGGGTGCTCCAGGTGTGTTCCTTGTGTAGGTTGTGTGTGCCCTCCTATTGTAGTTGAGCTTTGGTTGCTGTTTGCTTGTCATGGGAGGGAATGACTCTCAGGCTTATTGGTTGTGAGGACTGGCTGTGACTACACTGGAGGAACTGTGGTACAAGGGCTGATCCTACAGAACAGCGTTCACATTAGTGGGGCTCTGGTGCCTGCCCAGCCTGCCCTTTGGGTGCATCATCCTTGGATGTGGCTGGGTGATGCTCCAGCTTGGTCCAAAGCTGGATACCAGGCATGCCAGTCCTGGGGCCTATTGGAAGGGGACCCATTGCAGGCCAAGTCTAACCGCAGCCTATGCCCTGCCTGGGGCCACATAGTGTGAGCCACAAATTAATCCACAGATAGTCACCACTCACACTGGGCTTGGAGGTGCCTCGAGAGGCCAATCTGTGAATTGAGGCTGGTTATTGCTAGTGCTAGGCTTAGGGCTGCTCAGCCATAGGTATGGGACACATCAAAGGGAGATGCTATTTGTCTGGGTTTTGTGAACCTTTGAGAGATTTTGTGAAAGTACACAACATGAGCTAATACAAGTTGTTTGTATGGAAAAGCCACTGGAAGCGGGCTTGGGTAGGCCTGAAAATTGAATAGGGTAGGGTGTCAGGGAATCACTAGGGCATGGCTGATGAGCCAGTTTGATGGAGACTCAGATATGGCATCTACCTGCATCTGCACTCTGGGGGAGGGGAGGGCTCAACAAAGAAACAGTGGCTTGCACCAGCTCCTCCACAGGGCAGAAAGCTGCCCCTCCAGCCCTTGTTCTGAAGCCAGACAATTCAGTTCCTCCCCATATGTTCCTGGTACCTTCTGAGCTGCTGCTCTGCAATGGAGCTCAGAGCAAGTAAGTCTGTGTGTGGGCTCTTAAAGGGAAACACCTGGGACTGCAGCCACCCTCCCACTCTCTCAGCCATAATCTCTGCTGGTTTTCACAGTCAGAAGTTATAGGGACTTCTCTCTGGCACCGGCATCCTGGGCTGGGGAGCCTGAGGTGGGGCTGGGACCCCTCACTCCTCTGGCAGGGACCTCCCCAGCTCAGATACCCCTATTGATTCTTATTGGTCCCACGCAGGTGTGGCACCAGCCCATTCTGCATCTCCACCCCTCCTACCAGTCTCAAGGTGGCTTCTTCTGAATGTCCGTAGTTGGAGGGCTTTGGTTTAGCTAGACTTCAGGTGAGTCTCAGTGATGGCTGTTCTGTAGTTTAGTTGTAATTGATGTGGTCCTGAGAGGAGGTGAGCACAGCATCTACCTCTCCACTATCTTGATGGGAAATCCTCATGAGTATGAGGATTTTTATCTTTTTTGTTTATTTTTTACTATACCCCAGGGCCAAGAATGTCATACATAGCAAGTACTCAATGAGTAGCTCCATCATAAAATTACTAGGGGAAAAAAAACAGAAACCATACTAGATTTGGGTGGATCTTAATCCAATGACGGGCATCCTTACAACGAAAAACAAACACACTAAAAACAAAAACAGAGATAGACACACACAGGAAGAGAAGATGGCAGAGACTGGGGTTATGTTGTCACAGCCAGGAAATGCCAAGGATGGCCAGGAAGCATCAGGAGCTGGGAGGTGGGAAGGGCCATCGCCTGGAGCGTCTGGAGGGAGTGTGGCCCTGTGACACCTCGATGGCAGGCTTCTGGCCTCCAGCCGAGAGAGTATTAAGTTGTTGTTTTTAGGCACCTGGTGTCTGGGACGTTAATATACCTTGTACTCCAGTCTCCCCTTCAGAACATCTGCTGAGGGCCAGTCACGTCTGTCCTGGGGAACACGGACAGCCACTAACCCCAAGCGCACACTCGCTTCAAAAGCCCACAGCCCGGGCCTGCGGTCTTCGCCAACAAGCCTGGATTGCCACGTTAGTGCCAGAGAAGAGGGCCATCTCGCCAAGAGTGCAGGGTCACACTGGGGACGTTAGGAGGCTGATTCTCAAGCATGGTGGCTTTTCTCTTCTGAAAGGAAGGTGGCTAATTTTGTAACCAGTAATGACATAATTCTACTTATTTCAGCAATAAAAGCTGAAACAAGGGCTCAGTTAGGATGTTTCATAGAGACACTCACTGACTCTGGGGTTACGAAGTGTTAGCCCAGAGCACTGGGGACAGAGCACTGGGGACAGGAGACGCACTGTCCACTCAGGGTCCAGCACTTTCCTTCCTAGCCCTCCTGCCATCACTCTCCCATTCCCTTTTCTAAAAGGGCTGCCTTAGGACTCACACAACCAGTAAACCACACCATTCAGAGCACGAAGGTCACAAACATCTCAGCACAAAATCTTTACACCTGCTCCATCAGACAGACAGGCCACTGACTCTGCCAGCCACCTGCTGGTTGACACAGCCCAACCCACTCCTGCCAAGGCCATTCCCTGACCTCCTCCAGTCTCAAAACAGTGTCATCATCTTTTCCTGTGATGCCTTGATGCCAAAATGTCCCTGGTCTCCTGAAATGCCATCTCTCTCTTGCTGCAGCAAGTGATAAACCTGACTTTGCTGAATTTAAGTGGGAGCTGGCTGGCCTTTGACACGTGGGCCTCAACTCCCAACTTGAGCCACCAGTGGATTCCACTGCAGTCCTGGACCCACGGTTGTGCTGGTCACCTGTGAAGCTGGGTGACTGGGACTAGCTAAGGGTTCCAGGTTTGGAACCAAGAAAGGAGAAGGGCTAGTTCAGGACGAACTGTGCAGGCCTTGGAGGGCATCACAGGAGGAATGTCACAGAGGGAGGCAGGTGCGCCTGGTTTGTGCGAAGGGAATCCACTGACTGCATGCTAGCAAGCTCCCACCCGCTCCTCCCCTCCTCCTCTCTGCATCTCTCCCTCCCTCCTTCTCCCTCTCTTCTCTCCCCTCCTCTCTTCTCCTCTCTCTCTCTCACCTTCCCTCGTCTGAGGAATTCCTGAGTCACTGTACTTGAGCAGGACACATGCCCCCATTTGTGTCACTTTATAGTCTGGCCCCCACCATTTCAAGGCTTAAACATTTAAAAGACCCTTTCCCTCCTTCCACCTCGAGGCTTATATCCTCCACGACAGGAAATGGCAGCATGCTTGATGACTTAGTGAGCACGGAGTGAGGGCCTTTCTTGAGGCTGAACAGGACAGACTCTGCGTGCCCTTGTGCTGTTCCAGACCCTCCGGGAGGTCACTGAGACAGGGCATGAGGGCTGCTGAGCCCAGAAGAGGGGGGTCAGGGTGCCTTGCCTGCCCCTCACTACGGCTGCCCTGACAGCACAGGGCATGGGGTGAAGCCCCAGAGGAAGAGGGCTGGCAGGAGACTGGGCTGCAGGGAGGGAACACTGCCCTAAACCCTCATCTCCCAGTCCTATGACTTGGCCTGAAGGGTTCTGGACAGCAGCCCCTGCTGACCCAGGGAGGGGCCTGCGTGCAGCCTCCACACCACAGCCTCGTCACTGAGATGTCCCAGAGCACAGCACTGTCTTGCCAGCCCAGTGTCTCCCAGGCCCCCCCATTCGTTATGGGTTCCCCTTTCCCTGTCTTGCCCAAGGTGGAGGGGCCTGCACATCCCATTTAAAAAGTCATGGTCATTTTTTTTCCCTTTCCTTTTCCTGGTGCAGATCTAACCTAGGATGCATCCCAAGGAACAGCCTGCAGAGCTGCTGGCAGCCCGAGTGGGCAGGGGCCCTGGGGGTGGGAGGACAGCCGCTGCTCACATCACCTCCCCCGTTTGGAGAGGACACAGAACCCTTCACAGCAGCACAAGGACAGGCATTCAGCCCAAGACGATCAGGAATTCACTGGGACCAGGTTTTCCTTCTTCATGCACTGAAATGACTGTTTTATGTGCATTTGGCTGAAATAAGGGGCACTTCTGTTGATCCCAGGTTTACTTAACTGAGTTCGGCCACACGAGGAAGTTTAGGTTGGCTCGCAGTCCGCAGGCACATGGAGAGCTAAAAAGGGCTGGTGTGTCAGCAGACGTGGGGCTGAATCATAAATTTATTCAGGAAGCCCGAGATTAAAGTCCAGTTTATATTCTTATGTAACAAATATACCTGCCAAGCAACACATCCAGGCAAATAAATCTGAAATATTTTTTTGTAGGATACAGCTGGGAAACAAACCTTGTATTTATTTAAGACTTATGTAAATGGTAAATAAGGCCACTTCTTAAAACTACCTCTTAAAAAGGTAGTTTAAAAATTTGGAGCCCAAGGAAAGGTTCCAAATACTCAGGAAAAGGGGTCTCTGGACAGCCAGGCAGGGAAGGGGACTCTGAAATAAAAGGACTCGAAGATGGCACTTGTTCAGGCTTTGTACCAGTCACAAACAAACATGTCTAAAGTGCAGATACAAATCAAGAAGAAGGTATTGTGATGTCAGCAGTCCCTAAGAGTGAGCTGCGTTTCACTTCTGGAATGGGGCTAAGGGTCTCTAAAAACCCAGTGCTTCACAGAAGGCACAAGAGCTCTGGCAGAAACAGTCCAAATGATTTTTTTTTCAGAACTCTGGAAATTAGTGCAGGGAGCATTCATTCAAGAACAACAGCTGCATTGTTGCAAATGCCCAAATCTCTCTCCCTCCCAGCTCATGACAACACCTGGAAAAACCAGCATCCTTGGACCTCCGGTGAGTACAGCAGACCTGCAGCTCCTCAAAAGATCCCAAGCTGTCACTTTTGATCTGCAGGAGAGCTCGCTGACAAGCAGTGTTCTCAGGCCGTCGTCATCTGACCCGACTCAATAGCAATGGGCACACCCAGCACCTCGGTTCTGACTTGTAAACGTTACTCTCAGCTAAAAGAAATCCGGGCTCCTTAGAGAAATGGCCGATTTGGGGGCCAAGCTGGGGACATACAACAGGAGCCTGGAGTGCCTCCTTCAAGTTCATTCAAGCTGTTAGCAGAACTCAGGAACTTGTACTTGTGCGACCAAGTCCCCATGGCGCCCTCCGTCTCCAAGGCTAGGAGAGCCGCCCCGACAACTTCTCATCTTTGACATCAGGAAGGGCCCAGTGACTTTTAAGGGTCCATCTGATTAGCTGAAGCCCAGCAGGGATCATCTCCCTTCTGAAGAACCGAAAACCAACTGACTGAGCCTTAATTACATGAGAGGTAAAATCGCTTCATCTCTGCTGGAAGTCATTCCTGGAGTGAAATGCTATATGGGTCTGAGCACTAGGCCAGGAATCTTGGAAGCCTCAGAGTTCTATCTGCCACCAAGGGGATAGGGAAGGGGGAGACAGGAAGCACTCTTGTTTATAAAGAAACTTTTGGTTTTCATAATTTATTAATCCAAAATAAACTTCGTAATAGAGATTATATCACAGTAAACTTTTGATTATGCAGGTATGTAATTTCAGTTTAAAATCACATGCAAGTGTAAATACATCCCTAACTTAGTAAGATCCACCATTTTTATGTAGAAATAAAAATAACTTGCCAATTAAAATGATATTCTATTAACTGTAAAAAACATTCTAATTTCAGAGATGTTAACTATGAATATGTATATTTCAGAATGAATGATATATAATAATGAAAATGTCTATTTTTCCTTTACTTGTAGGTCATGTAAAGGACATTGAAAAGTTTACAGCCATGAACACCACTTAGGTGAGAAGAGCTTATTCCTCCCCACCCAACACGCATTCTCTTCCTTCCTCTTCGCCCCGCTACGTACGTCCCGGCCAGTCCCTATTCCACACTGGGTTTCCGCCTGTCTTCCGCCGGTCTTGCCACGTGCTGTCTGCAGGAGCCGAGTCAGTGAGGGTGGTGTTCAGTGAAGAGGGTTAAGCGGCAGAGACGTGGATTTTGGATAGATGGATGTAGGTTTGCTTCTTGGCTCATATTTACTAGTTTGCCTTTGGCTGCAGGTAACAGAGAACTGAAATCACACAGTAAGGAAAATTTCACGTGCTATAACATGCCATCTGGAGGCCAGTTATCTCCTCCCTGAGGCTGGTGAATTCCATGGGGCAGGTATCAAGGACCCAGCTTCTTGCCAACTTTCTTGTCATCTTCAGCTATTTTGCTAGCTCCCCTTGAAGTAAGTCCTAGGCAGCTGCAGCATTCTGGGTGTCCTATTTACTCATAGACATGGTGGCGTCTAGCCTCTTCCTGTGTCTTAGGATGTGATCACCTTTCCAGACGCACGGAGAGAAACGTATTGCTACTTCAAGCCTAAACCAACTGCCGGCAAGAAGAAGAGGACTTGCAGTGTTTGTTGAGACCAGCGGGTTTCAACCTTGGCTGTTCTTTAGAATCACCTGGAAGCTACTGAAAATTTCATGTCCACACCCCCACCCCCCAACCCCACCTCAAATCAGAACTACTGGGCATGGGCCCCAGACATCAGTTTTTAGAAAGCGTCCTAGGTGATCCCAGTGTGAAGCCAAGGTCGAGAAGCACAACTCCAGGCTCTGGGGATACAACCCTAAGGATTGGAGCCAGATCCACCATCCAAAAAGCAGACAGTGCCATGGGGGTGAGATGGGGGAGACACTGCAGCAGTACTGGGACTTTCAGGAAGGGTGCACACAGGTGTGATGGCACACACCTGAGAAGAAGCTAGGAGACCTTCCAGACATGGTTTTCACATCTGTAAATAGTAGTAACGACTCTCTTTATGACCATAATCCCTACGATAGGACTGTAACAGGTACTAAGAAGAGAGTCACATGTATGACCCTAGCATGCAGCAGGTGCTTACTTACTACATTCTGATCTCACTAAACTCCAAGTGTGTTGTTGGAGTTTCTAACCCCAGTATGCACCCTATTATTTTGGCCACATCACAAGAGCGTAAAGTATTTTGACGTCCACAAGCAACCTCAGAAGACCCCCAGTGATTATGCTTATCGGGAATGAGTGGGTGAGCTTTAAGTTGGGTAATCTATGAAGACAGAACAAGTCACTTAACATCTCCGGGAATTCTTTAAGTTCTACAAGTGGATCAAGGAAAAACACCAAAAGACTACATATTTGACTTAATGATTGACACAAATTGAGTTTTACCATCATGTAACTTTTAGTAACTGATTACCAAAAAAGAGTTATATGAAACCTGTCACACGGAATCTTAGAAATGAAAATTCTGTCCATTTACTCAGTTATTTCTGTAAGAAAGACCTAAGAACTACTCTTATGAAATTATTATCAGGAGAGGTTTTGCATCCTACCTTTCAGATACTGAGAGGAAAATAGATGATCTCTTCATCCTTCTTGGTTTGGCTCCAAAAAAGGTCAAACCTAAGTTCCATACAGCCATGACAACCATGCCTGCCAAATGAGGTACAAATCCATGCACGGCTTTCCTTTTTATTTTTGCTCTGGTCCAGATTTCGTTAACTGATGATGGTTTCGTTGTACGTATACTTGTCTGGAGCTGCAGGGGTCAGGGAGATGCACTTCACAATGTAACTTAGCGGGGCAGAGGACAGCAGGAAGTCAAACTCGGTGGGCAGAGACGCCTCACCACAGAGCACTTGAAAGCTGGCAGACACGTGGGTCTCGACGCTGATGACCTGGCTGGAGCAGAGCCCTGGGGAACAGGCCCTGCTGAGGAAGACAGCAAGCTATATAGAAGAAGTGGGAGATGGAGGCAGACCAGCTAGACTGTGATCCAGGTTTCAGAGGCCCAGCCTAATGGCTGCCTCAGGGGCACAGTGCACATCTGAGAGAATCTCTCCTTCAATTTGACTTAACTCAAGTTAAGAGATCTCACCAATACAAATGTTTGCCTCTTGGAAATAATAGAGAGCCTTTTTAACTTCCGACTCCTCAGTCCTTCAAACCTCTGCTTGTTCTTTTAAGTTTATAGGTAAGATGGGTCCTGCCCCTTAGACAGTAACAACTGTTTTTTTCTTATACATAAACTTCATATAAACATGTATACCTCATTAGTATTAAACTACACATGAGGTAACATAAAGAAAGTGTTAAATTGTCATATAAGATTAAGCGTTTTCAAAGCTCATGAAAGTAGAACAAATGTAAGGTAAACATTCCTATTTACATTCCCACTCTATGCATGGATACCATTTCCCCCTCATGGGGCCCTGATGCTTAAACAAGGATGTCACACAGCACAGATAACACAGCATAGTGCCCGCACGCGCTAAGTGTGCGCCAGTGTGCTGTGCGTGTTGGCCAATGTCAGTGTCCAGATAGCTCTGCCACACTATTTACCTTCTACATAGCGAGCCATGACAGGATCTTGAATTCCTTTAATTGGGAGTAATCTTTAGGATGATACAGTGTCAATTCTACAGGTAACACTCCCTTGTAAAATTTCATTAATTATTGAAGGCTTTTGTAAGGGGTCCTTTTGAAGTATCAACTCAGCCTGTCCTCTCCAGCTTCTTCTGGTGCGTCTTCCTACCACTGGACAGATAGCCGTGGGCACTGGGAGCACACGTTCAGCTCAGACCCCTAACGCTGAGGGCCCAGGGTCTATCCTGGCTCCTTCCTTTCCTAGATCCTGTCTGATACACCTTTCTTGGAGTATATACCATTCCCTGTCTTGCTTTAGTGGGATTAGGTTACACCCAAAGTAACTTTGGCTCATGTTTTCAAATAGGACTTTGCTAATACATACCACCAACTCTGATGCACGCTCTATACACAGCCAAGTTAGTGATGCTATTATTTTTCCCAGCAATAAAAAAACATGATAATGACAGTTTCAATTTCACAGCATTTTTCTAGTAATAATAAGTACATATAAAAAGGTGTATTTTGAATCTCATCTGTGCTTGGAAAATTTTGTATTTGAATATTATGTGATGTCATAATGCTTCTAAATTATCATCTGACTACAGTTTACCAATCAATGAGAAAGATAATTCTTACATCTTAACAAAAACATTAAGAACTTCAAGTTTAGCAATGGTATAGCAAGAGACATTATTGTACTTTATTTGTAATAGTAAAAAATTTAAACAACTTAAATGACCAACAACAGGAAATTGGTTAAAAACTACAGAACCATAATGTAAGCCTTAAAACAGAACTGTGAGCAACCACTGGCAGTGCTGTGAAGTGCTTATGACAGTAGCGACTCTCACTGCACTCACCTTCCATCCATCAGCCATGCGGCAACCTTGTCATCCATCTCACTCAGCCCAACCTTGCTTCCTCTTTTATTGAGGAAACCCGATGAATGAGGAGACCGGAGCATTTCCCCTCAGCCAGCAGCTTTGCCACTATCTCCTCTCCAGTCCCAAGGGCTGAACAGCTAGGTGAAAGCCAACCCCTTTACTTATACACTAGATTCTGTCCCTCCTTGCCATGAAGGAAGCTGCACATCATCATAATGACACAAGAAGATGCTTTAATTAAGGACCCTGGTAAACCAGTCCAGATCACCAGTCCTGAAGAGTCCTGAATGGGCAGCGACAAGAGCACTCTTCATCTATACAAAAGAAAGAAAAAACACAATAGAACAAAAACTCCTCAGCTGATGAAAATCATCAACGTAGCCTCGTACTCCCAACCCAAAAAAACATACAGCAGAAACATACAGAAGAAAACTGTGACACAAAAATCCAAACTGAATTAAATATGAGCCCCCCCACCAAAACAGAATTATCTTCTGGAGGGAGGGCCCCTGGTAGTACAGGCTTCCCCTGCTAGGTGAGTGTTCTAGGAGCCCATCTGCATCAGTATACCAGCTGGCGTTGTGAGAGGCTGCCTTCAGCTTCAGTGATTTTTTTTTTGGAGGCTCTTTCAATACATTTGCCCATTTCATGACGGGTGATTTATATGAATAACATGCAAATGACAATACACCTGCCCACACCGCACTGAGTGTTCAGCAGTTTTTGACCAAATCAGCATAACACCTGTGCTCCACCCTCCCAATTCACCCAATCTTGCCCCAAGAGACTTTTATTTGTTTCCCCAGGTGAAAAAAGTCCTCAAAGGGAAATGTTTTGTGGATGTGGACAAGGTGAAAAAAAATTGCAGAAGCAGTAAACAACATAAAAATCAGTGAATTCAAAAAAATGTTTTGAGCAATTGAAAAAGTGTAGGGATAGGTATATTGCATTGAACAGAGAGTACATTGAAGGTGACTGAAGTCTAAACATGTAAGAATAAATACATAATTTTTTATAAATAAATTCCAGGTTTTTAAAAAATTCCCCCTCATATCTCTCTTTGGAAATGAGCAGAACTGACCAAAACGTGGAAGTAATGAAACAAGAGGTGATCAACCTCAGAAATACAAGGAAAAACTCATATACAAAATAAAGACTCTATTACAAGGAAAAATAGATTTGAATGGGAACTTAATAAGGGTTATTACACCAAAGTAGAAAAAAAAAAGACTAAAACTAAGATGAAGACAGTAAAATCTATTAAAAAGAAGATAATATCACACCATAGAGAGGGAAAAGATGCAAATATAACATAATATACACAGTAATTGTAATATAAAAATGACAGAAACTAAAGTAATGTTCAGACATTTCAATAAATGAGAATGGATTAATTTATTTATCAAAAGAAGAAAAGAATTTTTGGTTTGGTTCATAGAGCAAAATCCAACTATATGTTCCATGTAAGAAACAACCTAAAACTTACTCAGAAAAGCTAAAAACAAAGTGATGGGCAAATGAATATTAAAAGTAAATGCAAAGAAATTTCCAGTTGCAATGCAGACTCTGAAACCAGTAAGGAACTTTCTGCGGTTACATGAAAGCCCAGTAGTCTCTATGGCAGGTTGGATGGATGGCTTGGCCTTGCCTAATCCCATGACCCTGTGCATTGTTTATTTGGAAAATACCAGCTTATTAATTTACGTAGATCTTTCAAGTATTTCATTATACAGTGTTTAAAAATCACATTCTTTAATATCATCAACCAACCTCACCAGAAAATCTGGTGAGCTTTCTAGCTCAGAGGCAGATCACATGTTCTGTAATTGTCATTTTCACTCAAAGCCAGAATTTTATCATCGAAAATAAATATTTTCAGTTGTTTCCCTTGAAGTGACAGGGTTACTACATTCATTTGTGGAGAAGTGCCTGCCAAGCCTCCACATCTGAAGACAACAGTTGGCTCCTCAGTTACTCTTTCAAGTAAAAGAGTAGTCATTAAAAATGCAGCTAATTCAAATATTTGCACACCCATGTTCACAGGAGCATTATTTACAATAGTAAAACATGGAAGCAACCCAGTGACCACCAACAGATGAATGAAGGAGCAAAATGCATATCCATACAATGGAATATTATTCAGCCTTCTTATTATAAAAAAAAGATTAGTTTTAATTCTTCCTTTCTTCCTAGACACAGCCACACTCTTTCCCATGTAATCTAGCAGTCCCTCCCACAGAGGAAGTACAAAAAGTAGAGTGTATTTCCTACTTCTTGACTTTGGGCTTGGCCATATGACTATGGCTGATGGGCTGTAAGTAAATG
Source organism: Lyroderma lyra (assembly GCA_004026885.1). Taxonomy (NCBI): domain Eukaryota; kingdom Metazoa; phylum Chordata; class Mammalia; order Chiroptera; family Megadermatidae; genus Lyroderma; species Lyroderma lyra. The sequence continues at coordinate 26,395 of PVJL010001054.1, forward strand.
GGATGCAAACAGGGGCTTGCCCTCTTGAGCTTCTGCCTGAGGACAGGCCCAGCTAGCTCACTGGCCGCAGGAGAATAAACATGGGGCAGAACCATTGCAGTCAGCCTGATGCATGGAGAGACAACCCTGCCAATCTGCAGATGCACAAAAAAGAAATGTTTATCCTTATATGCTACAGACAGTCTTTTGTTTGTTAAATAGCATGACTGTGGCAACTGGTAACTGATGTAATTTATAAAGGATTAAAATATAAATGTAAATGTCATCCCAACAAATTTAATAATAAAAAAATTGGAAAAAAAATGTAAAATGTAAAGCTTAAAAAAATATTCAAGTACTTTATAACTTCATGATAGAGAAGGATTTCTTAAATAAGACACAAATTCTAGCACAAAGAAAAAGACTGCCAAAATAAGTAATTCTGCTCATTGAGACACCTCAAAAAAAGCTGAAAAAGACGGCCACAAAATGTAAGAAGACCTGCCACATGTACCTCACAAAGAATAACACTAGGAAGATATAAAACCAATTTATAAACAACAATCAGCCCAAGAGAAACACAGGTAAAAGACATTCATAGGCATTTCATCAAAGATGAAACTCAGAGCTAGTAAGCATAAGAAAAGATGCTGAACTTCATGAAAATAAAGCTATGAGACAACACTTTTATGCCCACTAAATTGGTTAAAAAAAATAAAGATAAAGACTTGATAACACAAAGTACTGGCAAGTGTGGAGCAACAGGAGTCCTTTTACAGCTGGTGGGAATATAAAGTGTCACAACTGCTGCAGCAAGACTGGCACACAGTGTATCTCACACATATTTATAGTACAGACATGTACATGATTTTATTCACAGTCTGCATGTGAAAAACTGAAAATAGCCTAAGTGTCCATCAGTAGCAGACTATAACCTACAACCTATAAACTATAACCTACTGAAAGACTCCAATTAATACAGAGTGATACTATTTAAATAAAATCTAAACACAAGTAAAACTAAATATAATATTTAGTGAATCATGCATGTTTGGTAAGTTTACAAAGAAACAAAAGAGGAGAATAAAAATATAAGATAGTGATAAACTAGAAAGAGGAAGCAGGTCCTTGGAGATCCAGGACATGTATCCATGCACAATATGTATCTGCATGATATATATCTGTGCACAATGTGTATCCATGCATGATATATACCTATGCATGATATGTACCTATGCATTCTTATCAAATATTTTATAATTTTTAGTGGGGGAGAGGAGCGAAAATGACTTCTATTTGAAAAGAAGGAAAAAGCCCTATGCTTCCTTGTCAACTTCTTGAGATGTTTCAGAAAAAAGAAATGTGCTAGATCTTAATTTTACCTTTTTTACGTATTTTATTTTCATGATGACTTCTTTTCGGTACCCAAAACCTAATGAAAAAAAGTCACATTTTCATTTTTATGCATTAATGTCTAATTCAGGTACATTATCACACTCTTGTAATTTTTGCATGATCCTAGTAATATTCATCCTAGTAATCACCAAATAGTATTGAGTGTAAGAAGAACTGAAAAATAAATTTTGTTACTTTTTCCATATATACGAGGGCTATCCAGAAAGTATCCAGCCATGTAATATGAAAATCAGAGACATTTATGGCTGGATTTTTTTCCAGACAGCCCTCATATTTCATGCCAATTACCAAATATGTGGCATAATTCCAGAGTAACCTTCCATATTTTACAACCTAAAGTATCTAGAAATAAGCATCTTTGACTTTCTAACATTTGCATGTGCTCAAAAAAACTTGCCACAAGATGGTATGGTTTGATTTTAAAAGAATCTTCTATTTTCACTTAAATTTCATTTAATTTTGAAGAGACTTGCTCCAAGTAACAAATGGAAAATGACAGAACTATTATTTTTCAATTATTCTTTCTCACAGGCTAAAAGAATATTTGTTTAGCTTAGCTATTAATGTTTCTAACTACACTGAAGGTTTTAAGAACATTTCAATTTATACTAGCAATGAGTATAAATTTTCCTTTAGCTACAAGGGAAAATATTCAAATTAATAATAATACTCTAAACTGAAGTCATTCTTAGATTAACAGTCCTAATACATGCCACATGCTAACCTATGAAGCATTCTCTTTAAAGAAGAGTACGTTTTCAAATTCTCACCCTTAGTTAAAACATACTGTTTAAAAAAGTGAAATAAAAGATTACTAAATTTGTACTTACTTTAGCCAACAGTTCTTGTGTTTCAGCAGTCAGAGGAGCATGTGAAAACTTGCAGTGCTCTCCCTGGTAACATTTTGTTCCTGTATGGTAAAACTTGCAAGGGTATTCATGTATCCCAAATGTTAAGGAAGAGAACAATTTTAACCCAACTAAAATCATTTATTAATTTAATGACTATTTTTCCCACTTAAAAGCCTTTCTGGCTAGTAGAAATATTGACTTCCCCATTTAAAATATAAGACAATAAATTAATTGGGTTACATGAAAAAAAACTAATTTTAGAACGACTATGTAAATCAAGTTTATGGGCTATCACAGGACACTTTTTGCCTTCATTTCTATTAACAGACTACAGATATGTCTCATTGATAAAAGAAAGAAATGTGTATTTCAAATATCTTGATAAATGTGATTGTTTTGAAAAAATTCTTTTAGGGTAGAGGAATTAAAGTCCATGACAATGACAAATCTGGACCCTTGAAATAACAGGATCAATTTATATGATGCCAACACTGTTTTCTAGCTAGGTTCTCAAGTTAGAGTCTGAGAGTTCTTGGACTCAAGGACTGAAGGAAAATCACTTCTATGATGACCAAAGATGTCATTACCCTAATACTCACATCCCAGATTTTACAGCTTGTCAGTGCCATCTCCACTGTACTCCAAAGAGTACAGCACTCCCAAAGTCTGCGGTCCCTGCCTCTTTTGATGAAGGAGCTTACACGAAGACAGATTCAGCGAGTGAATGTCACAGCAGAAATTCTGACAAAGTCTCTCTGGGACTTGAACAGGTCTCCTGAACTGCTATACTTCCTCTGAGAGAATTTCTGAAGAATCCCTCTTTTTTTATTTGGGGGAAAACAAAAAACCTGTGTATAATTTAATCATTTCAATACTGAGTTGGCCAGGATAACGTAATTTTGCCATAGCTAAAATACTGGTTTCATTCAAAATTATACATATTTAAAATGTTCCTGCAAATATTTATAAAATGTAAAGTGACAATATCTTGTGATAAAGGATATTATGCAAAAACAGACAGTTTTCACCTCTGGTACAATATCCTTGGACATAAAACTTACACATTTCCTTTTTTTTCTCTATCTCTGTATCATGATCAAATTTACACTGGTCTCCCTGGGCCAAAAGAAAAAACAAGAAAAAGCCATTATTTCTCATAGTTAAGTCATTACAATTCCTACTAAACTTTAGATAAGAAAAAAACAAAGTCTTAGAAGCTGTACTAATTCTTAATAAGTTATCTTATGACCACATCGCATTTATCTGCTTAAAATTTTTTGTCCTATTTTTAATACAAACCTTTTTTTAAAAATTACCTACTTTTCTTAAACATAAAAAGAACATTTCAGTAAAATTTTCTAAGTGAAACTTTTCCAGAAGGAAACAGTTTTAAAGACAGTTTTAGAGTATCTATAACACTGAGGTTGGTGTTAGTACAATTTGCTGTACCTTACATTTTAGTATATTTATTGCTTACACCTTTTTTTTATACCTTAATGCATTTCCTTTCAAGGAAATATTTACAAACTTGCTTTCCCTTGCGCTCCACGGTATGTTGGTTGATGAACCCCTGACTCATTTGCACGTGCTGCTTCTCTCTGGGCTCACCACCCTGTGAAAACAAGAACAAAATTAAATGTGAGAAACAAAATTAAGTATTTTATTCCACTGCAGAATATTATTTTAAAACACCTCTAAAACATTTAAAAAATGACTTCTAAATTAGCCTTCATGTGTAAGATTTGGATTTTTTGTACACCAGTTGGAAAAATGAATGTTTTGTCAGTTTCAACAGCATTCCATCACTGTTTATGAAAATGGAATATTTTATTCTAAGTTGCCCTTATTTTTAAAAATTAATAAAAAAATAAAAGTGCTACTGTTTGTGATTAAAAGCGAAGTCTAAGGACAAGTTTCTTTAGAACAATGGGAGACAAAATTGGAAATCATAAGGTGACCAAAAACAGTGCAATGTTTAATTTCAAAGAGATGCTCACTGGGTGTGAGCTGAATCTACTAACTAGCTCGCATTTACACATATACCTAGAAATATACCCTCAAAGAAGGCAACAGACATAAAAATCAAAAGGGGGAACTTCATAATACCTTTTAGTTCTTTAGAAGCATAAACCACTTTTTGCGTGTTAACTTGTGGTACAGCTTATGGCTTTTGCACACCAAATTTTCCTGAATTAAAACAAAACCATTTCTGAGTAGTTTTAGAAAGATAGATTGGTGCAAAGGGAGATGACTATACATTTGTATGATCTGCTTCTCAGCAATATCAAATTTCCATCAAGTGTGTCTTACAAACATGTCAGTTTTAATCTTTGGTTTATTTGAGTATGTTATTAAATTCTAACATACATGTTTAGAATGTTTGTTTCTCATGTACAAAGGCTGTCAGATTTGGCCCAATAACTACCTGAGTCAATGCAAATAAAATGAAAGGGGATGCTGATTGGAGAGAGGAAACAAAGTTCTAGGGCTGGCTTAACCCTGTGTGACCAGAGGCAGTCACCTCAACTAGAACTTCAGGTTCCTCACTTGTAAAATATGGAGACAGAGCAAGATTTTATACAAATGTTTCAATCTATAATATCTGGCATTTCTAGTAGTTTATCACTGTTAACACTTTTCCCCTGTGACCAAATCCAACAAAAAAAAGTTGCCATCCAGTTTAGCAGCACTCAGAAGAGTAGAGTCCAGAGGAATCACTTACTGTCCTACCCTGTTTACCCGTGCAGACCAAGGAAGAGGGACTTCCACAAAGCAAAACCAAAGTACCAGGAGGTGAGAGCGAGGCCAATGCTCAGAAATACTCATTTGTAATTCCCAGAGGGAGTCAAGAACCAGTAGACTTGCGACTGCAAGAGTAGCAACTCTGTAAGACTTGTGGCCTTTGAAATCTGCTTCCCTGTTTTCCATCATCGACAGCACAACACTCTGAAGCCAAGGGGCTGAGAGCATGTATTCGGGGCAAAAGACGTAGCACTGAGGCTGGGTATGCAGCTCCTGTGGTTGGAGGAAAAATTTTACTACCAACAACCCTCAGTTTGTGGCTTGTCACCAAGGGTAAGAAAGAAATCCAAGAGCACACTGGTGTCCTCCACCATGTGTACTTATGTGTACATCCTCATACCTGTTCCTGTGAGCTACTGTTCCCCGGTGACACATTTGAGTGCTTGTTTGCAGTGCCAGGCCATTTCCGTTTCATTTTCTTCTGTTTACCATTCTTGCGAGCAGCTTTAAGGTTTTTATTGTTTTGTTTAACAGCTAAAAACAGAAAGTTAATTTTAAAGATGACATAAAAGTACAATAGCAATTTACTCTAAGAATTACATTCTATAACAATTCAGAAGTCCTCCTACTCTGTGAGTGAAGTGGCACCATGCTGGCCTGTCGCTCTAGAAGCTCTGGGATTAAGAGACCAAAGAGAAAATCAATACATTCTGGACTTCAATTCATTCTTCGTGAAAATATATATGGTATTGTCAGGAGAAAAGCAAGATAACAAATGAAATCAATCTTGCTAGCCACCAGCCAGATCCTTCTGAAGCATTTGGAGCATGCTGGGTCTAAGTGGGGCCTGCCAGAGCACTACAACAGGAAAAGCTGCCAAGTACTTAAACTGAATTCATGTATACTATTGGATTTTTCACTGAAAACATTTCACATAGATTAAATTGATCTATGACCCATTTAAAAAAATTTAAAGAGTGTGAAAAAAGAAGTAAAATGAGAGAATTAAGAATTTCATTTACTACTGTTATTTGTCATTATCTATGGCTAAATTTCATTGCAGTGCCTAAAAAAAAAAAGAGTGCGGTGTGACACACCACCAGTCCTGACATTAAGTCAATTCCTCTTAGGTGACAGCAGTACCACAGGCCTATCTTGTCCTTCATGTGTGCCGACCCCAGGATTTAGCATTCTTCCATTCAAAGGAGTCATGGCCTTTGAAAACCCTCCTGAGCTCTCAGCTTTTACTGCAAACTAAGCGTTTGTGCACAGAGTAGCCATGTCTCAGGGAGTCACAGGCCATGCACGCTCACATGTGATTACATATCCATGGTCTTATCATTAGATAAAATGCAGAAGGAAGCCCGCCCTCCTCCTTACAGACATGGACATGTGATTGACCCCTAGGTAGTATACTCTACCTTTCTGGGCACCCTTGGTTCCCTCTTTCTTCAAAGATTCTTCAGGACATGGTAAGGACTGAGCAGCATTTGCCATTTCTTTAGCTTGTATATACTGTTGAAGCTCTTTAGCAAAATTATCTTCTGATTCCTGACTGCAGATATCATTATCACTGTATGAATCATAGTCCTTACTTCTTGATTTTCTGTATCGCGAATTCTTCAGTGATGTAGAGTTTCCAAAGTGCCTAAACTAAGTAAAAATTAAATTTTCAATTTTAAAAACATAGCACAATGCAAAGCAATCTGGTTATGAAGAAGAAACAAAGACTGGCCATGAGCTGATCATTACTGAGGTTGGGTGATGGGTACATGGGGGTTCATATACTATTCTTTCTACTCTTATGTACTTGTAATTTTCCAGAATTAAAAAAACAAAACAAAACCAGCACAACATAGCCATCCTCAAAGATAACCTGATGGAAGATTCTGAATTTGTATACTGAATTAAAATGTACTTTACTGAATTAAAAGACTAACCCCCACGAAATCTTAATTATTTGCTATAAAGGAATTATAGTATTACAGTTCACATTTTCATTTCTCCCTTTGCATCAACTATACTTTTTAATGGTTTAATTCAATAACTCATCATTCCATAAATGCAACTAAACTATAATGGCTTAATTAAAAATCCACCACACTAAGATATGTCACAGGTATCAAAACCTATTCTTTTTTCCTATAATTCATAGGATTGGTGGCAGAGGAGGTGGTAGCCGTGACAAGGAAGAACTGCCCAGCTCTCTATAAACAAGTTAATTTTACTTTCAGAAATCACTTTCTAACTGTTGTTGGAGCTGCCTCCAGGTGGTAGCTGTAAATACAGGCACCCACATGAGCAGCAGCCCAGGGTTGGATGATTACCCTGAAGCAGCCTGGGGTGATCACAGCAGACAATTTAAAGTACTTTGTGTATAAAAACTTCCTAATATTGGTGACAAAGGTATACCAAGCTATATAATTATAATCAATGTGTATAGTACATCTCAATTTAAAAGTTTATTTTAAAAAATCCAAGTGTCAAAGGACTCCTACTTTGATGTCAGGAAGAGAGAACAAGTCAGTCATTAAACTGGTGAATGACCCTGCTGCAGAGCATGCTTCCAGGCTGGTCTCTCTCCTACTTTCAGGTAACTGATGAAGGCAGGGAACTCACACAAGAAACGAAACAGAAGAAACACTCTTAAAAAGTACATGAGCTGGTCCAATTTAAAAATCAACTATTACTGGCTCTTGAGCCACTCTCCTTGCTCAAGCCACTCCTGCCTCTTTGGAGTGTACTTTCTCTTCAATAAACTATCTCTTTGTTTCACCTCTATTAAAAAAAACCAAAACCAAAACCAAAAAAACAACTATTATTTTCATCCATCTCTAAACTGACATTGAGCATCTTCTGTTTTGAATGCAGCAGTCACAGGAGCACCTATGACTGTCACAGATAGAAATCGCAAGTGCTTTCATGTATCACATTACAGTTCTTGTAGTTCTCGAAATGTCTTTTCTGTTCATCACTATGTCAAAGTTACAATAATTAGGCCCACTGCTGGAGTTAATTATTTAGTACATTAATAAAGAATATACTACTCTTAACACATTTGTTTTTTAATATTTTGATAACTGTATTTCAATAAAATCAATTTCCTTTGTAATACAACATATTTTATTTTGTACACTTAACAAATATTATTCTGAGGAAAGGCCCAAGGCTTCAGCAGACTGCCAAAGAGGGTGCACAGTATAAAGAAGGTCAAGAACTACCTGCTGTTGCAAACCTACCTATCTACATAGCCCACCTACATACTAATGTCCAATCAGCCTTCCCATTCAGAGGAAAGGCCTGTAGAGACAGAGACCTACTAACACACCAGCAAAGAACATCCATCAATACTCCAGGCCTCTCTTAAATCAAGGGACAATGAAGGAACACAAAAGCAAGTGACAAAAATCTAAAACAGGGGTCCTTAGACTATGACCCAAGAGTCAAATCCATCCTACCACCTATTTTTGTAATAGTCAGCAAGCTAAATATGGTCTTTACATTTTTTAAATAATTGGAAGAAAAAAATCAAAAGAATAACATTTCATGACACAGGAAATTATTATAAAAAATTCAAATCTCAGCACCCACAAATAAAGTTTTTTTGGAACACAGCCATGACTGTTCACTTCTGTATTATGTTGGCATAGATGAATGGGTGCAAAGGAGATCACACATGGCTACGGCTCTGTCCTCATTTTACACTGTGGTCAGTGCAGTATAAACTTCGGTGGCGGTTATAATATGACAGCATTTTCCCAGACACTTTTTTTTTTTCATTACCAGCGCACATCCACCATGTCAAAACATGTAAAGTGGACTTCGAATGCCATGCATTTAAAGCACAATGTGGATTATTTTATTGCCCAATCAGATGGCAAAGCATTATGGTGATAATGTAATGACACTTCAGCAGTGCTTAAAGAACCTAACATATGTTGACATTACAACATTAAACATTCGTCACAATAGTCCCAACTCAATAGTCTCAACGCAATGGTTAGGAAATTAGAAAATTAAAAAAATATATATCTCATCACAGAATTATTCCTTCACAAAAGTAAAAAATGAAAAGGAGAGTGTAATCAAAGAACATTTCTGACTGGATTATTTGTTGGCCCATCGAAGAAAGCTAATGGTGAGTTACTGAAATCCTATTTGAGTGCAGCAGCTGAAGAAGCGGCCAGAGAAAGTAAGTTAAGACAACTGGCCTTTTGGCAGAAACAGCGGCTCAATGATGAGAGAAAATTGGGAGAATCTTTAAGAAACAATTAAAAAATAAGACAAATGCTTTCAAGTAGCTTTCCATGACTGTCGATGAGTTGACAGGTATCACTGACACTGTTCAGTATCACTGTGCTGTCCAAAGACAAAACAGGAAGCAAGATGTGAATTCCCACACAAATTCACAGCATGCTCACACTACAGTTCCAGCATTATTTTTCAGACTTTGATGCAAGTACAAAGAAAAATGCCATTTCAAAATCCACTGAACTGTGCAACTGAGAACTCATCGCCTGACTTCCAATAGGAAGTGATTATCCTTCAATGGGATGACACACTAAAAGAGAAACCTCAGTGGAAATCTAACATAGTTCTATAGAAGTCTTCCAGGCAGTGCATGTGCCCCATGAAAGACATGCTGGTGGACTGATGATAACTCCTGTTGCAGGAAACGACTCCTTCTAAGATGGAATGCACAGGGTCTAATCACAGATCAGCATAAAGAGAGCATTTCTGCAATTGATTTTCATAGGGAGCACTAACTCTGAACTCCAATTAAACCAATTATTATCCCCTAAAGACAAATCCTGTTCTCATTAGTAAACCTGTATTACACATTCAATTGTTATTATATGTTAACTTTTGTCAATAAAAAATTTTTGAAAATTTGTTTTATCTCTCTTGTTACATCCTTACCTGTGCTTCTTGGATTGCAAAGCCTAGAATATTTGCTGTTTTTCCTTTATAGAAAATGTTTACTGACTCCTGAGCAAGAGAATAAAACAAATAGGCAGGGGAAAAAAAAAAAAGAAAACTGATACAGAAGCAGCAAATATGATTCAAGAAAAAGACAAAAAACTTAAGAATTAAAAATAAATACACAAAAATATTCAAGATGGTATTATAATTTAAAAAATCAATGCTAGAATGCTGTGACAAAACAGAAAACAAGAACTCTTGAATAGTTATATGATGATTTATGAAATAAAAATAAATAGAAATAGAGGAAATTTCTTAGAATATAAAGGGCAAAGAGAATAAAATAGAAGATAAGTCTCATATATGAAGGGTTTGAGTGAATAGTCTCATTAACCAGCAACACACTGAATAAAAAGACTCACAATCTTTAGGAACACCAAAAACTAAGCAGAAGAATCTAGAAGCTTCCAGAGAAAAGAGGAGACTTACTAGAATCAGATTGGCAAGGCTTTACATTAGCAACACTGGGTAGTAGAAGAAAATGGAGCAATAACCTCAAACTTGTTTCTATTTCAGCCAAACTACCTATCAACTACAAGAATAAATTCAAGGTATTTCCAGAAATGGTAAAAAGAACCCAAAAGTTTGATCCCATGCATTCTTACATATATTCCAGCCAAATGAGAAACCAAAATTAAAAATAAAAAGATGTAACTGACAACAGCCTCATCAAACACCTAGTAATAAATCTAACAAAAGGGATGTAAGACATAAGACACCTACCAAGAAAATTATAAAACACTGTTGAGAGAAATTAAAGAGGACCTAAAGCTTTGACAATTTAATTTTCTAAAGCAAACTTGTCTAACCCGTGGCCCATGGGCCACATACGGCCCAGGACAGCTTTGAATGCAGATCAATACAAATTCGTAAACTTTCTTAAAATATTATGAAAATTACGCATGGACCTTTTTTTTTTTTTTTAGCTCATCAGCTATCGTTAGTGTTAGTGTATTTTATGTGTGGTCCAAGACAATTCTTCTTCCAACGTGGCCCAGGGAAGCCAAAAGTTTGGACACTTCTGTTCTAAAGATTTCAAAACAGCTAGTAAGTGACTAATAGACGAGGTGTGCCTACAGTGCGGTTGGGCTGGACAAAGGTATGAGTCATGTCCCAGAAAGAACGGAATGGGACGGTGCAAGATTTTATCACACTACTCAGAATGGAGCACAATTTAAAACTTATGAGTATTATATTAAAGCCTATTTGTGTCTGAGTCTCTTGCCAATTCATAATTATGTGTTACAATTTGTACTTTAAAAAACAGAGAGAAAGAGACATAGAGGAGCAGATTATTATTGGCTTTGCTATGGATCAACTGAGTCCTCCCAAAATTGTTATGTTGAAGTCCTAACCTCTAATACCTTAGAATATGACTTTATTTGGAAAGAGAGCCATTGAATGTGGTATCCTTATAAAAATGGGAAATTTAGACATAGATACATGCACAAAGGTGAAGATCAAGGTGATGGTTCTGGAAGCCAAACCAAGGAACACCAAAGCTGCCTGCAAACCACCAGAAACTATGGGCGAGGGCTGGACCAGACTCTCTCTCACAGCCTCAGAAGCAGCCCACCTTGCCTCACCAGCCTCCAGAGCCATGAGACAAAGTTCTGCTGTCTAATTAAGACACCTGGTTTGTGACACTTTGTCATGGCAATCCTAGGAAACCAATACAAGCTTTAAACTCTAAGTCACTAAGATTAGTTAAGTTAGCAAATCCATACCCTTAAAATTTTTATCTCTGGAGTTCCCTGATGGTGTAGTGGCTTAAGGCTTCGGCGCTGGTGCTGTCAGCGTTGCGGCCTGGGTTCGATTCCCAGTCAGGGAGCTACCCACATACCAAAAAGCAAAAAAAAAAAAAATTTATCTCATTTGAAAAGAAGTTTTTGAAATCGTTTGCAGCCCACTTCAGAAACAAGGAAAACCAAAATAAAATCAACGCACTAAAAACAGCTCATGTTAATGACAATGAAGTTCTTGAATGATAAATTTTTTTTTAAAAAGTGTAACTTTTTTACACTTTTCTTTGACATAAGTAACTGGATCTCAAACGCTCACTAAAATGAGATACGAGTATCCCTAAATACATCCATTCCTGTCCGTTTGTTCAAAAATGCCAACTTCATCTTACTTTTTTGGGAATACGCTCACATTCCAGCTTTACTTCCCATTTTATTTTCTCTTCTTGTGTTTCTTCAACTTCTGCATCATCTATTTCATCATCGATTCTGTAGCAAAAATATCAAATAACACAAGAAGGTTTTTTCAACCTGAAAAGGGTTCACACCACAGCATAAAAATCCACGGTTATGGCTTACCTTCAGCTTGTCCTCAAAGAAATCCCAAATTCAAATTCTATTCTATTTCTCTATCCAGAGAAATAACATACCAAATTATGATGAGCAGCAAATGTCAACATATGTTTATAAGTAAAGAGTAAAGCTGAATTTTAGACTATATAACCTTACTGTTGAAGTATTAGCAGCTATATAATTCACCCATTCATTCATCATTCCATTCACCCAGCAAATACAGAGTGTCCACCACACCAAGTTCTGGGTCTTAAATCCGGGACACAACAAGTGAACAAGACAGATCTAGATCTTGTCCCTGCCTCTACAGAACTTTCTATCTGCTTGGGAGAAAGAAAGAAAGAATTTCAATATGATGTGATAAGGATAGATGCATATAAGGAACACTTAACCTAGGTTTGGAGGCCAGAGGCTTTCTGAACTTACAGGTATGCACAAGGTAGCAAAGAAAGAGGAATGTAAGGGACCTAAGTATTTCATGTATGATGCAGGCTGCCTTCCCAAGTCAGGAGGGAGCCAAGTGTACACTCAAGTGGAAGATGAAAAAGGAGAGTTGTCAGACTCACAAGCACTGAGAAGTTGAACATGCATACACATTAGCTGAGACAATTACTTGAGGATATTCCAGCAAAACTTAAATGAAGACACTGGTTAACAAAGAAGCCAATGAAATTTACAGGTAAAACGAAATAATGGTTGATGCTATAGAAACAGGGAGCTGAGGACAATTTTGCTTGAGCAAATCATGACCACTGAATAAAACTTAAGATATGAATTACATGCCAGATAAAGGCAAGGACCAGGCAATGTGCACATTCTCAAAAACAACATGTTATAAATGGAAAGTGCAGTTAGGACAAAACTGTCAGTAGCGACTTTGTGCCTCTTTCAAAGTTACAGGACAAGCTCAGGCTTCACAGCTCCATGCAATCTAATCCAAGTTCATCACCGATCTATCTTCAGTCAGAGCTTCAGTTATATTTGTCAGATGAGCTACCAAGCTGTGAGCCTTCTACAGAAGCCACCAAACCAAATAATGTGAACCTTCATTGCTCTAGTTTTTAGTAATGACTCATGGAGTAGGAAAACAACCTCTCCTTAGGTGGAATAATGACGACAGCAGCATTGTGGCCACTGCTCCCACCATCCAATCACACCTCAGGACCTTTATGTGTAACACTTTCCTGCTAGGTATCAAGCTCCCTCACCTCCTTCAGGTCCTTATTCAAATATCACTTCTCTAACTACATCCTTTAAAAAATCTACATCCTCCAGTCCATTCCATCCTCCCTTCTTACCCACCTACCCTGCTTTCATTCTTTCTACAGCATTGATTATCACCTAAAATACCAGACAAGTCCTCACTTAACATTATCCATTGCCTCTTAAAACTGCCGCAAAACAACACATAGCAAACCAACTGTTCCACAGGCTGACTGTGGAAACGCAAGCCAAGTTCCTAGGCATCTCATCAATGTTAGAATATGAATCTCACAAGTATGAGGATTTTAATCTCTTTTGTTTATTTATTGCTATACCCTAGGGTCTGGAATAATGTATCATACATAGCAGGTGCACAATGAGTAGTTCCATCATAAAATTACTAACAGAAAAAACCCCAGAAATCATGAAAGATTGATTTATTTGCCTTAATTGAAAACAAACCATCAAAAACTTTATGTATTGAAAATGACATAGGCAAAGTCAAAAAATAAATAAATTGGAAGTAAAATATTTGCAGACTAGAGATCCTAAAACTTTAGAGAAAAACCAACAAAGAGAAAGACAAGCACAGGCTATGAAAGAAGAGTTAAGATGCCCACTCACCATAATCATAACACAATACCATGCTACACTTAACATTTTGGAAAAAATCCAAGTATCATAAAAGGACATAAAAGTAGTTCAATAAAATTTCTGTGAATGGATTCTTCTGTCCAACACATTTTCAAACTGATGACTGCTATTGGTTTTTTTATATGTTGCTATTATCTTTTTTGTGATGATTCATCTTGCTGATTTCTCTTAGGATTTTAATAGTTTAGAGTCCTCTTGTTTTTCTTTGTAGACGATCATATCGCCTGCAAGTAATTAGTGTCTTTCTTTCCAGTATTTATAGATCTTTAGTTATTCTGCCTTAGAAGCATAGTGATGAAATCATGCACCCTGGAGTAAGACTGGGTAACTTAAATCTTAGTTTTGCTACTTACGCTGTGTGATCTTGGCAAGTTATTTATTATCTCTGTGCCTCAACTTTCTCATCTACAAAAATGAGAATAATATCATCTCTGTAAGGTTGTTTTGAAGATTACATATTATCATAAAGCATGTAGTAAGGCTCTTGGCAGTAGCCTGAATTAAAAAGCAACAGCTTCAATTAAGGTATCTGAGACAGGCAGAAGTTAACAGATTTGAATGATATAGAGAAGTAAACCAGGATAAGAGATTTATCAAGTTTGGGAGAAATAAAGGAATAAAGGTTGTGTGTCACTGTTTCTGTCTAGAGAAACTGGGCCAAAGACGCAGGTTTAGAAGAAAAGATGGTTTTTAGCCCTTAAAAGTCACAGGGGTAAAGTGAACGCATATCTGGAATGTAAACAAACTACACTATTCATGTCTCTAAGAAATGAATCAATAAATTAGCACCATTTGGCCAGCGGTGTCAGTTCCCTTTTATACCTAAAGGAAGTAGTATATCCAAATGGTGTTGGCTGCTTTGTATGGTCTTTAGGGCTTTCTGATGTAAATTACTGTACTAAAAGCACACAATTCCCTCCTTATCCTTCACCCCTCGGAGAAGTGAGGGGTTCTTTTCTACAGAAAAGTGTCTTAATAAGTGTCGGTGAGAAATTACACATGACCTCCGTTCTCCAGGAGCTCCCACGTACGATGCGGGACACAGACAACTCCTACCCGCCCGGAGGAAGGGGAGCATCCCGGCGCCTCCTCGTCCCACCAGGACCCCGCACCTCTGGCTTCTACCCGCGCGCCCGCCCCTCTGCTCCACTCCCTAGAGTCTGGAGCGCCCCACGCTCGCCCCCAGCCCCCCACGACCTCGGAGCCGGGGGTCCTCCTAAAGGTGCGAGGGGGCGGGACCGGCTGAGGCCCCAGCGCTCAGAGCTTGAAACACGGGATTATCACCTGTTGTCGGAGTCTGTGGCAGGCTTCCTGCCGAGGGCCGGATTGGGGGGCTTGGAGAAAAGATTCTCAAAATCCATTCCCCTGTTCGAGCCCAGCAGCGGCCGACTGACAACCACTGCGGCGTGTGCGGAGAGAGGAGGACCTGGTGCTGCGCAAGCCGGCTGCGCATGCGCTTCCCGCCCCCTTTGCGCAGGCGCTCTCCCATCCCCTGCGACTGCGCCATAATTCTCTGCTCCTTCTGCTTCCCCGTCCGATACCTCAAATATTTGCTGTACTTTTTAGGCATGGTCTTTAGGATTCTCTTTTGGATAGAAATCCCATTTTTCTAAGACGTGATAGCAACAGCTAACATTGATTTGAGCGCTCACTGTACAGAAGTCATGTTTCACAGTCCACTCAATGCTCTGAGCAGCCCTACAGGACTGTACTACAGGACTTTTCCACGTGAGGGAAACAGAGGTGTGGACAGCTCATGTGTCTTGTAAACTCACTGTCATTTAGTGGGCTTAAAATAAACACAACTCTTAGGCAGAAAAGTTCATTAAAAAGTCCCAAGTAGTGAGAAGATTCAGAACAGAAAACAGCATGTGGTTGGGAAGGCTTCTTGGAAAGGGCATAGTTGAGCTCAATACTGATGTAATCTACAGGAAGAGATGAAGCTAGGAGGATAAATGGGCTCAGAGAAGTTCTCTAGCTCTGTTTATGCATTAGAATCAAAGAAAAGACTGGAAGGAAGGTGCATGAAATCACTGGTAGATTAAGAAGGGAAAGGGGAAAAGTGTCTAGGATTGGATAGAAAGTAAAATGGAGCAACACAGACTTCTTTACATTGGCAGCTACAGGATAATTAACACTTAACATTTCCACTACATACAAGGTATGTGGGCAACAAGATAACAATGAGGGGTAGTGCGGTTCTGTGCCCTAATGCTAGCAGTTGTGCCTTCCAGAATAGGAAAACATTACTCTGACATTTCAAAGGTGTGTCATCCTAGATGCATGAAACAATGGACAGGGCTCACTTAAGGCAAAGAGTAACATTTGCTAAGGAAGCTGCAGGCCTAGGCTGCAAGCCTGGGTGGTGACTTGCGGCCATGACCTACCTGCCCAGTTCGGAAGTTGTGATCAGACCATCCTGGGTGGTTACTTTCAGTCACCAAGCTTGCCAGGGCTGCCATGTCCCTCCCCACCCCTCACCAAAGCTTATCGGGCCTATTGTGTCACCCCTTTTCGTTCACACGGAAGACAAAAGCAAGTAATTTTCGTCTAGAACTAAGCAATACACTAACTGGAGCAAAACACTGATTTAGTCATGAAAAAATTATTTCTAAAGGTCATGTTTTTAAGTGTAAAGAAATGTAATGGCCAGTTTTTAATTTATAAAATATCTGCCTACATTCTAAATATAAAATGTTAATAGCTTACAAAATAAAAGATATCATTCTTTTAATAGCTGTTTTTATTATTTAATTACCAGGTAGATAAATTTAGTATCAAATATCAGAAAACTTTACACGCCAAGAAACTATCTTCCTCAAAACGCAATTCTGAGCACTGAGCATTACAAAGATACTTGCTGCAACCTTGAAGAACATTTCTCCATCATTTAAACAACAAACATTCTTCTAAAAGACAGTTGACACCCGTTCTTTACTATCCAACCCAGCGCACAACAGGGACCGCTTTTTAGGAGGCCCCTAGGCCTCCGCAACCTTGGGGCGACGGCGCCCCACCTACACCACCCAGTCGTGAACTGAGGTCCGTTTCCCTGCCCTGAGCCGCCTCCGCCACTACGCAGGGAAGAGCGGGGACCCGCCCCTGCAGGCGATTGACGGGCTGCATTCTCCAATGGCCGGCGCACTCGGGCCGGCGGGCGGGGCGCGGCACGGCGCGGTGCGCGGAGGGATCTCGCGCCTCTAGTCCCGGGCTGGTGCGCGACGCCATCTTGTCGAGCGCCGTCCCGGGGCCGCCATGTGGGTGAAGAGCAGTCACCGCCACGGCCACTGTCCAAATCCCCGCGTCGCGGCGCGCCGCCCGCCCTCCCGCTCCCGAGCCTCGGCCGCCGGCGGCGAGTAGAGACTAGCGCGGCGGCGCCGGCCGCGGCCGCGCCCAGTGTTTGCAGAGAGCCCATCTCTCTGGCGTGGTTGTTAACAGACAGGAAAGTCTGTGTCTGTGTCGCTCACTAGTAACCGTGAGTTTTTACCGCCTCGTCACGGCGGGCGGCCGGGGTCCCGCGCCCTGCAGACCGGCCCGCAGCCCCGCCCCGCTCCTGACCAAACATGACAGACTGTGAACACGCAGGGCGCGGCAGGTCGGAACCTTGTCTGTCTGTGTGTCGGAGGAGAGGGCTGGGCGGGGGCGGGCGGGCCCTGCATGACCGAGACGTCTCTGGGGCCGCCACGCAGGAGGCGCCCTGGGAGGCCGGGCTGGCGGCCGCGGGGAGGCCGGCGCCCCTCCACTCCCGTCCCGTCCCTGCCCGGCGCGCGCGTCCTTCCGGCCGCCCGCCCCGCCCGCTGCACCTGCGACCCCCGCCCCGGGCTGGGGCCAGGGCCAGGGCCAGGGCCAGCCCGGATCCTCCACGAATTGGTAATAACCGGTGTTGTCTTTGGTACCCTAGCACACTCCTAAAAATAAACATGTTTGGATTTTTCTTTTTAAGGAAATTTTTAAGCCACCCCAAGGCCATGTATTTGAAATGGCAAGTTTCAAGTTAAAAATGGTAACACAAACTACTGAGGCATCGCCAACCTTAGTGTAGCATGGTTTTCTCCGCAAGTGAAAACTCCATGGATTATCCCATCTAGCCCAGTTTTCTGAATACTATATATCGTTTGAACATTTAACTGAGATCCTAATTTTTCTTTTTTTTCTTTTTGCTATGCCTTTAGAGGCATGCTTTTGATTCCATTGAATGGTTTGCGGTATTTACAGATTTTAAGTAGCGCAAACTGAAGTTTTGTTGGGGTTTTTACAGTCTTGTGCCGCGTTTCGGTCAACAATGGACCAAATATACAACAGTGGGCCTGTAAGGTTACAGGGTAATGGAGCTGAAAAATTCCTGTCGCCTAGTGATGTAATATAGCGCAAGGCATTGCTCACGTGTTTGTGGTGATGCTGGTGTAACACCCACTGTGCTGACAGTCCTGTAGACTGTATAGCGCATACAATCCCTGTAGGAGTCTGTACCTTGCAGGTTTGCGTAAACTCACTCTGATGTTCACTCAATGACGAAATCGCCTAATCAGGCGTTTCTCAATGTTTCCCCGAGCGTTTCGCAATGTAGCCCAGTCAGTTAAGCAGCACATAACTATACATTGGTATCTTAATGATTAAGAGCTTTCCCTTCGTTAAAATGACTTACAATCCATTGAATGTGATTGCAAAATCCATTGCATCTGATTCTTATGTAGAATGTTTAAAAATCTAGAATCTGGCAACTACTCTTATGGGAATAAAAGTAATCAAAAATATACCTTGTACTCAAGACTATGGAAATTGCTTAAGTTCTCCCTGTGGATATGTGATCTGCTTTTGGTAAGGCATTCCAAACCCTACTTTATAAAACCCAGAAGCAGAAATCACAAACATCACAGAAATTTGAACTATCTAAATAGGTGACAAACTTGAGAGAGATAAAAATATTTCAACTTCAGTACTGTAATAATAAAAGTACATTGCCAGAAGGCAAGTCAATTAAACAGTAATTTTAGAAAGAAATACTCCTAAAAATTGAGCACATAAGCTTGTACTTGACACATTGTATGATTTTTTTTTACATTATCTTAAATTCTTTAAATGGGTTGACTAATATCTTGAGAAGTTTCCCAGTGAATATCTGGACAAACCAATGATAGGTTTTTGCTAATGCAGCCTAAAATTCATTCTTTTGTATGGAAGAAGGAAATGTGTTCTCTGTTCACAGAGCACTTCAATAAGAGGAGTTATATATTCCACATAGGGAAGAAACCATGTCGCCAAATTCACGGATTGAAATAATTTTGTTAGTAAGGAACTGTGATGCCAGATTTTAAAAATAATTTGAAATTTTAAAATACTAAATTAGAAGTTAAAAAGAAAAGTTTAAAGAATTCTTTGTAAGATAGAGTCTGGCAGAAGTAATGCCCCTTTTTTATGAACTGGTAATCTATACCAAATCTTGTATTGCAAAACCATAAGCATGTAATTCTGTAACATACAATTTTTAACTACTTAAAAAAGGGTGTTACTTCTGCTGGACCTTGTATTAACAGCTTATAGGAACTAAAGATTAAGTAGTAGTGATATTTAGTCTTTTTTGGTTTTATATTAAGACTTAAGAAAATAGTTTCTTGTAACCTCTGAAACAAAAAGGTTAGCTCCAGCTTAACTTACTCAGTACTTAAGTATCATTATTATTCTGAGGCAAAAAGATGGTTTATCTTTTTCACACTTTTTTTTTTTTTTTTTGGTCAACCAACATGTAAATGAAACAACTGCATCAGAAGACAAAGTGAACTAAGAGTCAGGAGAAATGGTTTGAGGTACAGTTCGTACCAGTTAGCTTTGTGAACTGAGCAAGCATAGTTTCTTAATTGATAAGAAGGTTCTACAATATCCATGGTTCTCAGCCATCTCTGGGAAGCTTCTTAAAAAGTGTTGATGTCATTTTCATGTCTGAGCTTCAGCCGAGGTTTTGGGGTTTTTAAAGGCTCCTCATATAATTACAGTATGTGCCAACTTGAGAACCACTGTAATAGATCACTGTTTTTCAATCTTCGCTAATCATCAGATCACTGAGGAATAAGGACATTTGTCCTGCCCAGAGCAACTGAATCTGAACCTCTAGTGGTAATCTATATTTTTAATAGGCTTCCTGGGTGATGGGGGGTGGGGAATGGACTAATCTGTATAACTCCCAAATATCCTGTCCTTTCATATTATATTTATCTTATACTGTAATAAAAGTTTCTGTGAATTAGGTGGTGAAGATATATGAATTCTGGTATTTGGAGCTAGGCATTGTCTCAAGGATATTTTTTTCTGACATTCCTGAAAATGAAGGTATATTGTGAGTGCTGGAAAAAAAGTGAAATCTGTGATTTTTACTTAAAACTGCTTTGGTTATACAAATTAAAACATTACTATTACCCATGTTTTCATGCCTAAGTGAAAACATTGTATTTCTATAAAGTGTTATTAATGTCAAAATACTTACAAGTAAGCATGTGGAATGTAGAATGTTAGTAGAAGACTTCTCCCTGGGTCTTTAGAAATAAATGATAGAGGTGGAAAACATGTTGGAAGGCCAAAGGAAGATAAAATTCTTGTCTCTATTCATTCAAATCTTCCCTTTCATCCATTTCTCCTAGGCACAACTCCAGCCACCTAGCTTTATATTGCAGCTGGATGTTGACCCAATTAAAACAATTCACAAACAACTCTTAAAGGCTGAATACTATGAGTCTCTGCTTTGGACACAATTGCAGTAGAGTAGGAAAGATAGCAATACATCGTTTAAGTAACTATTGCAGGATTTTCTGAAGCACCTCATATGCTAAAGGTGAAAAGCTTTACAGGTCCCATTAGTGGGGAAAAAGAGAGTTCTCATGAATATAAGAGCTTACAATTCCCAGAGGCTTTAATTGATAGGTATGGGTAATCCTTTCTTTTGGGAGAAGGTTATTTTTGCCCATTATGGATGACCTTCCTAGCCTTTTCCCGCTTTTCTTCCTCATGTAAAACAAAAACTCCAGCTAGTCAAAATAGTAGGGGTTTATATCTTTCCTTTTCTTCCTCATATAAAACAATAATAAAACTCCAGCTAGTTAGAATTGTGGGGGTTTATATCTCCCCTTCTCTTCCTCACACTACAGAAGAACAGAAGCCTTACTAAGAGATTATCCTAGAGAATCTAGAGGTATAAGGATGGAGGACATGATACACTATCCATTTGCAGTAGTGCTTTCATTTGGTTCTCACATTAACCCCTGAGGTAGTGTAGCATTACAGTATACCTATAACTTGCCAGAGATACAGAGCTTGCTAAGAACCCAAGTGTGCAAACTCCAACTTGCAGCATTATTTCCCTCTACATTAGGTCTGCACAGGGAAGTAATGCAGTTGGTGCTAGCCCTCACCTATTACATTGTGATAAAGTATGCTGGCATTTTAAGAGAGCCCTGCATTCTGAATAAAACCTGATCCCAGTTTTTCCTCTTAACTTAGTAATATGCTTCTCTTTCACATGATTCTTTTTCTTATTTGTGAAATCAGGTAGTTGAACTAGGTTATTTCCGATCTCCCTTCCTACTTTAACATATCCATAATCAGAGTTCACTTGATGCTCTACAGAGGATTTAGTTTGCAAATTAGTATGTTTACTGAAGTAGGTATCTTCCCTCACTAACCATTCACCAATTAATTTTATTCTTAATTGTGGTAAAGGGCACGTAAGGTTTACCATCTTAACCATTTTAAGTGTCCAGTTTAGTGGTGTAAAGTACATTCACATTGTTGTACAGCCAAACTCCAGAACTCTTCTTTTCATCTTGCAAAACTGAAACTATCATTAATTTATTTTTGATTCCCAAATCTGCTAATTTAACTATGATTATAACTATCAAAGTGAATTTTTCTTTAGCAAAAACTCAAGTTCCACATCACATTCAGGAAGATATTTTTGTTTTCCTAGCCCCTTGTAAACTATTTCATTCACTTTTAAATTCTATTTATTAAATTTTCATTCAACAAACCTTTCTGTGCGAATTATAGTGGTAAGCACTGGTGAAACAAATTTTAATACATCACTGAACTTGCTCTCCAGGATCTTATGATCCAGATGGAGAATCAGGTTGGTAAATGCACAGTGACAGCACTAGGTATAATGGAGGTGGGAACTGGGTGCAGTGGTGGCACAGAGGGATCTTCAGGGAGGTGTCATGGAATAGCTGGGCCAGGAGGGTGAATAAATTGAACCAAGCAGAGCAGAATTAGGTGAAAAGCATGAAGAAATGGTAGGGTAGATTCAGGGCTGGCAAAAGTGTTAGTATGTACAGAGCGTGTACAACATTTTGGGGGATGAGAAAAAAATGAATTAGGGCCCATACCCTGAAGGGTGTAAAGATATCATCAAATTTTATTAAGCAGGGGTTATGATATGGCATTGAAGCTAGGAGAATGTAGACTACTGAAAGGTAGGTAGGTCAGTAGAAGGGAGCTTTCAGTCTCTTTCATTAAATATTCAGCATCTAATGTTGACTATGCATTCTGGGATTGGGGAAGATAGCAATAAAGAAAATAATCCTTTACCTAATGGTACTTAACATTTTCTTTGGAGAGACAGTAAATGTGAAAAATCAATGTGTTAGATTATGAAGAAGTAGAAAGGGAGATGAGACATCCTATGGGTGTAGGGAGAGTATTTCTACTTTAAATTGGGTGTTTAGGGAAGCACCTAATGAAAAAGTAACATTTGAGCAACACTCTGAAACAGGGAGTAATCCAAGCCAGTACATCTTGGGGAAGAGCACTCCAGGTAAAGGGAACAGAAGGTGGGAAAAAACTGGAGCCAGGAATGAGCCTTGTGTCGTTAAGGGGAAAACAAGGGAGCAGTATGGCTCGAGAAAAATGAACAAGGTGAGATCAGTAGGAGATGAGGTTAGATGGGCAACGAGGAGATTGTGAGGGCCTTGTAAACCATTGTAAGGAACTTACACTCAGTGGAATCCACCACTAGAAGATTTGAACAGAGGAGGGTTATGATGTAGTAAGAGTTGTGATAAGGAAGCTACTGCATTAATCTGAGTGACAGGTGATGATGGTTTAGGCCAGAGAGGTGAGAATGTTTGGATTGGGAATATAGTATGAGGTAGAACCAATTGGACTTGCTGTTTGATGTATGTGGAACATGAAAGAAAAATCAAGAGTCTGGGTAATAAGCTCCTGATCAAAAGCATTGGCAATGAGAAAGCAGACTAAAAGCAAAATTCATGAGATATTTCCTGGAGTTGATAGAATTGGAGGTAAAAGAACTGGGGGTTTTCAGCAGAGATGTTAGTTGAAATGGTGATCATGTAGACCACAAAGAAGACAGAAGTTTTCCTGAAGCCAAGGGAGGAAAAGTTTCAAAGAAGTGACAATCACAGAGCAGGTAAAGGAAAGTAAGCCACAGGATGTACTAAATTAAGACATTTACAAACTTGAATGAAAAAATGCTGCAGGATTTGCAGACAGGTGGCCTTCAGGCCTAAAGTCTGCCCAGTGTTGTGGTTTGCCTGACAGGATGTTTAAATTTGTGTTTTAATGCCTTCAAGGTTGGCTCATGTTCTCCAACCTCCACATTCCTATCACTCATACTTTTATGCAAACTCAGTGCCCAAGGTCGGCTCTACTCATTACATGACCTGCCTGACCATTTAGGAACTTGAATTTGTGACCCCTCATTACTCAATGGAGTTACATTTTCATCTGGACAGACTGGCAGTCTGGCTACCTTCACAGAGATGGTGACCTTGAATTCAGCAGGTCAAGCCTCTAGTCTAAGTTGCCAGCATATTCTTTCATATGTAGATGCCCGCTGGAGTTGTACATCACAGTGGCCCTGCTTTAGTTTTTCAGATTCAGAAACTGATCAGACATGGGGATGCTAATTCATTCTCAAAAGTAATAAAAATGGCCAGCATTTATTTGGTGCTTACTATGTGACAGATTTTATTATAAGTGCTTTACATGAATTATTTAATTTTCATAACAACTCTAGGAAGTATTATTCTCAATTTTTACAAATGAGGAAACAGACGCTAAGAGATGGATATATTTTCCAGGGTCACAAGAGTAGATCAGTGGGAACTCAAATAATCTGACTCTAGAGCCTACACTTTGTTATCAAAGGATAGATGTTCCCATCTCAAGAGAATGTATGTATCTATCAGAGTGCCAGTTTGGTCATGTTAAATGAGGATCAGATGTTTGCATCGAGTATGTTCTCTCTATGTGGAATGCTGTTTGGAAAACCAAATTACCAAAACTTGCATATTGAACAGGAGCACTGGATTGGAACAAAGGGGTTAATAATAAATTACTATAATTTTAGATGGCATCAGGCTCCAATGAAGTGATTGACATCACCACCTCCATCCATCTGCCTTACAGGATTTCCTCTCTCTTGGGCAGTGCTTCCGTGGGCACTAGCCATATTTGTCTCCACATTACTTTTCCTTTACCATCACCTCTATTGGTAACCACCTCTTCTTTCTGATCAATTTTTTTTCATTGCGTGTTAATATTCGTGTCTTAAATTTAATTAGTCATCTTTTATTTGGTCCTGTGTATCTGACTTCCTAATCTCTGTTCTGGTTCATCTTATTTGGTTTATATGGTTGAACTTCGTGAGAGCATTCTTGCTTCTGGTATTTTTTTTTTTTTTTGAAGTATTTGGACCATGGAAGGTATTGCTTGATTACTAATGCCATGTACCAGTCCAGAGAGTAGTCATTAGATAACCTTAGCAAAAGCAATTTCAACATAATATTTATTACTCTTGACAAAGAGTAACCTTTATTGTAAAATGATTTTATATATATATATATATATATATATATATATATATATATATATATATATATTTTGCTTTTGTTTTTAATGTGACTTAATGGCTTAACATTAGTACTTTAAATAAACAATCTTCATACTTAAACTTTAATAAATCATAGCCACATTCTTGAGTGGCAGGCAAACGACCAAAGCAAGTCCCAGGGAGTTTTTAAAGGGAGTCCTAAGTTAATTATCAATAAAATTACAAATAAAAACATTTGAAAGTCAATAAAAGTATATAAAAGTGGTGAAAAAATGAAGAACGTAGGTTTAGAACTCATGATACTCAATATTTTACCTATATTGCTGTTTATAATTCATGTGCTTTAATTCATTTGGTCCATATAGACAGAACAGATATTAATATCTGCATTTAATAGTTTAGGAAACAGACTTACAGGGTAAATAACTTGTGCAGGGTGACTAAGCCGAGTCAGAATCCCAGTCTGTCTCACGGCATTTGGTTTCAGGACTCTCCCCTCCATTGCCTCATAATGATAGTAACTCTGGTATCAGATCCTGTGTTGGGTTTTGGACACTTAAACGGGCTTTGGGGTTTTTTTGTCTGTTTGTTTGTTTTTTGAGATATTACTTGATCACAGGCAATTTCATCCTCTTTCTTATAAATTCATCTTATATGACAAAGCATTTTTTGAAATCTTAAAACATTAAAAATTTAATTTATAAATATTATTTTTCACTTTATATTTTAAGAATATGAAATTAAATCCAACTTAAAGCTGCAAATAGTTAGTTATAAAAAAACACAACTTTCAACCTACTAAGGGAAGTCATTGAAAATGCATAGAGATCAGAGGAGCAGACACTTGTTTTGCTGATTTTCCTTGATCACTGGCAATTGACAATAACATGTTAGATCACTGTTTCTCACGTGTGGGGTTGAGTTCTTCAAAGCCTCTACTCTTTGGCCCATAGAGGAGGTTGTGGGTTGATTTCTTCACCTTGGAGTACGTAGGTTTCTGTTTAAAAATTGTGTTTTGGGTAAGCTAATGAAAATGCAAGTGAATAATGCATTTAAGTAAGAAATACCTGTATATTGGTTGTATAAACATATTGCACCAAATATACATTTTTTGAATGCCAAATGTCCCAAGTGTGAAAACCAGTATTTGATCAAAGCTGGATTAAAGCCAGTATCATCATCATATATTAAACTTCTGGAATATGTGAATAAGTCTGAAATACTATCCTTAAAATTATTATAACTTGTTAGAAATTTTAGTAGTCTCATTTTAAAAATATGACATTAATTGCAGGGCGGTAACAATTATTTTTAGCACTGCCTACTGCCTATTTCAGCTCCTGTTACTGCTGTAGTATACATGACAGATCCTAAGTGAGGGTTGCTTTCAGCCAAGATTAGTGGAATAGAGGATAGATGGGGTGGAGGAGGAGTTTTGTTTTCCCTCTAACATTTTCTTTTTTATATATTTTTAAAATACCTGGAACAAAGATGATTGTTTATGTTGTACGTAACTTTGGACTTTTTTCTCATGAAATTTTGAGGTAATAAAGTTAACATTCTGTTTTTAATTCATACACAAAAGATATGAATTCCCAAATAGGATTTTTTTTCTTGAAATATTCATAGAATTAAATAATTAAAAATTAAACATCACCTTTAGAAGTTATTTTGTTGAACATTGAATAATTAGTATGGAAATAATTGAACAAAGTTAGAATTATAACAGTTTATTCTGCTTTGTATTTTTAATTTAAATTTTTATAATCATTTATCAGCTAAAAAGAGACACAGTATTCTTCCTAAAGTCATCAGAAAACTCATTTTCTCAATGTTATTCTATTTTTTATTTGACTACTTGAAAATTGTTAAATTTATTTTCTTTATAAAGTAGCATTTCTAATTGCAACATTTTTTTCTTGCATTTATCTGCTTTTATACTTCATCTGATTGATAAGATTTCAATATATAAAGCACACAAGGAAAGTCTCATTCTAAGTTGTACCTAAAACACCTTAACTTGGACCCTGACTATGCAGATACCAACAGTAAATTCAAATGACATGGTTTTTTTATATTTGACTTTGTTACATTGATTGGATAGTACTGACCTAATGATCACGCAGTCCCTCATCATGTCACATGCAGAAATGACTTGAAGCTGGCCAAGGCACAGGGAAACATGCTTAAGCTGTATACTTAAGCAAAAGCCTGATTTTGGAACATCTTTTCAAAAACAATACTCTCATCTCAAATCCTGGAGTTCTGGTGCCTCTTATTATAGTCAGTCTGATATCGGTTAATTTGAAGTATTGGACACAGACCAAATGTCCTTTTTAGATAATAATTCGGTCAGAGGCAATTTCTCTCATTCTCATTCAGTGAGACTAGTTCAACTTTTGTGTTGATATTATGATGCCTAGAAGATTTCTTTCTCACTTTCAAATTCTAAGGCTATGGTATTTGCTGGGACATTTCTGTTGAATTTCTGGCTTCTCCAGTCTATACTACAGAGCCTAAATCTGGAGATAACCCAGATAGTAAATGAAATATAAAAAATAATAATCTTTAAAATGTAGTCTGAAATAAAACTGGTGAGCAAATCAGTTTTGATAGTCATATAATCATTTCCACTCAGTAGGATAAAGGAAGTTTGAAGAATGGAGTATTTTTCCTTCATAATGTCAAACATACAAATTTAAAGATATTCTTTAAATCCTTAATTTCATAGATTAATATACAACAATACTTCTATCTGGTATTGGATGGGGGCAGGGAGTTAAATATTAACAGATACTTGGTCAGAAACCAATTTTATTGTAAATCTTCACAAAGGAAATGTTTATAAATACATGACATGCCTTCCTGTCTTACTGATTTATTCTTTTCTAAGTTACTTTGGGTCATCATGAATATTGGTTGTCACCATAGTCACTCTAAGCACTAGGTACTACACTCCGTCTTGTGTCATGTTGTTGTATTCAGGAGACTAGAAAATGGTGCTTAAACACACACTGCTACTAAGTGTTGCTGAATGATGGAGAAGTAAAAGTACCCTTAGGAACAGACTTGGTTCACTCCAGCTTCCTTTCTGCTTTTCCTTGTTTTGGGTGGTTTTATTTGTTATCCTCTGAAGGAAAATAAGGGAAATGTTCCCTTGCTTCTTGGATTTATAACCTTCCCCAATTTCAATGGAAGTACCTGTAGTTTAATGTACTGATTTTATTCAAAGACATCTATCTCTTCCAAGTAAATCACAAGAGAATGTGAAACCAGTTGAAGATTGTTTGCTAGGCACAATGCTCAGTGATCACCTAACCTTATCCTCTTAACCCTTAACTGCATGGTAGACGGATGGGCACCACTCTGTACATAAGACTGACTATTTAGGGATGAGATTGTTTGTTCCAGTTAATTTAGGAAGTATAAGACTGGGCAGCAGAACTTCAACCTAGATCTTTCTGGCTCTAGAGCTGTTCCACCCTGCTGTGAGTGACGTCTTCTTAAGTATTCAGTTTTAACATGCCATGAGTGTAAAGCATTAATTAATCCCTTTAAGAACCCTGTTGTTGTTAGTTATTGTTCTTGTTCAATACTCCTACTTTAATTTCCAGTTTCAGATTACCTCACTTTGCTAGAACTCAAGTCCTCATTAAATAAGAGGGATTTTTTTTTTTTTTTTTTAGTTTGATTTTGGTTTGGGTCCTCTTTAACTTTAGGTGAAAATTGCTGTTCTGGCAGCTAGCTATTGTGTTAGTATTCCACTCTCTTTTTTGGATATCAGTACTTAGCCCACCCCTCTTTTCATTTAAATGGAAAACCTTAGTAATGACACCAGTTTCCATTTCTTCCAGCATCCCTCTCTTTTCCTTCCCTCTCTAACTTTGATGTGGAGGCTTTCACCTAGTAGGCTGTTACCTGCATTGCACCATGCCATCAACTTGTCTGGGACCCTGAAATGAAATGGGGAGACCCATTTACTATTTCTGCATGATTTAAGTCTTTTACCTCTTTTTAAAAAAATCTGTACAATAAAAATTTTGACCAATTTCCTTTGAGCACTTATAAAACACTGTTCATTGAAAAGAAAACCCTATAACATCTCATAACTTTAAGTCCTATATTATCAGTCCAGCTGGTGTAGCCTGGTGGCTACCATTTCCTGACAAACATTAACGTGACTCCTGTGAATTGAAGTAATCACATTTACTTTTGCATGTCAGAAATGCAATTTCCAGACCCTAACAGTTGTTTGTATCATCTATTAAAATAACCCCTAATTGGTGCATTGATGAAGTCTCTTTTCCCCAATATTTTATTGTGAAAAGTTTTAAAAGTATAAAAATGTGGATAGAACATTACAGTTGCCATTAAGGGGCTTGGCTACTTGCAAGTTCTTCCTGAGACCAAACGGGTGTAGCTAGCTGTTATAGTAACATGACTGAAAACCATGGGCTTGTGGGTCAGACCACTGGGTTTTGGGTTCCAGCTCAGTCATCGGCTAGCAGAGTTAGTTAAGCTCTGTCTTTTCTTTATCTCTGTACTGGGGTAATAGCAATGTTTCATAGAGTTCATTTGAAGGTGAAATAAACTGACCCTTTGTGCCTGGCAGTAAATTGTTAAGTGTGACCATACTAGTTTTTATTTTTTCACTACAAATTTGAATCCAGATGTTATTTGCTTCAGATTTACTATTATAGTAGACTCTCCATTAAGTGCAACTCAAACAACTGGCACTCTCAAGCAACTGGCAAAATGGATTGAATTCCAGTTAATGGACAGTTCACTTACATTTATCTGGCATATAACAGTCCCATGGGTGCGAGTTAACTGAGAGTCTGCTGTACTTTATTATGAACACATTAGCTGGAATCAAAGATAGACAATCAGTGAAAGAATTAGATAATAAAAAATGTGAACTAAAAATTGTTGAGAATTAGTTTTAAATTATTTGTTAAAGTCATATCTCCGTAATCTGTGATGGCCCTGAGCTTTTTGAATGTTCTATGGCAGACAGTCTTTGGCCTTTATGGGGAAAACACAAAGTTAACGTGTCATCTTTTAAAGGTACAGCTAAAATGGAATCACGTATGTTTTCTGTTCATAGATTTGGATGAGACCGACTGGTACGGCAGTGAGTAGTGAATAGTAACGCTTCTTTGAAAAATAGCCTAAGTTTTGTGTACATTCTCTATTTTTCTCCATTTTGTTGATTTCTGTCCTTATATTTATTATTTTCATTCTTATTCTTTTGAGTCTGCCCATTTCCAAGTTCTTCAGTTAAATAAGGTGTGTGTAGCTCATTGGTTTTTAAACTGTCTTATTTCCTGAAAATGTGTTTAAATAAAAGCATAAATGTTCCTGTCAGGACTCCTTTCTTTTGTTCAGAAGGCCTTTTAACTTAACTTCGTGGTGTACCCTGCACCAAATCTATACTGGAAAATTCGTCAGGAAGGTGCATGGCTTGAATTAGATGTTTCATTACTATGTTACTGTTGTATTGGTTATCTATGCCAGATAATTATGCTTGCTTTGAAGTTTTTCATACTGAAATGACTGCAATTGTGAGCTGTTGGGATATAGAAAATTAACACATTATTCATTTCTATTTTTACCATTTTTAAGGAAAATCTTGACCCCATTGAAAGAATGGCCTTAGCAGTAATGAAGAGGTAGTATTTTAAAGGTGTAAATCGTGGAAATATTTGCAATATTCTTCTAGGAGTACCTGGGAAAATAGTCATTCATTTCTTGATATTAGTAGTTTCTAGCCAATTTTTTCTGCCTCAGTACTGTTGGAGAAAAAGTGTTCCCATCATTGACACTGGGTGGCGCTGGCATAGGAATCTTCCAGGCTGTTGCTGGCATCACTGCAGTGGAGGCCTGACTGCCTCCCCTGCACTTGCATGTTCCTAGATCTATTCTTCACTCAGTCGAAACAGAGACCTAACTATACTGCCTCCCTTCCTGGAAACACTCAATTCTTCCTCTTTCTCTTAGATCTTCTCCAGTGTGCTCAAAACTCTATGTGATTTGTGCCATCTGTCACTCCAGTATAATTTTGTGCTGGCCTCCCTACTTTTCTTTATGGTCCAGCAACCCTGGACTTTGTCCAGGGCATTTTATCAATTCTTGTCTCAGTTCTACAGAGTTTTGCTCATCTAGTTTCCTGTCTGCCAGAGGTCCCTCCCCACCCCTTACCTGGCTAACTCCTCATCTCAGTTCATTCATTACCTCTTCAGGGGAGGCCTTCCAGACTCTCCTCTACTCTGTGGCTCATAGCACTCTTTACCTCCTCCATGTATGAGGTCAGACAATTATTTTCACAAACTCATCCTAGAGAAAGTGCTACATACCTCATAGCTAAATATCACTACGGTCACCTTCAAAGTCGTCCCCTCGGGAGCCTATGCACCGATGCCTAAGCCACCCTTCAAAGCAGTTTTGAAACTCTGTTTTTCTGGAATGACCATCAGAGCTGTCACACCCAAAATCTGACAATTAAGTTTGCAAACCTGCCACCGTGTGCTTATGTTGACAGCATGGTACAAACAACTTGGTAAGGCGTCACAACCTTGGCAAATACAGACGACCTTACCAAGTTGTAACATGCTGCCAATGTAAGCACACAGTGGCAGGTTCATGAACTTGTCAGATTTTGGAAACTACACCTCTGATGGTCATTCCAGAAAAAGAGTTCTAAAATTGCTTTGAAGGGTAGACAAGGCGCTGGTGTCAGTGCACAGCTTCCCAAGGGGAGTACTTCAAAGGTGATCATAGTGTAGTCAGCAAGTAGGTATGTAGCACTTTTTCTAGGATGAGTTCATGAAATTACTTGTCTGACCTTGTGCTTGTGGGGCTCTCACTTTATATTTACTTAATGTCTATCTGTCTCTTCCACCACTACATTGAAAACTTTATGCAAGAAGAAAACTGTCTTGTTTACCAGTGTATCCCCACTAAGGTACTGAATAAATACCTGCTTAATGAATGAATAACTTTTTTTTTTACTCTAAAGGGACAGAAAATTCTCATATATATAGTTTTGAGAATCACTCCTCTGGGTGTTGTGGGCTTCATCTGTGGGTTAAATCAGGACATCATACACTTGTATACTTGGACAGTATTACTTATTTCTTCATAGCACTGCTTTTTCTCAGTTGAACTGGCAGTATGCCCTTGGTTCAGATTGGGATGTGCTGTAAGTGAAAAGCTGTTGTGTTGGTTGTGTGGAAACTACTGAGGATAATGTCCATTGTATCAGATAATAAATAGTGTCTTCATGAGGACTCAAGGAGAAATTGCTCTTCGGTCTCACTCATAGAAAAAATTGTGCTTCTCTTGAACAGCTAGTCTGCTTGTGGTCTGGAAGCACTTTGTTTTCTATCTAATGCTTGTTTCCTGAAGCTCAGAACCAAATTTGGAGTCAAATCTAAAATCAGTCAGACATTCTGGCATGCCTGTGTGTAAAGTAGGCTTCATCTCAGCATCATCTTGCTCTTTAGAACGTTAACTGTGATTTATTTATGTATTTTATAGTTTGTTTAATAAGAGGCTGTATAAATATAATACTTTCAAGGAATAATAAAATTCCATCAGAGCTTTAAAAAAAAAAAAGCTAAGTTAATCTACTTGCTGGGTAAGAAATGCCTTCAATGTGTCTCTCCATACTGAAAGTGGGTGGCGGGAGGGCGGGGGGGGGTGGCGTACAGAGGAAAATGAAAAGCTTATAGCATATTGGGAGGAATTCTGAGTGTTAAGTTCTGATTAGTTTATTTAGGAACTAGAAATTCTTTTGATATTTTTTTTTTCTGCTATTTTTTTTTCTGCTTGTGTCACAAAAGTGGCATTGCTTTACAAAGTTTTCTGAGGAGGGATATGAGAGTATCTGGTAGGCTCAGGGACATACCATTACCACTTTTTTGTGCACACAAAACTGGACAGAGTTTTATTTTACCCCCTTAGTCCTGCTCACATAGAAAGCAGCAGTTCAATGCTGTGTGGATTACAGTCTTTGTGGGAGTTCCAGTCAAAGGCCTTTCTTGGTATTTGGCTTGACTGGGTATCAGATTCTTTTTGTTTTCCTTCTGTTGCAAAATAAAAATTTGTACCATCTGATGAAATGAGAGCTGAGTAGTAGCATATCTGACTTGGGGACCAAGCCCTGGGGGACAAGTAAGAGCAGCATGGCTGTTATAAGAAGCTGGAGGTACTTTAGGTGATGACCCAAGACTTCCTCACTTTGACCAGGAGAACAGATCCTAAAGCTCCTGAGTCCACCTTTGATGGCCAAGTTGTCTTTTTTTTTCAGTCTGAGTAAGACTGGTCAACATTCCCTGTGGCATTACCCCATGGGAAGCAGGAAGTGATAGCAGTGTTTCATATATTTTTCTTGGCCTCCCAGCAAGAGCTTTAGGGCTGTGTGTTATCTCCAAACACTTGGATCAGTGACTTTAGTGTGTCCTACTGCTAGGGCTTTACAGTATTATTTACAACTCAGTCAGTGTTAATACCAAATTTTTGATAAATTTCTCAAGTTATGTGATTCCGTAGTTGAAAATGGAGCCCACATGATTCTAGCAGAAGGAGAGTAACAGTTTTTTTTCTCCAGGGAGAGTCAGTGTCTCTTCATACACTCTTAGAGAAGCTTGGTTTCCTGAAGGAGCTGGGAAGGAATTCTCTAAAGTTGTCTAAAACTGTGTAGTTATTGCCTTGTTACATGTAAATGTTATTTGTATATACAAGTTAGGTTTTGATGAGGCAAATACGAGTGAGCATGTTGTTGATTTGGGAAATAAGACTAGAAGGGCCACATATAGTTGTAAAAACAAAAGAGGAAATCACTTGTACTGAGTCCCATTCCTGGAATTTGTATTTGGGTTGAGACTTTGACAAATTCTAAGACTGACTGGAGGAGTAAAACAAACCAAGTAAAAATTGCTGTGGCTATAGATCATCAAAAAGGGATACACTGTTTCAGCAAACCAGATACGTTCCAGAGTGTCAGAATGTGTTGGATAAAGGAAAGCCGTAGATACCTAGGTTGTACCACTGGTGATTTGTAAAGAGAAACTTTTTCTGAAACAAATATGATAAGCGCTATAGGATGTAAACGTTCAAGGTTTCTTCCATGGCCCAGTATGAGCAGCCAGTACTTCCCTCCAAGCGAAAGTACCTAGTTGGAGAGTTGCGTCAAGGCTTAGTCTAAGGGTCACATGTAAGCTCTTGCAGGTGGGGAGAGCAAATCTAGGCAGGTACAGGCAAAGCCTAGACCCAGTAGGTTTTGTGTGAGGCCTGCTGATAGATTCAGCCAACTCATTACTCACATAGACTACAAATGTAAGATCAGCACAGTATCAGCTCTGCATGTCCCTCATCCAGCAGGAGAACAGTGAAACTGAAGAGGCAGGTTGATCACAGGTAACAAGGAGCAGCTTCCACACTGCAGCTAGGCAGTTTTCAACCTGAGCTATAGTGTAAGGAGTAGGCAAGGTGGGTGATAACCTGTCTGCCAGCAGCCTCCAATGGACCAGGGCCATGGGTGAGAAAAGTCATAGCAGCATCTCTGACACTGCCTGTCTTTCTGTGCTCTGAGAGGTGCGTGGCGCCCATGTGGTGCCTCATAGGCAAACGTGAGGTGGCCTGGTGTGGGTGCACAGCAGCTCCCCACACTACCATCCATGGGACAAGAGAGAGAATAGACCACATCAGGATGAGGCTGGATGAGATGAGTGTAGGAATGACAGTTTCCAGCACTGAGGAAACTGGTGTTCTGTTTATCTATAGCATTGTCTGCTTCTGGAGTGTGAAGAGATCTGAAAAATGTCCTTCATGTGGTGAGCATATCAACCTATCCCAAGAAGGAGGTAACTCTGAATGGTTCAGGTTAATTTTATTTTACAGAATGGAGCAAAGTAGATTCCTCCACCAAGGAGTGTCAGTTTCTGAGAATTTAGTGAATAATGGCCTCGGCATAGGAACATTTCAGGGACAGTGGGAATATTTGCCATTTCAAAGTCTTATACAGTAGTAGTAGATCATGATTTTCTCCAGTTGTCTCCAGTTCAGGTATTTAAATCTAGAGGTAAAATCTTCTTTGACTGCTATTTTTTAAAATTACAGCCTTATTGAGATAAAAATTCACCTTTTAAAGGTGTACAATTCATTGGTCTTTAGCATATTCACAAAGTTGTGCAACCATTACCACTATCTAATTTTAGAACATTTTTATCACTCAAAAAAGAAACCCCAAACGCATTGGCAATCTACATGGCAGCCCCTAATCTACTTTCTGTCTCTTATGAATTTGCCTAAGGGGTAAATTATTTTAAAAATAATTTTGTTTATTAATAGGACAGTTATTTACATGTTCATAAACATGAATATGACTCTTCCAAAAATGGATGTAATCACTTTTATTTTTACATTAGTAAAATTTTACATAATTGACCTAGGAGCTTCTGTTTTTTATTTATTATGTTTTAAAAATTATCTGGAGTTTAATAAACATGACAGCTTTCATGATAGTGTTGAGTTAATTCAAAATCTAGAGAATAGAAGCACCTTTAATTCCATTATGTCTTCCATTTTTCATTTTTCACAGAGCTAGATTAGTGGCTGATAATCACTAGGTGCTCAATTAAGAGAGCTTTATTTTATTCTGGTGACAGCTATACTTAGAATCCAGCTTTCCTCCCAGTTAAGTCTCCTTCTCTTTCCTGTATGTCACACCTGTTTTCCATACTTGCCCAAAGCTGATGTGGTAAATAAAGCATTTGGAAGTAGTTCATAAAATTGTGGATCACTGTTATTTATTTCCTGTTCTCTTCCCATTTTTTGTAACCAAACATAAATTCACAAGTTTAAATTTATTGTATGATTGCTGAAATTATAAAAAGGCTAAGGGAGAAGAAAAAATATTTAAAATCTTACAGTTTTATGTCTAATAGCAAATGTAAATGCCCCATATTTCACATTGAAAGGATTTATGTAAAGTAGGACATAAATTCTATGCAGCATTTTTAGCTTGAATACTTTATTTAAATAGCTTTAGTCAAAATGCTAAACAAGAATTAGTTTTAAGATATAAAAATGCTTTAAGGAATTTAAATTGGAGGAGAGATGGTAAAAGAACATCGATAGGGTTTTATTGTTTTTGTTTTATTTTAAATTTTATTGTATAAATTTGAACAGTAAAGCATACAATTTTTAAATGTACTACAACTTGATAAATTTTTACATATGTCTATGTATATATAGTAATCACACAGATAATATAGAGAATGTCTTAACACCGAAAGACATTTTAGTATACCCTCCAGGAGTTAATACTGACTTATGTTACCATGGAGTGAGTCATGGTGCATGTAAATGGAACCTAGCAATAGTTTCTTGTGTCTGGCTTCTTTTGCTCGTAATTATATCTATAAGATTCATATTAATATAGCAGTAGCTTTTTTTTCTTTATAGATTCCATTATATAAATGAGGTACATTCTGTTTATTCATTCATCTATTCATGGACATTTGAGTTGTTTGTAATTTTTTACTATTATGCCTAAAGCTGCTAAGAACATTCTTATACTTGTCTTTTGGTCAATATATGTACTTTTTCTTGGGCCATAAGATTTTATAGTATTATGAAAGTTCAGAACGTTTTTATTAAAACAGTCAGAATGCCAAACCTTCCTCACAAGAAATTTAAGTTCACCTAAATAGATATATGCTGCTTTGATTTTATAATAGAAACCAAGAAAAAATAACATGACTTCACATTTAGTTTAGGATGATGTCACGGCCCTGTTCTTCAGTGAAAGGGGTGATGGATATTGTACGAGGTCAGACAATTTCACAAATTCATCTTAGAGAAAGTGCTACATACCTCATTGCTGAGTATCACTACGGTCACCTTCGAAGTACTTCCCTTGGGAAGCTGTGCACTGACGCCAGCGCCTAGTCACCCTTCAAAGCAGTTTTGGAACTCTTTCTGGAATAGCCATCAGAGCTGTCCTTGTACCTAACAACAACTCGTACATTGTACAAACAACTCGATAAGGTGTCTTAATCTTGATTATGACACCTTATCGAGTTGTTTGTACAGTGTTACCAGCGTAAGCATGCATGGTGGCAAGTTTGTGAACTTAATTGCCAGATTTTGAGTATGATGACAGCTCTGATGGCCATTCCAGAAAAAGTTACAAAATTGCTTTGAAGGGTGGACCAGGCGCCAGTGTCAATGCATAGCTTCTCAAAGAGTACTTCGAAGGTGACCATAGTGATGTTCAGCAATGAGATGTGTAGCACTTTTCTAGGATGAGTTCACAATATTGTTTGACCGCGTACATTTCAGTGGCTAGCAGGGCACCATGCTAGGGGTCGGAGATAACAGCTATGAAAGATACTGTCACATGCCCTGCTTTCACCAACCTGTGAACAGGTCATTCAAACAATTTGTAGAGGGTGGTGGATAAAGCAATGAGAATATCAGGATACTACTTCAGGTGGAGCCTCTCACCTAAACCTGGGTAGTCAATGGAGACATCTTGGAGGAAGTGACATCTAAGCTGGGTCCTAAAGATTCAATCAGGGTGAGCCAGGTGCAGGAGTTAAGGTGAGTACTGGGAGTAGCAGGGGAGTGTTTCAGGCTGAGAGTAGAGAAACTTAAAAGTGGCCAGGTCAGCAGGGACTCAATTATAAAGGGCCTTTTGGCAATATCAGTAGTTTTGACATCCTTCTAGGGTCAGAAGGGAGTTGCTGATACTGCCTTTTAATCACAGAAAACACAGAATAGTAGGATGGACCCTCATAGACACACCCCACTGTACAGCAATTACCAGTTCATGGCCAATTTTGTTGAGGCCATTTCCTTCATCCCCAGTACCTTATTTTGAAGCACATATGAGACATCACATCATCACTGAAGATTCTTAGCAGGAGAGTGAAATGATCAGTTTTGCACTTTAGAAATCACACACTCCTAGTAATTTTAAAGTATATTTAAAATGCACACACCACAGTTTGGGTGCTTCTCATTTTCTTCCAGTCACACAAGATATTTGTCTTTCTGTACCACCATGTACTATTTGTAGTAGTTTGTGTTTTTTTCCAGTGGTATGGAAGCAGGATTAAATGTTAAAACTACTTTATGTCTTTACTTGCTCACATAGATCAATTGGTTAATTTGCATTTAAAAATACTATTAATGAACATTTTGGCTTCAACTATAATATAAAAATGTCATAATCGATAATAAAGGTGTGTTTCTAGGATTCAGCCTCCATAGTAGAAAAGGTACTAGTGTGGAAAGTACACTTCGATTTGTGGTTTTACTATAATTATTTTTTTATAAGTTCAAGTTGAGGAATTTACTATTCTGCTTTTGTGGCTAAGGTTTTGTTACTTATCTACCTATTGAAATGTGTATGCTTAATTGAAGTTTACTCTGATGGTGTGAATTAATATAGATTGCTTTTATTTGAAAACTATTTATAGCTATCTGAAGGCCCATAAGTTAAAAATCTTTTCCTATAATTAAGAGTGTTTGCTTCCTAAGGTGTTTTAGTTTCACTTTTTAAAAAGGTATTTTGGTGGATGGTTAACTTTTGCCATATTTTTGGAAGATGCTGCTGCACTCATGCATTCATTTTGTGCGAGTCAGTAATCGTGTTTTTTGTTTGTTTGTTTTATGTGGGTAGTTCCCTGGCTGGGAATCGAACCCAGGCTGCAGCGTTGACAGTGCTGAAGCCTTAGCCACTACACCATCAGGGAACTCCCCAAGAGTCAGTAATCTTAATCTAAATCATTTGTGGGCACTGGCTGCTGAGACTGGTTCTTACATTTTTGAAGGGCTGTTTAAAAAGAAGAAGAAGAATTTGCAATAAAAAACATATGTGGTCTGTAAATTTAAAGTATTTACTATCTGGCCCTTTATAGAAAAAGTTTGTCAACCGTGATCTAAATTACTGTTACTTAAATTCTCGGCACATGCTTTTTTCTTTTGGAAATGTTTCTATAAGATTTGATTTAGACTTGACATTTGAAAATCAAAATGTTCATTGTCTTCTACAGAGAAGATGGAGAACTGGAAGATGGTGAAATAGATGATGCAGGATTCGAAGAAACACATGAGCAGGAAGCAAAAGAGGATGTGAGGCAGAAAAATGAGAAAGCCTACAGAAAATCAAGAAAAAAACACAAGAAAGAAAGAGAGAAGAAAAAATCCAAACGGAGAAAACGTGAGAAACATAAGGTTAGTTAGAATCTACTTTTTATTCTTTTGGTACATTTTTATAAAATATAAAATACTAAAAATTAAAAATATAAATCTAATATGTTCTTACTAAACATATAGATTAGACTTTATTTATATGAGTAATAAATTTCCTGAACATGACGATTATATGAATTATCTTTAAAAAAGTAATCATGGTGGCTTTTAATGCAAATTAAAATAAATCTTTTTAACTACTGGAAGCTTCTAGGATGGTGCTGAAACAGTCTGGGACTTGTGAACTCAGATTCATCAACCCAATCTAGGACATAACTGCTGCAGCAGAGTCTGAACTGAGAGTTCATGCGTCCTAGGGCTGAGGAATGAGATGGTCAGATGAGAAATGGTGGAAGGGGGCTGGGGTGCTGTACCTCAGAGATACACAGCCATATTTTTAAATACTTCAGGCTCACAACCGAAGAAATAGCCCGAGAGAAGTGAAGCTAGGAAAGCTTTCTGGCCCATTTCTCCTTTTACATGGTGTGAGGAATAGGATATGCATGATCACGTTCCATTTAAGTTATTTAAAAATAATGATAATAATAATATTCTTCCAGAAAAGGATGTACATGAAATATATGAAAAACTTAATCTAATATTTCAGGATGATTTAAAAATTTTAGAAAAACAATATAAACTACAGTCAAACAGCATAAATAGAATTTTGGGGAAGGGTCATTTGATCATCTAGGAAAAGATAAGTTCCTTATTAAGAAAAGAAAAACACATTTATATAACAACTTTTGATAGCAGCATTTTATGCCAGAAGATAATGTGAGCCAAAGAGTTTATATCTAACTGAATACTTACCTTCACATAGAAAGTCTTCAGAAAAACTGCATATGGTAGAACTTAGGAAATACTGTAATGACCTTCCCATACAATCTACTAGGGAATGAGTTCAAAAAACCAAAATGACTGGGTGAGGAAGCAAGAGTGGTCTACACACGCATGCACACACACACACCCCCCCACACACATACACTTTCTTATAAAACTAAGACTAAATGATGGACACACGGGGGCAGCATGCCATGTATCAGAACATGGCAACTGTAAAAAAAGCGTCAGGAAAAGCAGAAGATTACTTGTAAACAGGATGTTATTGATTGCATTATAGTTATTAAATAAGAATAAAAGGATATACTTCAAATTATTACCCGGAGGCTAAAAGAGAGAAAGTAGAGGAAGAAGGTACTGCCTAATTTCAATACTGGTTCTATTAGTAAACAAATAGTGTGCAAAGAGGGGACAGAGACTCAGGTTATTAGGAAAAGGCAGTATGGAGGAAATAATTTAAATGAAAACAAATTTTCCTAAATACCAAAAGATATACCCCCAACAATGCAAATCTAATTCCAAGCTGTGCACAAGAGAAAGATTTTAAAAATGGGTAAAGCTATGCTATACTGGGCAAATGCAAAGAAAGACAATGTAGAAATCACCAAGTTGATATCTGAAAAAGTCAAACTTAGGTCAGAAAAGCAGTGAAAGAAACAAGGAAGGGCATTTTATAATGTTAAGAGTTACAACTCTCAGTGAAGATACAAGTTATTAATACTTCATATCCCCCAAAACATCAGCTTTCATAAAGCAGGAACTAACTGTAGGTGCTGTGAGAAGAAATGAACCAGGAGCACACTAGTAACAGGAAATATATCAGGATACCTCTCTTAACCAAAAAGATCAATCAAGTAGATGAAAAGGTGGTTAAGGATATTAAAGAGATAGTATAAATATTTAATAATAAATATATAAATTCTGAATCCTGAGAATACATCTTAATCTCAGGTATACTTGGAATGTTCATGAAAATGAATCATATCATAGGCCACAAAGAAAACTCCAGTTAATTCAATAGAGTAGAAATAGTGCAAATAGCAATATTAAACCACAATGCAAAACTGGAAATTAGTAACAAAGTCAATAAACAAAAAAAGCCTTTCTGTTGCATAATTCAAATTCTTACTATAAATTGCCTATGGAACATGAGAGGAACACAGATTAAAACTGTAGTATTTCATGAAAATGTTAATAAAACCTTGACATATAAGTATCTATGGAACACAAAGCAATTATCAGAAGAAAAATTAAAATTAGAGTGTTCAAAGCTAGAAAACAGCAAAGCAAGAGGGAAGACTTCATAAAATTACAAGCATAACGTAGTGAATTAGAATGAAGAAACAGTTTTTTAGAAAAAGAGTTCAACCACATATATGAATCATTGACCAAACGAATCAAAAAACGTAAAAGCAAAATAAAATTAGATATTTTGAGTCTTAAGAACTTTCAAAACCATCAAGTAGTGGCTCCTTTTTGTAACAGTCCTTCCTTAATTTATCTGTCTTCCCTCACGGGTGGATACTTACAAAATTTTGCTTATAAATTTAACCAGATCATTTAATTGATTAGATACATTTTCTACTTTCCATGTTCCTGAAAATAACAGTGTTGCTAAATATTCAGCCATTACATAACAAGGATCTCCCTTCAGTTTTAGAAAGATACCTCTCACTTTCCTTTAAGTTGCCTTAAAATCTAAAATTGTACTGTTATAACAGTCATTCAGTGCAATTTGGTCTTTCACTAATGCTCCTTTAAAGTCCCAGTTTCCACCCACTGCCTGCTTCTCAAACCACTGCTACCTTTTAGTTAGACATCACCATCTGTGTCATTAACAACTGCTGCATAACATACTACCCCAAACTTAGAAGCTTAAACCTACAAAAATTCATCTCCTTTCTGTGGACCAGTAATATGGGTATGGCCTAACTGGGTAGATCTACAGCTTAGTATCTCGAGAGGTTGCAGTCAACTCCAGTCTCTACTGAGACAGGCTCCTCACTGTGGTTTAGATTTGCATTTCCCTAATAGCTAGTGAAGTTGAGCCATGTTTTCATATGTATCTGTTGGCCATTTGTGTGTCTTCCTGAGAGAAGTGTCTCTTCAGGTTCTCTGTCCATTTTTTAACTGGATTGTTTGGTTTTTTTGCTGTTGAATTGTATGAGTTCTTTATACACTTTTAGATATGAGCCCCTTATCAGAGGTGTTGTTTGCAAGTATTTTCTCCCATTCAATTGGTTGCCTCTTTGCTTCGTGGATGATTTCTTTTGTTGTGCAGAAGCTTTTTAGTTTGATATAGTCCCATTCATTTATTTTAGCTTTTACTTCCCTTGCCTTTGAGGTCAAATTCTTAAAATCCTCCCTGAACCCAAGGTCTATAAAGTTAGTACCAATGTTTTCTTCTATACAGTTCACTGTTTGAGGTCTTTAATCCATTTTGAATTAATTTTGAACCTCCACCTCTTGAGTGTAAGAGGAATAATGAATTTATGGACATAACCTTTAAAACTACCATCCAAGAATAAATAGGAAAACCCAAAAAGGAAGACTATGTGGGGTGAGCCCACATACTACAGCACAATAAAGCTTCGGTTATTGAAGCAGTGTGCTTGCTATTGGGGCATGAGAAAGTAGACCAGTGAAGTAGAAAACTCAGACTGAATGCATGTGGAAAATTAATATATGGTCAAGGAGCATCTCAAACCAGTATGAAAAGGTGCACTTCTTAATCAGTATTAAGAGAATTGGATAGTGATATGGTCATAAAAGTGGATTCATTTTTAATATCATGTATTATTCCAAATAGGTCACAGATGCAAATGTAAAAAAAAGAAAGAAAGAAACAGTACACATATTAGAATAAAACATGGGTGAGGTCCCTCACCTGGGACTGGAGACCCTTAACCATGAGCCAAGGTCTCAGAACAGTAAGGAATTAAGAAATTTCTCTATATAAAAGTACAAAAGTAAAAGCAACATTTACTGTGTCTTTTCAAGGAAGGCTCTGGACTCCTCTCTGCCCCTCACTTGAGGACCTGCAGTCCAACAGAACTAAAGTTTCAGGGACAAGCACGAGTTCCCCACTGGGAGTATGAGAAGGGTCCATTTCTACTGAATCCACAAATTCTGCCTGTTGGTTCAAAGTGTACACCACATGTCTTTGATTTTGCATTAGAAAGCAAGTAATATAACTTAATGAAGAATATATATTCTTGCATCCATTTTGTTGTCAGAAAACTTGCAACTTCTGTTAGAAACATAATAGGACATTGTATGAGTCTTTTCTTGCTTACCACCCAGGCCTCTTTCTTATTGGCTGCCCTGGAGGGGTCTAGGCTAGAAGGTTCCATGGACTCAGGTGGGAAGGCTCATATCAATATCCCTTTCTTCTGGGACACAGTAGCCAGTCCTTATACCCCTTTGCCCTCAGGTTAACTTTATTAAGCTT
Source organism: Lyroderma lyra (assembly GCA_004026885.1). Lineage (NCBI taxonomy): Eukaryota > Metazoa > Chordata > Mammalia > Chiroptera > Megadermatidae > Lyroderma > Lyroderma lyra. The sequence goes on from PVJL010001054.1 coordinate 69,934, forward strand.
TCTCTCTATAAGATATTTATTTGTTTGTAAACTCTTCAACTAGCCTGAAATAACCAAGTAATACATAAGAATTTACTGGCTAGTGCTATAATTATAAAAGAAAAACATATAATTCTGTCTACAAAGAGCTTTGATATTATTTGGTGAGATTAGGGACATTTCTGTAATAAAGTGCTTACTAGTGGTATAGAGATAAAGTTAGATATTTTGCAGTGTGCTAATTGTACAGTTCCAATAACATATAAAATACAGTGAGAAAAGGGAGAGAGTAGTAAGGATTAGAGTCAATGTAAAAAATGGGATTTGAAAAGAAGAAAATGTTTCCAGTGATGGGAGATACCACATGTTTCATACGCAGAAGAACTTAGGACCTGTGAGGTCTAGACGTGTTCTCTCTGTACAGTGGGGGCATCGGGGTCTGGGGTGGACTAGGACTTTGAGATATGAGGCAGACAGTTTAGGAAACAGTTTTGTTTGTTTGAATTGGCTGTGGAAGTCCATTTGTGTACTCTTTGTTCATGTTAATAAGCCAACATGAAGTTAATTATTTAAAAATTCAGTTACCACAAATAAAAACAGAAGACCCTATAATCTCACCCCCAGAGACATTGTAGTTGGTATGTAGTGTTCTGGAAGTTATTCTTATGCCAGTGCTAACATATAATAAAATATTGGTACTGTACATGCTCTGTTTTAGACTGACTCTACTGGAATTTGTTTGACAGTTTGCAGGATGAGAGGCTGATCCAAGTCTGTGGTAGTAAGAATGGTGAGAAATAGAGAAATTTAAGAAATCCCTCAGGAGGAATTGATGAAACTTAGAGAGGACTGACAGGAAAGAACCAGAGATGTCACCTACATTTTTAGCCAAGGAGTATTCAGTTTGTGAGAGCTGAAGTTTTCACGAAGTGAGTGGTCTCTTAAGAGAACAGGTGAGAAGAGCAGAGCCCTTGGGTGCCCACGGCAAAGGAATGTACAGTGAGGCAAGAGAGATTTCAGAAGAGTGAGAAGCCTTCTCCACCTGTCTACTGTCTCAAGTAGCAGTCAGCATGTCTCTGAAAAATACTCGAGCATCTGCTTAGTGATCGAGGAAATCAGAAAAAAAATTTCACAGGTCTTTGAATATGTGAGGGCTGTCCGAAAAGTATCCAGCCATGTTTTATAATATGAAAAATAAGGCATTTATGGCTGGATTTTTTCCCCGACAGCTCTCATCTAAAAAATAATCAAGTCTTTTTCCCCGACGTAAAAATTATGTACTCAGGAAAATCAGACACTTCAAAAATATAAAAAGAAAACACCTAAAATTAAACTAACTAGAGCAACCACTATTAACATTTTGGTATATTGCCTTTAAGTCTTTTTTATTCTATGATTTTTTTTCTTAATATTGGAGAAATACTGTTTAATTGATTTTATATTTTGCATTTTCACTTAATGTTTCAGATCAGCATGTTGCTATAAAATCTTCCAAAGGATCACTTTAATTGATTGCTATGTACTGGTTGTATTAATAGTAAATCCTCCTCTTCCTGTTGGACAAGTAGGTCATTTGTGGTAAATCTTGAAGGATAGGTAGGAATTAGCTAGTTGGCCAGAGAGACATAGAGAATAATACAAAAGCAAAAAAGTGTGAAAAGGCTTTTTGGGGAAGTCACTGAAGTCCTAAATTCTTTCTCTCACTGTTTGAATATTTGAGGGGGTCACTAAGTAGCTTCCTGTTCATTAGTTCTTGAACAATATGTCTCTTGCCCTCTTCACTGACCATGATGTGGTGTGATGTTTTTTGTTAAAGAGTTCTATAGAAAACACAATAGTTTAGACTTGAACTTGAGTACTTACCCACCAAATATACTGAAGGAAATAATCCACCAGTGTAGTATAAGTAAAATAACAAAAATTAAGGAATGCTGTCATACACTAAACAAATAACCAACAATACCAAAAAAGGAACCAAAACTTCTGAAATAAAAAGTACTGTCTTTTTCATCTCACATTGTAATAACTTGTAATTACTTTCTACTATTTCAGCTATTTGTAATATAGACTAATTGCTAGTTTCAGGTTAGTTGTTACTCTGCTTCTTATGATGATATGTGAGCCACATATATTTTTGTAATGACCCTCTTAAAGGCTTCTGAAAGTCTCTATGTTCTTGCCTCACTTTTCTGGAATGGCCTGGAGAACCTTCTGCCTTAACGCTTTCACTGCATTATTTGACTTCAAGTTTATTTTCAAAATGTGTCAAAAAGCCACAGAAAATTAAAAATTGATACTTAGACTATTTTATGCATTTAATAATAACATTTTGAGCTGCTTGGTATATAAATGGCATTATTTTTATCTTAAATTTTCGTTATATGGTAATAAATTTACCATTATATTGAATTTTAGCAGAAAATGCTCAAAACATACTTAAGTGGTATCAGTTATATTTAAGTACAGATTAATTAGAATCTGATGGCATTGATGACATTGAAAATTTATTACAAAATGTTACACAATATGGCATACAAAACATCTTTGTTGTTGTTAGTGCTAGCCACAGGAAAACATATTAGAAAATCTTTGAAATGGAGAAAAGTCCTTGAAACAGTTTCACAATGAATAACAATTTTACAATAATTACAGTATTTATATTTTTAAGTAAATAGTTAAGGTAGTACATTTTATTAAAATAAATTACATTAAAGTATAAAAATTTCCTATGATTCATTCTTAAAAAACACACAAAAAAAAAATTAGAAATTTTTTTGAGCTCATGGGGTAAACTCTAATGCCACAGTCAGCAGATGGATATACTCATTCAGATATACCCGAACATTGCGCCAAAGGATTAAGCAGAGCCTCTTCTCTGGTGCTTCTCCCTGGAGCAGGCCATGTTCCTCAAGTCAGAGTTTCTCCATTGGGCAGGAGCTGATTCCTAGTAACTGAGCAAACTTGGCTTTTAAATGGATAATATTTATTTCAAATCCCAGCCTGCAGAGATTAGGCCGTTAAGCTGGAAGCCTTTCATAGCATAATTACGAAAAGATTTCTTTATATCACCTATCAAATCAATAGAAACAAAATGAGCCCTGCAAAACTAAACCCAGAACATTGAAGAACAAAGTGGAGGAGCATTTACGAACAAGAGTAATGGGAAACATCCTTCTGCTTCCGAAGCATTATAGTTTAATGTAGTTCCACTGGTTTTCACTGAGTTTGTTGTAGACCCAGATGCTGGGGATGTAAGGACAGTAAAATACAGAGCTACTTCTTCAGTGACAGAACTTTACGGATTATTTAAAGAAAGTGCTCAACCTGGAGGGTAATTATTTTGACTAGATAGAGGGTTCGGTGACATTTTTTTTTTTTGAAATTATACTCATACTTGAAAAAGCTTACTCTTGATATTTATCACTTATAATCAGTTACTTGTGGTTTCTGTTTCACTTTTCAGTTTTATGGGTTGGATTTATCTTACATTTATAATTTGGGTACTTAATGCAATAGAATAAGAACTCTAAAGCCATTTTAGATAAAAATAAATTAATTCATACTCGTGTTCTAGGCCCCTTTTTGGTGGTGAGAGACCAATTTTATTTCCTTTAAGATTAATTTAAATCTAAGATCACTTCAGAGCAGGCATTTCCAACCGGTGGCCCAGGACAGCTTTGAATGTGGCCCAACACAAATTCTTAAGACATTATGTGATTTGGGGGGGACCTTTTTTTCAGCCCATCAGTTTTCATTAGTGTTTGTGTATTTTATGTGTGGCCCAAGACAATTCTTCTTCCATTGTGGCCCTAGGAAGCCAGACGGTTGGACACTTCTGCTTTAGAGCATGGGGTGTAGTATTTCCAGTTTGAAGTCCTTGGGCCAAAGGGATGATGAGGAAAATGCTGCCATGAAGGCCCTGCAAAGAGGGGAAGATAAACTTTTCCTCAGAAAATTTCAGAGAAGTTGGGGTGGTGGCAGCCTTTGCAGCAAGAAACTTTCAATTAACACTTCAGAACCTACAAGATAATACCATCTGTTGGTTGGCACCTGTGGCTGAAATAAGCCTATCTAGTTACTAGTTAGATTTTCTTTCTTTTACAAATGTAACCTATCTGTCTTTTCCTTCTTCAGCATAATTCTCCATCCAGTGATGACAGTTCAGACTACAGCCTTGACTCAGATGTTGAACATACAGAAAGTTCCCACAAAAAAAGAACTGGTTTCTACAGGGATTATGACATTCCATTTCCTCAGGTATTGCCTTTTTTATTGTGGTAAAATATATATAATATCAAATTTACCATTTTAACCATTTTTAAATGTATAATTCACTGGCATTAACCAACGTCATGGTATTGTGCAGCCATCACCACCAACCATCTCTAGAATTTTCTCATCCTCCCAAATAGAAGCTGTATCCCCATTAAGCAGGAACACCCCAAGCCCCTCCCCAACCCCTGGTGACCACTGTTCTTTTCTGTCTCTTTGAATTTACCTACTCAAGGGGCCTCATATAGGTGGACTCATACAGTATCTGCCCTTTTGTTTCTGGCTTTTTATACTTGCCATATGTCCTCAAGGTCCATTCATGCTGTAGTGTGTGTCAGAATTTCCTTCCTTTTAGGCTGAACAACGTACCCTGCACACATAGACCACCTTACTGTGTCTGTCAGTTCAAATGGCTGCCAAATAAGTAGGTTTTAATAAAATGTCATCTTTTAAAATTTGAAAAGAACTATAATCTAGTTAATAATGTTATCTAGTTAGGTGCATATTAGAATATATAGATATATATTATTCACAGTGTGTCCAATGATTTTAGAGTGAATGGTGCTGCCATTTCTCAGAACATTTTAACAAATATTCATTAGAATTCTTATTACCACTAATGACAAAACATTTTTAATTACTTTCAATTAACAAACACTAATGTGGTACCTAAATTTCATCATTTGTGGTTGAATTTATATTTTTTTATAAATACTCAAAAGTTATTTGGAGACTCTTTCAGTGAATGAAAAAAAAATGCTCAAGATGGGCATTGCAATTTCAGCTAATAAATGTCAAGTAATGAGATTTTTAAAATTTGAAACTATCAAGCAATGAGATTTCTAGACTCTTAATTCATGTACTGTCACTAAAAGTAACCCCAAAAGAAGAGATACAGAATATTTAACACCGTGGCACAAGTATTGTAATAAATACATAGCTTTCTTTAGGGGCCACTCTGCATGACAGGGCCAATCTGTACATACAAACAAGAGCACGTTTGTTTTAAGTGACTCATGTTTTCTTAAACACTATAGTTATTTATTGTTATTACATTGACCTCTATGTATCCCTACAGATGCAATGTAATTGTTTTTGTTTCAAAAATCAGTTAAAGAAATTAAGAAAAAGGATGATCTTTTACATGTACCCACATTTCATTTCCAGTGCTCCGTTTCTTCATGTAGATCTGAGTTTCAATCTGGTATCATTTTCTTTTAATCTGAAGTACATACTTAATCTTTTATTAGCATTTCTTAGAGTGTAGGTTTGCTGTCAGTAAATTCTCTCAGCTGTTACTTATTGGGAAATTGTTTATTTCACTCTTTTTTTTCCACTCTTATTTTTAATAACTATTTTGTCTTAAAGACTTACAGAAAAGTTGCCACAATGGTCCCTATGTGTCTTCCATCCAGACCCCTGCAGTTAGCACTTCATCACACATGGTTGCTCTAACCTTCATCTCCTGTTCTTTTCCCAGGGTCTAATTTGCCTTTAAACCCATCTATTAGGTTCTTCATTTTGATATTTGTATTTTTCACATCTAGAAATGTATTTGATTCCTTTTCAGATCATCAAAGTAATTATAGTTTTCATTTCCCTGCTGAAATCTCATGTCTTTTATTTAAAAATGGCAAGCACAGATATTTTAAAATCTATGTCAAATAAATCCAGTATCTGGAGTCCATATTTCTATTACTTAATAGTTTTTGTGATTCTCTTTCTTGGGTCTTTTCTCATATGCCCGGGTGTGTTTGTTTGTTTGTTTTTGTACTGTATGCTGAGTGTTGTATTTGCAAAGCATAGTACATTTTCTAGAAATAATTTGAGGCCTCAGGTGATGTTTATTTCCTCCAGAAAGGATTTTCACTTGCTCCTGCCAGATTCCTAGTGATCCTTACAGAGTTCACTCATATCCCAATATCAGGATTTGAGATTTTTCTGGGCCAGCAGATGACTTGAGATTGGACTGCAGTCTCCCAGTCACATTTTGAGATTCCCCCCAATTTGGCAGTTGCAGATTGCCACTTTTTCCAGGCTCTGGACTCTCCTTGTGTTTCCAGAGATTAAAGGCATAACCGAAAGTGCTGCTGGACCTCAGCCGATTTTTCGTGATAGGCTAAGGCTCTCAGGGCAGAAAGAGGTGCAGATCCTACTCATTCTGGGGATTATGATCTGCTCCATGGATAATGGCCCAGTGACCTTCACTAATTATTAGCTCTCTGATGGCTACAGGGGACTTGAAAAAATACCTGGTCTATCTTTATTTTTTCTACCTTTCTTAGGAAGAGAACTGCTCTGAATCATTTATGTAGGCTGCTGTTAGGAGAAGAGAAAAATTCAATGCTATTTCCCCTACCTGTGTTTTAGAGTTGACTCACTGAGATTAGAAAATGCCCTAAGTACACCCTAAAAACCACCTTTTCTTAGATAACAGGGATCTGCTAACTATGAAAAATCAGAGAATTGAATTAATATTAAGGATTAAAAACTTTTGTGGCAAGTGTCTAATCTCTAGAGAAAAATTCATAACCATTAACAGAGTAATCGTTAGTCATAAAGCATTGAAACATATCATTGAGTATTAATGTAATTACATGTTTTATAAAAGGAAAAGTAAGCACCATTCACCTAATTAATCATCAGCTTAATCTAAGCAATTATTTTTTGTTTTACTTTCATAGTGGCTTTTTAAAAAAATGTCAGAAACATTACCTTTTGACTGAAATTATAAATCCCCTTCTGAATTTCTGGAGTGCTAGACTGAGAATTTTTATAAACTTTAAAAATACTGCTTAAAGCAAGTCAGAAATCTAATATAGTGTCTTCAAATTTTAATTTAATTGACTTTCTTGATTAGTTATATATTTTTCCTATTTTATAATAACTTAAAAGGACTTAATATCTCTCTGTATTTTATTAAAAACAGCTCATTGCATGTGGGTATCCTGCCATGGCATGATTTTTATATGACATTTAAAATGTACTGAGCTGAAGTTGAATCATGATCTGGGTTTTTTTCGATCCTCAAGTTATAATGATGTGCAATATATTTTTGATTTCTTAAAAAGAAATTGACAAGATATAATAGAATAAAAACATTTCAATGAATAGGGATAGGCTTGAATATTATTAAATAAACTGCTAGGACTAAAGTATGTTCTTTGTTTTAACATGTTTTAGTAAAGAAGCTATAAAATTAATAATATATATTGTAATAAAGCATTCCTAATGAGCAATTTATTTACTAAATGTCTTTCATTTCTAGGGAGATCTCCATATTTTATATTAGCACTCAGATAAAACATTTTTTAAATAAAATTTCCCAAATATATTGGGTATTTTTAATTAAATATAATATGCTTAAACATATCATTTGAGGATTTTTTTTTTTGGTTGGTTCCCTAACCGGGAATCCAGCCTGGGCTGTGGCAGTGAGGGCCCCAAATCCTGGCCACTAGGCCACCAGGGAACCCCTTTGGGGATTTTTTAATGTTAGGAGAATATATGTATTTCCCTCCCCAAGGTGTTTTACTATCTTTAACTTATAATTCACATATCATGTTAGGATTTTTAAGTGTCCTGTGTGTACAAATGTCAGACGTGACATGGAAAATGGAAAGTGAATAAAACATACTCACTAGCAAGGATCTATGAATGTTATGGAATTAGATAATATCAGAGTAGCAGTGTCCTAGATAAGTACTAAGCAAGAGGCAGAAGTAATAACTATCTTTCCCCTTCTTTCTTCCAACTTTCTGGGGGAGAAGAGATGTTCTCTGTTACTACTGTCTATTCCTGTATATAACTGATACTGATTGTCCATTTTCACTTAGCATGGACATATATCAGGAAGCTATATGACATCAAGGAAGAGTCAACATAAACATTATAAAAATAAGGAATATGGTGAGTACATTACCTACAGTGATGACAACTTCGGTACCTACAGTGATGACAACTTCGGTACCTACGGTCAAGGGACAGAGGGAGATTTTGCCAATCATCTGAAACAATACAGACAAGCTAAAGAAACCTCCAGTACTTCTTTAGGATCACCATTTTCTAAAGAACCAGGGAAAAAACCAAGAATGAAAGGAATTCAGCAAGGTAAGTTTGCAGTTGTCAAGTCTATTTTTGATATGAAAACCTTATTAAAACAGGTAGCTGTCCCTTCTCACTAAGATCAGCTTATTCTTGTGGTTCCTGAATTTGTTTTTATTTGCTTTGTAGACCTTGAGGACAAAACTCTACAAATACTTTAATCTAGTGATCTTAATAGCTGAACTCAAAAGATGTCCTAGTATTTAAAAAGTATAAAATAAAATTTTTGCTATTTTTTTCTCTCCCTTCTATATGATAGCAATATACTGATAAAAAAATAACCTACTTTTTTCAGTAGTCTCTGTTACTCTACGTATTACTTTATATATTTTAGACTAAGAGGGTGGAATTCTGGGGAGCTATTCCTTTTTTAGGCTTTAAAATCTGACAGTCACCTCTACTATGCAAGTGTACTTAGGACTGTGGACATCATTCAGGGTTGGAAATAAGAACATAATCTGAAGGAATTTCTAGAGTTATCACCTTTTTATCTGCCATATTGAGGTACACAGTCCCTGGAGAGACCAGGGCAAGTTGCCATAGAAGCTGTGAGTCACATAAGGGTCAAAAGAATTGTCCAGTCATTGTGTCTGCTTCAAGAAAACTGGAGCAAGATGAGACCAAGGTTAAATAGTGGGCACCCAAACCGATCCTTTGTCATTGAGAAAAGGAATCAGTTAAAAGTAAATTTGGTTATTTCTATGGCTTTATTTTTTTCTTGATTTCTTAGCAAAATTCCTTTGAAAAACATGAATCTAGATGTTGCTGAACTAAAGAGAAAGGAATTTGTCTATACATCTGCTGCTGTAATTATAAGTCCATTCCTGGTGTCTACATACAGTGGTATCAGAATCATTCCACATGGAATGGAAAGGCCTGTTCATCCCTTCCCACCTGGGGTTTTTCCTTTCAGACTCTTCCTGTTTGCTCTGAAATGCAGAACTGAGTACTGCATTTTGTTTTAGATACTCATTTTCTCCCTGACTTATGAGAGTAATGTATGGTCAATGCAGAAAATTTTCTATGTGTAGAAAAGAGAACCCAACAAAGATAAAAGTTAAAACAAAATAATTTGAATCCCTACACCCATAGATAATTACTATTTACATTTTCAGTATACACTCTTTGAGAATTTTTCTGACAATTATTTGTAACAAAAACTATACATGTTGTTGTAATTTGTTTTTTCCCTTAATTTTGAACTATATCTCATTCTTATGTTAATGAGTAAGTTTTAATACCTGCATTCCATTTAAATTTTATACACACACACACACGCGCACACCATAATTTGTCTAATGAATTGTTTGGTTTATTTGATAATAATTCATTGAAATTTAAGTTACACCCAGTTCTTAAAAATTCTGTGATTTTTTTAAGACCTGCATATTTATACATATCTCATAAAAGATCTTGGCAAACATTTTTCTTAAGAATACTGAAATGTCAAATTTAGTCAAAAGACACAGCTGCACATTTGAAGCTATTTGATTCATACACCAAGTTGATATCCCAAAAAATGATGTATCAGTTTATAACATCCCTGCTAGTATGCAGAAATGCTAAACTCTAAACCCCTACCAGTGCTATTCTTTGAAGTGAAAATTGATATGTTGTTTTTAAATTTTAATTTCTTTGATTTCTTTAATGATGAAACCTTTTTTCATATGTTTTATTAGCTGTTTTATAGGTTTAAGATCATTAGAAAGCTTACTAGTTCAATATGACTGGTAAAATGAGAAATCACTTTGTATTATAACATCCTCCCTTAATATGTAATTTTTGTAATTTGGGTATTTTTTTAAATACAAGTTTTTCAAAAGTAAAAGATAAGAATAAATTTTAGTTGGTCTGAGTGGGTGAAGGATCTCAAGATGGCTGGGTGAAAACTTGCTCTAAAAGCCATTGACTGGATAGCTTTTGGAGAGATTATACCCCATACCGGAAGGGCATTGCTAACTCCCTGAAATCCTGGAATGAGACCCTCAGCTCCAGGCTGGCCACTCTACCTGAGAATCTACCTGCTATCGACTGGGCTTACTACAGTGCCAATGTAGCAAAGGCTGGCTTGGTAGATAACTTTGAGGAGAAGTTGAATTCCCTGAAGGTTCCTGTGCCAGAGGATAAATACAGCGCCCTGGTAGGTGCTGAAGAAGAAGATGATATGAAAAGTTGTGCTGAGTTTTTGTCTCTCTCAAAGACCACGATTGAGCAATGCGAGAAAGAGTCGGAGAAGTTGAAGAATATAATTCCATTTGATAAGATGACCATTGGGACTTGAATGAAGTCTTCCCAGAAACCAAACCAGACAAGAAGAAGTATCCCTACTGGCCTCACAAGCCAACTGAGAATTTATAAACTGGAGTCTGGGAGAAGGCTCTGGCCCTTGTATTATAAACTCAACATTAAAAATAATTATATAGTGCAAAAAATATTTTAGTTGGAAATATATATATGTGTATTACCTACTCAAAATTATCAATAGAAATTCAATTTGCTATGAAGTCACCACTAATACCTACATGTCTTTTTTAGAGATGAATATCATTTATCTTAAAAACAGAAAGCTTTGTTTAAAGTACAGTTGCTGTTTTCTGCCACATTTCTAAGTGAGGTTTGATTGAATTTACAGAAAAGGCTGGGGTATAAAGCCACAACCTTGATTGAAAGCAAGGGGAATAGCAATATATTGTAACTGGAAAATGCTTGATTTTCTGATCTTTGAACTTGAACATAGTGGGCATAGATTTCTTCATATATACTCCTTAGAATACTATTTAGGGAATTACTTGAAAAGAATGAAACTAGATTTGACTTCCCCAGACATGTACATCCCTTAAGAAACAAAAGAATAAGAAGCAGTGCCAGGAAGTAAAATGTAAAGATTGAATTAACTTTTTCATTGAATCTAGAGGTGGGAATAAAAAAGAAGGCACTGAACATTTTAGGCTATTTAAAATAAGCTGTTACCTAGAAACTAACATATTAAAAAGTGTGCTGTTTTCTGTATTTGAAGTATGTTTTAACTTTTTTAGGTATTGAACAGAGGGTTAAAAGTTTTCATGTTGGCCGTGGACGAGGTTTGCCGAAGAAAATCAAACGCAGAGACCGTGGGGGAAGAATCAATAAAGGGCCCATTGCATTTTCAGGAACTGATGACTTTCAGGAGGTACTGAGAGTTTATACTCAGTGAGGAAAGGGGCTGCTCTATCTTCTAAATGATTTAGCTACAAATGAAGGAAGGAAGCACTGTGAATTTAATGCTACTTACCTAATAAAATGAAAACTTCTAGTTCAGATCTGATGAGTATAAATAAACTCCAAAGAAAGAATTATTGTTTTAATTGGTCATGATACTAGTATAGAGATGCAAATTTAGGTGATTTTGCAATAAAATTGGTATGTTTGAAAGCACCTCGAAGCAAAAGTGACATGTCTGAAAGCACCAATGTGTTTTCTATTAGCCCTCTGTTGTGCTTTCCTTCCCTAAGAGTCACCTTTCCCAATTGCAAATGTCAATAAAATGCTAATAGCTCAGTTGGTAGCAGGGCCAAGAAGGAGGTGGTGGTAAATTAATTTACTTATTAGAGTTGAAAAACATTGAAGGAAAAGAAAAGGAAATATAAATGGTTGGAAAGATGAATTTACGATATGCATGTGTGGTAGATATTGAGTAAACACATCCTGAGTTGAACTTGAATGTGTACATTTCAACCTTATAGTGACTTTCTGGCTTTGAGCAGTCCAGTTCCTGTATTCTGCCACATTTTCAGTGAGATTTGGTTGGATTTATAGAGCAAGGCTGGGGTATAAAACCACAGTCTTAATTGAGAGCAAGGGGGTAGCAATATATTGGAAAATGCTTGGTTTTCCTGGGTTTAAAGATAACGGGCATGAATTTCTTCATATGCACTCCTTAGAATATTATTTAGGGAGATGTTAATGGGTGTGACCTAAAAAAACCTCAAACTTAGAAACTCTGCATGTGTTGCTCTAACCCTTCAGGTTTCTGACTCAGCACTGATGTATTAAATATTAAAGGCTCTGAACAGGTTAGGCATAAAGAAGCCTGTTTTATGTTCCATGGACTAACACCTTTGAAAACCAGCTTAGAATTTCTGGGTGATTACAACTTGCATGTCCATCTTCCTATGCTAGCAGACCTCTGGAATGTGCTGCTCTCCCTAGACCAGATTTGCTTGGTGCTTTCTAAGAAAACCCTCCTACATCCGTCATTTATACTCTGTACCTGAAAATAATTAGCTTCTGGGAAAGCATGGCTTTCAGCAAGTCACCTTTTGCCTCTGAGCTTCAATTTGCTGATCAGTAAAAGGAGAGGACACATAGTCTAAGGGCCCCTTTAAATATTAACCTTTTAGATGTTTACATATTCTTTGTCATGTAACAGAAAATCAGAGTAAATTCTCTTTTACATTCATCACACTTAGACTATTTTCCCTTTCGTTTATCAAGATTAAAATATGGTATCGACTGTGTCAGTTTATTGGCTATTACGAGGGATTTATTATTATTCCAGAAACAAGTGTGAGAGTGACAGAGCCCAAGGCAGCCGCTGTGTTCAGGAGGGGTTGGGGATGGCCCACCCAGGGCCTGTGAACATGCTTAGTAGCCTGCATATCCAGTGATGTCCCAGCCTTTACAGGGATCCTTGCACTCTTTTTCTTGAAAGCTCAAGCGTGATCACAGAACAAATGATCTTTTGATGGGTTCTAAAAACTTACTAATGCTGTTGGCCATAAAACTCTTAACATTTTTCAATCTTTATAGTAACTATTAAATTTTCTGTAAATATGTATTCTTTTCCTGGCAGGTATGACTATACATTTTCATATCTATTTAATATTTCATGTTACATTTAAATGAAATTTTTTCTTGCAGTACAATAAACCAGGGAGAAAATGGAAGGTTATGACTCAGGAATTTATCAATCAGCACACGGTGGAACACAAAGGAAAACAAATCTGTAAATACTTTCTGGAAGGGAGATGTATTAAGGTAAATTCTTAAGGAATATCATAAACCATTTTATTTCTGAAGTATTCTTTAAAATTTAAGTCTTTTGCGGAAGATAGTTCCTTCATTTCTCATATAGTTATAATAAATCTGGTTCTTCAAAGTGTATCTTGCATGGAAATACTATACACTGGAACTCATTTAATTATATTCTGGGACAACAATATACTTTGTTAAAATCAGATATATATTTTTTTAAACAAAATGCTGACTGTGGCAAGTACTCTTCAAAGTGAATTATTAATAGTAAATGTTTTAGTCTTTATAGTGACTGTAGAGGTAGTTACTGTTATTGTTCCCATTGTAAATGTGTTTACACCAGAGTGGTTAAATAAGTCCCCACAGTAGCTCAGCTGGACATGGTGAGTGTGTGGGACCCAGGCTGGGTCCCCTGAGGTCCCCTCATTGTGCTGCCTCTACACACAGTCACGCCCACCATCTTGGGCAAGAACTCCAAGGACTGTTTGAATTGTTATTAACTCATTACTTAAAAGCTGAAGATATAACCATAGTTACACTCTGAAATGCCATGGAGAAAATTCAGTTCAATAGTTTCTTGTTTTTCTCTTTCTTCCTTTCTTATCTTTTTGTGAACAGGGAGATCAATGTAAATTTGACCACGATGCAGAGTTGGAGAAGAGAAAAGAGATCTGCAAATTTTATTTACAAGGATATTGTACCAAAGGAGAGAACTGCATTTACATGCATAATATCCTTTATTGAAAATATGTTAACCAAAACATTGAGGTTTGAAAGCATCATTGAGGGTTTTAAAAATCATAAGTACAACCTAGAAATCCTAATTTGGTTTTAAATTTAAAATAGCACATTATATAAACAACTGAAGTCAGCCCTTGTACTTCAAAAGGGCAAACTGAGTTTATTCTTTAGGGAAATGAAATAGCTTCCCTTTGGAAAAAAAATATATGAAATAAAGGTTGTTTATATTTAATATACTCAGCGTATTTCAAGTGCTTTCTGAAGTAATAGATGGCAAAATATTCTTTTTACTTATGTTCATAAATAATAAATTATCATTGTTGAATATTATAAAATCACAGTCTCATCAAATCTTACCCCTCAGTGTTTAACACTGTATATTCTTCCCTACTTCTTCCTTAGAAAATCTATACATTCTAAATTATACTCCTTCTCCTACCCAAATTGGTATTTCACAATATGTATACAGTCCTTTTAAAAAGATAAGTAGTATATCTTCCCACATTAATTGCCCCATCCCCAAATGTCTAGCTGGTTACTCACTACCTTTTAGGACTCATAGAGCCTTTTCCCCCAATCTGAAACTCCATCTTTATCATGATGATATGTTATATCTACATTTTTGTTCTAGACTTTGTATTTGGCTCCGTTGGTCTGTTTGCCCTTATGTCTGTGTTGCTTTGCTGTGATTGTTTCTGCCTCATCAGCACACTGTGATATTTGGTAGATTCTCACATTTATTTTTTCAGATAAATTTTAAAATAGTTTTTCTAGTTCAAAAAATAATGTAGAAAAAGAAAAAAATGTAAAAAACCCCATTATCATTGATCTAAATGTAAACAATGAAACCATACAAATACTGGAGGAGTACATGGATGAATGAATTCCTTTATAACTTTTCCAAGTATGACTTAAAATCCAGAAGCAATAATAGGAAAAGATTGCAAATTTCACTACCTAAAAAATTTTTAAATTTACATAACAAAAATGTATACTAAGCAAAGTAAAAGGTAAATAATAAAATGGGGAAAGTTGTTGGCAACTTTATCACTTACAAAGAAGTAACAGTTTAATATATGAGTTTCTAAAAGTTGAGAAGAAAAATGGGGCAAGAGATACCAATAATACACAGAAAGAGAAATGCACATGCCCCCAAAACATATGAAAAGATGCTCAATCCTGTTCATAATAAGAGGAATGCAGTTTAATCTATATTGCCCTGGGATATAATTTGCAAAACTCCAGAAAATTTAAAATGTGACAGTAAAGTTTGTCACCAAAGCTGTGAAAAAGTAGATATACTGGGAACTTGTTAGCGGGAATGCAAAATAGTGCATGCACCCTGTGGAGGGGAGCTTGACAGCATCTGACCAAATTACACAAGTTCACCCTCTGATGTAGCAGTCTTACCATTTTGCACATTCTGGTGAATTAATGCAATTTGCTGATGGCTGCTAAATATTAAGTGAAAAGTTGATGAGAAATTTTATAATTGATGAATTGGGCTGACAACTCCTGTACCAAGTAATCAGTCTTAGCACAAAATCAACTGGACATTAAATGCTTCTTGATATGATGCAATAGGGTATATTTTAGTACCTATGAAAAGATTAAAATTAACAAATGATACAAAAATGAAAAGGGAAGGGAACTCCTAGAGATCAGTAAAGGAACTTGGGAGATATGTTAATTAGATGCCATTTGTTGATCATGTTTGGATCCTGATATGAACAAAGTAGTTATAAAAAGACATTTTTGGAAACAGTCTGAAAATTTTATATATTGACAGAGTAGTACATAAAAACAATGTATGCATTTTTCAGAGTGATGATAAGGTTATGACATAAGAAAAATATTCATTATCTGTTTGGCGTAAATATGGAGGTATTTGCAGATTAAATGTGTTTGGAATATGCTTTCAGACACTCCAGTGTTTTTAGGGAGAGTTATAAGGAGAGTGGGAGGGGTGACATAGACCTTACCAAATTGCCACATGATGAGAATTGAACTTACCTGGTGAGCATGAGGAAGCTCATTGTATTATTCTCTCTACTTTGGTATATGTTTGATAATTTTCAAACTTTTTAAAAAACCCTGAGGACTCTCTCACTCTTCAGAGATAACCATGCTAACAATATGGCATAAAGTCATATTTTTTTTCTATGCTAAGGTATGTACAAGGGCAGCTCGGAAAAAAATCTAGCCATAAATGCCTCTATTTTTTGTTTTACATGGCTGGATACTTTCCGGACAGCCCTCATATGTGCAAGTGGATACGTACGTGTGTGTGTGTGTGTTTTACACATAATTTTTAATAAAAATAGCCAGCTGTGATTATGAAGTTGTATTTTTTTTAACATTTACATCTTTAATTCATACAGAGTTATTTTAATATATTAAGTGCAGTAAGGAGCTTATTTTTTTCCAAATGGTTAACTGAACATCTCATCTTCACTGATTTAAAATGGCAGCGTTAATCCCAGATCCTAAATGTCCCTCTATGCACAGCTCTGCTGCTGTACAATTATTTGACCACGCCCCTCTGGAAGAGCATGTTTGATACTTGAAGCAAATAATCCTCCTTTCTTTATCAAATTGTTATAATTTGTCTTTTTCAAGAAAAAGAATTAACATTTTTTTCAGATTTGACTTATTTCTTTAGAAACCAGACACCTTATTGAACAGTTTCTGAAAGCTTTCAGTCTGTTCTTATTTTTTCCCAGAGTCATGCCATCTGTAAATAAAAATTTATTCTGTGTAATATTTCATTGTGGAAAGTAACAGGGCTTACTTACATAGTTAAGTAAACGTATACTATAGTATTTGTATAACCATTGTAAGAATTTTTTAGTGTTTTCTAGCTTTAATAAAATGTTTAAGACTTTTTGAACATTTTATTGCATAACTAAAATATTTAATCTTACAAAACATTATCGGATGTGATCAGAGAAAATTCAGTACATTATATAGTAATATAGTCTTATTGATCCAGCGCAGTTATGTTTTTTTCAGTTTAAAAATATTAGAGTTTGATTTTGTTTGGTCTGTTCCTTAACATTTTTATTTACATGAATTTCCATGCAAGTTCTATCATAGTGGAGCAAAATGTTACCAAGGAGACAAGTGTAAATTTTCACATGATGATCTGACTAAAGAAACAAAGAAACTTTTGGACAAAGTGAGTAATAATTTTGTACCTTGATTGTTTGTTAGGTCTCTTTACAGATTCATTTGCTTGAATCATGTTTTATAAATCATATTTTGTAAAACTTCTGAGAACTCAAGGACTTGTTATTTTATGTTTCATTAATACCATGTGTTAGAAAAGCAGAAATATTGGGCTAGGAATTAAGAATCTTTTATTCTCATCCTTATTGTTCCATTAAAAAGCTAATTTACTTTGAGAAGTATTCGTTACCTCTTTGAACCTCATTTTCTTTATCAAAACTGAGTTAGCTGGTTCGCTGTCTATGACCCATTTCAACTTAATATTATATTTTTCTACTAACAGAATTAGTTTACTGAAGTTTTCACAGTTTTAAACGTGAGGAAGAAAGCTTGTTTTAAATGGTCATCTTTGCCAATTATTTTTAGGTATTGAATACTGAAGAGGGACCCACAAATGAGGATGAAAGAGAGTTAGAAGAGCTTAGGAAGCGCGGCATAACCCCTCTTCCCAAACCACCTCCAGGAGTGGGGCTCCTGCCCACCCCACCAGAGCATGTCCCCTTCTCCGATCCTGAAGATGATTTTCAGACAGAGCTCTCAGATGATTTCAAGAAAATTCCATCTCTGTTTGAAATAGTTGTAAAACCTACTGTGGATTTAGCACATAAGATTGGGAAGAAGTAAGTTAAAATTTTCCAAAATGGTGGCCTTCTGTCCCCTAGAAATTCTTTCATCCATGTTAATCATGTAATTAGTTCATGTAATTACATGTGAACCATGTAATTAAGCTTAGGTAGAAATAGCATGTCTGGCATGCTCCTCCACTTCCCACTTCCTCTGTGGCCCCCTCGCCCTCTGCTTCCTGCCATGGCACTTTCCCTACGGGGTCCTTAACAGCTCAGAAACTCCACACAGCAGTCAGGACTAGAGCAGGACTGACCAACCTCAGCGTTTGCCTTGGGGTGGTGGGATTAGAGGTGCTTATCTTTGTACTTTGCCCTATTTTTCAAAATACCAATAGTGAGTAAGTTCTAGAACAGCTGATAGTAACAATTAAGAAAACTGTTAGCTAAAATGAAGGCAAGACTCACATGTGGTGTCTCCAGTTATAGATCATATAGAATAAATTGCTTCTTAGAAACAGTATCCTATTCTGATACAGAAAAAAAAACCACACATAACAAATGTCTATTTAGAAATGTGGCATTGCTTGCCTCTTTCCTTTGAACTAAGAAACACCGTTCTTTCTGTCTGCAGGCCACCAGCATTTTATAGCAGTGCCTCGCCACCAGGTCCACAGTTTCAGGAAAACAGCCCACATCCTCAGCACATCTATAGTTCTGGGTCAAGTCCAGGTGCTGGAGCTAATATGTCTCAGGGGCACAGCAGTCCTGTGACACACCCAGGCTCCCCTGGATGTCACCCATGTGCAGGACCCGTGCCACAGAGCCCACCTGCGTCAACTGCTCCACCTGGGGCTCAGGGTCCTCACAGCCACACTGCGGTACTTGTTCAGCCAGAAGCACCTTTGACAATACCAAGTATGAGTGGTGCCTACCACTGCCCAGGCTTTCCAGAGCACATGATGAATGTGCCCAGAGAGAATCACTGTTCTCCAGGTTTGTCACATCCGCAGGGTCCTGGCGAAATGCAGCTGAGCACCAGTTATGAATCCCTCCAAAACCCCACTGAGTTTTATGATAATTACTACTCACAGCACAGTGTACACAATTTTCAGCCTCCCAGTAACTCTAGTGGTAAGTTTACCTTCTGAAATAACTCATTTCTAAGTTAAGATATTTAGAGTCATGTTTTCCATTAAAAGTGTGACAAGAATGGATGTTTTAAACAAAGCTAAGTAAAATGTGATGAATTTGAGACCTTAAAATACATTTTAAATTTAACCAAACATTTGTAGCAATAGAGCTTTGGATGACTTAAAATAGTATGTGTAATCATAGTAATTTGATAATCAAATGTCATTATTATTATAGCTTCAGTTTCTTATACTCACAGCGATACTCTCTTAGTGGAGTTTTGTGCTAACTAAGTGCCTGTCTCTTTCGGTGTTGCCTGTGTAGATGGGATGTGGCACAGTGACTTTGCCCAGCATGAGCCTCCCATTGGTCAAGACTCACCTAACCATGGGGGTGGGTGTGATGGCAGCAGCAACGTGACAGGCCATGGTCCTTTCCCTGCACCAGGGCTCCTCCCCGCAGTGCAGAGAGCTCTTTTTGTCAGACTTACTCAGAAGTACCAAGAAGAAGAAGAACCGAGCAGCACCCAGCCTCAGAGGGCACCAAGCAAGGAAGAAGGTGAGTCAGGTTGTTAGGATGCTTCTCACATGTTTGGGTCACTTAGTCCTTGAAATGGTCTTGACTAGGTTAAAGTTTGAGAACTGAGTTCCTACTCTATTTCTAGTTTACCTTGTAGCTCCTGTCCTGGTGGGGTGGGTTGGGGTGGGTTGTGGTCTCCAGGACCATGGGAGCCTCCGTAATTCACTGCCAAGGCTCTCACTTGAAGCAGTGATGAGTAGATCTGAAGCTGGAGTACAAGGCCTGGGTGAGCCGACTCACTGCTAGGCCTTTCGCTGTCGTTGGAGAGAAGAAATAGAAAAGGACCAGGACACCTTCAAGTTCAGGAATTTTGACTTCCAGACCAAGTTCAAAATGATTCAGTTATTAGAGAAATTTTTACGGGCATAATCTGTGTGCTTCAGCTTCTGCTATATTATAAAGAAATATTACTTGTAATATAAAAGATCATGTGGAGACACTAAGTTTACCTTAATATTTTGATATTGATAAATGTACAACAATTCTTTAATGGAATATATAGAGAAAAGTTTAAAAAGCATCCTGTTCTTAGGAATTATAAAGTTGATATGTTTGGCCACTCTTAAACATAAAATTTATGAAAACTATGCAAAATGAGGTAATACTAGATAGCTGCAAGGTATTATATGAACATTATTTGCTATAGTTTCAAAGAAGGTATTAACTCTTTATTTATTTACACCATAAAGAAATGAGGGATTCCCATTAATTTCCCATACAATTTGTATTTACTCCTTTAAGTGCTAAAACTTAATTTTAAGAAACATCCATTTGTGTGTACTAGACTAATCAGGGGGATCACTGCATAAATTGTATCAATGTCTGACCACTATACTGCACACTTGAAACTAATATAAAATATTTAATGTCAACTGTGACTGAAAAAATAATTAATTAATTAAAAATTACTCTATTTAAAAAAAAAAAAGGCACCCATTTAATGGTAATCTTTCTATAAGGTCTTACAGAGCATTATGTTTCCATAAACAAGAAAATGAAAACTTTTGTAGATGATATAAAATTTTACACTATATTACACATTTGGTCATGTTTTTAATGAGGACTGTTTTCTCTGCATACAGAAAACTAGGTTTTTTTGTTTTGTGTTTATTTTTATAAGGTTTAATGCCTTTATAAATCTTACCTGTCCTTTGATAAAAAGCTGTTAACCATCGTTTCCTAACTTAATACCTGCTTTCTCTTGGCCTGCCCTACTATTCTCCTTTCCTCCTGTTCTGTTTCCAATCTCATTCCAAAAAGGATTTGACTCCTTATAAAATATCTTGATATGAAAATGAGAATAAAGTAGCATCTTACCTATTTGGGTCAGGTAACGAATGGTATGAGGCATGAAGTACTGTACAGAAACATTCAAAGTGAATCACAAACCCAGCTCTAGCCTTCTGGGAGGTCAAGGAGAAGAAGGAAGGGGACCTGGTGTCCAGAAGCTGTCTTCTCAGACCCTGAGATACCAGTAAAACTTCTTGCCATTGTGACATAGTGTACTCCATTGTAAACCACCCCCCGCCCAAATGCTACCACTTGTTTTATGAGTGCTGCTGTGTATAAACTAAGCGTGTAGAGTTCCATGCAGTAGAAGCACAATAGTGAGCAGTGTGAGGAGATAAAATAAGACTATATGTGATAGTCTGTTAATCTGGGATATTCTAGGATTTGGGATGGGAGCAACTCAGAGCCAACCTGTGCAGGTAGGTCTGAATGGAAAGGACCCACCCTATGATCCCTTTTGCTCACCAGAGGACAGGCCTCTGATAATTAGGCTTCTTAACATTGTATCTAATACCTGAGGATTAAATGGGCTTCAGGAAAAGTGTTCTCATGAAGGACAGGTATATAAACTTTGGGATGTTAATTTTGTTTGGTGTTTTTAATGTTTGGATAGCTAATATATTCACATAGGTCAAACATCTAAAGATGTAGTGAAGTATGAACAAAAAAGTCTCCACTTTGCCCCTCATTTGCTCGGTTCCCATTGCTTTCTTAACCATCATTAAGTGTTTTGTTTTCTTTCCAGATTTTTTAAATATCTCTCCCTCCCTTGCTGCCTTGATAAATTCAGAGCTTCAAGATTGCTTGAATTAAAGAGATCTAAACATTTTAGTATTCCTTTTGCAGAGTATCTCCCTTCACCCCACCCTGTCGAACCGTATACATTCTGAGTTCCCTTTGGCTATTGGTAATGAAAGGCCCTGACTTTCTGTAGCGCAAGGACATTACACATGTTCTACTCACACTCACTCTTTATAGAGTATAATGACAGAACTGACCATTCCCATACCACATCTTACCTTGTTCTGGTGTTGAAACTGGCATGTCTGTGATGCACTTTCTTGAAGTTAGAACTACACTTATTTCAGCAATAGTATGTGTTTTTTATCTTAAGGCCAAATATGAATGCTTCATTCTTATAATAATGTTTGTCTGCATTTAGATGATACTGTTAACTGGTATTCCAGTAGTGAAGAGGAAGAAGGAAGCAGTGTCAAGTCGATCCTGAAAACACTGCAGAAACAGACAGAAACTTTAAGGAATCAGCAGCCTTCCTTGGAACTCGGCAGCCCTGCCGATCCAAGACTTGCTAAAGAGAAGGGTAAAGGGAGCCAGGTTGTTGACCCTCGGCTTCGGACTGTCTCAAGGCAAGACAGCAGAAAATCCGAATCCACCGCGGGGGGCCTCAGGCTTTCGTGGGATCCCAGAAGACTGAGAGGGGAAGGGAGTGGGCGTGTAGGCCCCTCTGTTGGCACAGCGAAGTGCAGTTTACGTCATGCAGATGCTGGTGCCAATGTCAGACACCGGAGAGGAGAGGAGGAGGAGGAGGACATGGAAAGAGAACTGAAAGAAAAGGCTTCCTTGATACCTCTGGACTCTCCTCCTGGTGTTGTGCTCCAGGATCCAAGGTCACAGCTGAGACAGTTCAGTCACATTAAAATGGATATTGTCCTTACCAAGCCCAACTTTGCAAAACATATCGTGTGGGCTCCAGAAGACTTGCTCCCAGTCCCTTTACCTAAACCCGACCCTGTATCTTCGATCAGTTTACCTCTGCCCCCACTTATAGCTGACCAGAGGCTCAGTAGGCTGTGGGATGCGAAACGTGATCTTCATTCAAGCATGGTGCCCATTGATTCAAAATTAGCAGCCAAAGCCAAAATTAACGCAGCAAACAGAGAAGGCTATCCAGAACAATTTGGGGACTTGCACAGTTCAAGTAAATTAGGAGACCCTCGGCTGCAAAGAAAATGTGATCCCAGACTTCACAGGCTGCACAGCACAGGAAGTCAGCAAGTGGTTATCAAGCAGTCACACATGCCACAAGGTGGCCCTCACTCAGCCTCACAGCTTTCAGGGGCCGTGACCAGCAGTTCTGGGCCTGGGGCTTTGCCTCCATATGCCCCTAAACTCTCTTCTGCAGCTGGCCTTTCACTGGGAACTCGCAGTGGTATGGGTTTGTATGACCCTCGGGAGCAGAGTGCGTCATCTGCATCAGAGCCAGCAACAGGAAATGCAGAGAACCAGAAAAAAGGTGGTGGTTTAGAAAGTAGTGACAGAAATGAGCCTTCTCCTGGGGAGACAGTCCTGCCACAGAAAAACACTCCAGAAGTGGAAGGCACTGTTGATGAGCCAGCTGACCCACAGATAGATGTTCCTAGGAGCTCCTGCACGGGTCAGGTTCCCGCAGTGCACAGTCTCCCCATTCAGGCATTGACAGGCCTAATTAGACCACAGTACAGTGACCCAAGGCAGTCACGGCAGCCGGGACAGCTGAGCCCCAACCCCAATGATGACCCCAGTAGAGAAACAGATGACAAGTCTCTCAGAGAGGTTTTTAAAACTTTTGATCCAACTGCTTCACCATTTTGCTAGCTATTGTGTAATTAGGCATTTCTTTTCGGTCTTGTAACTGTTGCAGTCCACTGCTGTTTTGTAACTGGTTTACCTCTATAGTTTATTTATTTTTAAATTATAAACACTTTTCAGCTGCTAGTATAAGAACCACATGAAGTTATATCCTCTAAAGCCTGTGGCATTTTATATAATATTTTTATAACTTTAGTAATTGACATAGAAACTTATAGATCATGTTAGCTTTCAGTAAAAGTACTTATTGTAAATAAACCATCATGAACTCAACTCTGCTTGAATATATGCCAGTTGTCTTTCATAATCGTTGTTTGGATAAATGATTACCACTTTTATATGGTTGTTAGTTTCAAGCAATATGTACATTACTTTTGGGAAACAGTATTTTGACTGGGATCCTCTCTATTTGTCAATACGTAACTGATTAATATGGAATGTTACCTGCTAGCTAGAATGTAAAATGAAGTAAAGCATTTTTTAATCACAATGAGCAGAGCAGTTGATGTTTAAGGCATCGCTTCTATTAGTGTGGGCACTGTGTGTAAATGAAGCATTTGAATGTCCTATCTTTTAAAAATCTTTTATTGTATCGTAGAAGTTGGAGATACATAGATTGTTTTGCTAAAGTGAAAAATTCCCAAGTTCTCTGATATAACTTTTTAAATTTAATTTTTCATATAAAATAGTTATGCATTCCTGTTGTGTCACATTGTGATGTTTGTGTCTCGATGTTTTCTGCCTTTAGTAGCATAATTTGTATTACTTTTTCAAATGATGTAGCTGCAATAATTGTATTCACGGTGACCTTAACAATTTTTAACAAAATTTTAAAAGGTCCAGTGTGAGTCTGTACCAATTATCTCACTGATGATGTTTTTAATGTCCAGGTTCCATGTTTTCTCTTAAATAGGAAGAAAACACAGAGATGGTATAGTTAGCTGTGTAGCTATCAATAAAGAAACATTGAGATTGCACATGACTGGCATTCTACAACAGGAAGGGTTTTGTGTCCTCCTAGATTAGAAATCTACTAAATTATTTAGAAATTGTATTCTTAGGAAATATAATGTGTATTCATTCATTCTTGTATATTTATTACAGTATAAAATAATGGTGGCCCTATTTGTTTTATACCTTAATTATTTATAAGGGAAACTAAGTATTATACTGCTATTCATGTCTTGAACTAGAGGCTTATGACAGTGTTTTTGGTAACAATTCCAATAACTTGAGAAGGAGCATTTCATCATAAAAGATAATGAAAGTGCAGGGAAAAAGTCCTTGGATGAAAACAGCCATCCTTGAGAAGCGATGTTAAAAATACCCAGCAAGACATCACTGAGGGAGCCTCACGCTTGGCCGGCATACGGTTTGAGGTCAGTGCCATCCTTTCTGCTCACTGCTCCCCTCACCGCTGCCCCCCCAACCCCCACCCCCACCCCTGACCCTGCAGCCACGGGGATGCCTCTGCCGAAGTCCTGATACTGGAGGCATCCTGAGTTTCTGCTTGCCTAAAGTGGATCTGGATATCATTGTGGGTTTAAAACTGCAGTTAAGAGTCACCATAGAAAGTATTTTTGATTTACTATCCAAACTTCATTGTAAATTGAGAAGTCAATAAAATGGATAAAGCTGACAGAAAAAAAAATTATATTTCTATCTGTCTTTGTCAAATATCAAAATGGAATCCAAATTCTTAACAGACTTTTTTTTACTACTAAGAGAGATGTTAAAAGATTAACATCCACAATTGCACATTTTATTCATTTACTCTGTATTCTTGAGATCATATTGCATCAGCTAGTGTCCTAGAGGCTATTTTATAAGACAGGTTGGATTTACTTTCAAATTTAACAATGCATTTTATATGAAAACATTTTATTTATGTTTAAAATAATGATTTCTATTTATGATGCTTTTGTAATCAAGATAATGTTAGCTTAGAGGATATTCTGTTATCGCTGGTCAACCTGGGTTAGTTTAATATCCTTGTTTCCTCACCAAAATTTAGTAAGTAGCCATTTTCCCCAATTATAAATAAGTTCCTCTTTAAGGTGAATTGATGTTTTTAGAATTCATGTAATTTGATTTACACTAGTACACTGAAAAGTACATGTGTCCCTGTTCTTAGAAGCCAGACATTTACAGGTAACAGGACTAACCTGTGTCTAAGAGTCTGGAGGTGTGACAGCTGTCCATACCAGCTTGTGACAGCAGTCGTGGGGCCTCACTTGGGTGCTGAACATGGTTACAGCAGCATGTTGTGGATTCCCAAGGGATCATAATCTGAATTGAGCAGTGACTTGCCCAAGTCTTGTTTAGTTTTTGCTCCACACTCCTCTCTCTGGAGCTTTGCCAGTTAGGACCTCATTCTGAACCTTGAAAATGAACCAAATGTTGGAGTGACTTAAACTCTCCCTCATCAGGTCGGCTTCTGCACGGACCCTGTGTGACACAGCCATGTGTTCCAAGCCCCAGAATCAGTCAGCTTGCATGCAGCCAAAGCAGCCTAATTAAGAAGTGATCTTTGTTTAGGTTTTCCTTGCTAGTCCTACTTCTTTCAAGAGTGGAAGAATGGTTGAATACTAAAGGAATATCCTGCACGTGCATTCACATAAGCCATTTTGCTGAATTAATTAGGAGAGAGGGAGGAAAGGGGAACTTGTAAGGGCTGGAGGTTTGCAGGCTGTGAATTCATACTCTGTTCTGAATGGATTTATAGTTATTTTATCTCAAAGTCTAGTTCTCTGTTAAGTGGGTATAATTGTGACTGCTTATGGATTTGATATAAAGAGTGAGTGAATTATTATTTTAAAGTATTTGTAAATATAAAATTGCTTTATAACTTTCACAAACATAATCATTACACTCTCATTAGGATGCATTAAGTTGTACAAATTCCCAAAGAACATGATATGGTTTGTGTGTTTCACCAATTTTATGGAGTTTCAGATGATACACATTGAAGACAGAATAGAATTGCCTGAGAAATTGCTTCAGAGGATGTTAACCCATCAAGTTAGTAGTTTCCTTTCACACTGTGTGTGTTAGGAAGACACAGGACTTTCCTGCTTTAGGGCTGTGTAGGTTGGGTATTGGTGGAGGGCCAGCAGTGCTATGACAGTACATGCTGCATGGTATGTTTGCTCAAACCGAGAGTGTGGCATGAGCTAAGTGGCCAGCTTGTTCAATATCAAGAGCCCTGGGCTCTCAGAAACAAGGCTGCTTATGCCTGTCTCTCAATACATGTTTCTGCAAGCCTGTGACACTGAGGCCTTTGTGACTGGCTTGGTTGATAAAGGTATCTTTTTCCTTTGGTTAATGGCAACTGGACATTTGAAGTTCCAGGGACCTACATGTGAGTTTGTCAAAAATCTTTTTGTTTACATGACACAGAGTCTCCAGGTCAAGATGGTCCCCAAGTTCTGGCTTCTGGACTGGGAGACTACACCTCAGAGCGGGGTGTGGACCTTCAGTAAGTGGGCTTTCTGTTAATTTCTAAAATGGAAGACTTCTAATGATCTTTTCAGAAATGGGTTGGTGGCACTTGGTAATTATGCTCAAAACTAAGTCTATAGGATGTAGAAGTCAATAGCAAACTTAGTTTAAGTAAGGCTTGGTTTAGGAAATGTAAGTTTTAACAAAATGTGACCGAATAGGGCCTGCGTGTTTAAGGCTGTTTTCCTCCCCGATGTGCCATGATTTAGCATTTATGTAACTCCTGTTTCTCAAGTAACTTAATGTAATTTGCAGAACCAGTGTCAGCAGCTGCTGGTCGTTGTATCGCTGGGGTTTTGAGTATATTATGTACCAGCATTATCTGCCAGTGGTAACAAAGCCCAGATTAGCCTGCCTTTTGGGAAGGACACAGACCTAAGAAAGGGTGAACATCAGAATATTTAGAGTCACTAGTTTTTAAATAGATTTAAAAGAAAACACACACACACACATTTTAAACTGTATTTTGTGCTTTTGGAGGCAGGACCCATGTGTCTCCTTACTTTTCTGTTTCTCAATAGCAACAAGCCTAGTTCTAGGCACACAGTGGGTGCCTTGTTAACGGCTTCTTGATTAATCCCTGAACCCATCCAGGTATGGATTTCACAGGTGCTGTCAGATGTGGCAAAGCCACTCCATGATTACATTAGAAAGAATACTGTTCATAACTTAACACCTCTTTCTGTAGACAAAGGGCACCTACTTTCTCCGCTCTCCCCCATCCGCTGAGCACTGTGGAAGTACAGTTTTGGCAGCTTACGAGTTAAATGTTTCTACAATAATCCATGACTCTGGAGAGGCTCCAGACCTACGAGGTAATTTGACTGCTTCGTTTTCGACATTTGAATAGATCAATAATTTATTCCTATAGACCTACAAAGGATTCTTTCTGTGACCAGAAAACTGCATAACCGGTCCTAATGTTTTTATTTTAAAAGGTATTTCTCTTATTAATAATTTCCCCCTTTTCATTCTTCTCAAGATAATCAACCAAAATTATGAAGCTATGCCTAACCTAATGATTTTCCAATAGCATTTAACATTTTTTTCCTCCTAACACCATGAATAGTGAGTTAACCTTCAAGTCGTGAATTGGACTCTAAATGTGGGTCCTGTGTCCGGTCCTCACCCAGCTTTCACTGCCCTTTGAATCAGAACCTTATGAGGGCACAAAGGAAATCTTTTCCTCGAAAACAGTTTGTGAGTTCGTGGAATAGTATTCATCCTTGAATCTCTTGATTTTTAAAATTTAGAATTTATTTTTAAAAGTTAATATACATCTAATTCTAGCATTTATAGAAAAATCAGCTCTGAATTATTAGGCCCCATACTTCTTGGCTCATTACTGTGTGTGCGACGTGCCATTGAGTGGGTTGTGGTTCCTGGTGACCCCATGAATGAGTGACAACTTCTGTGTCCTGCCCCCAGCAGCCCTGCTCAGCTCCTGGACAGTCCCCCTATGGCTTCTCTCACGGAGTCAGTCCATCTCGTGTTTGGTCTTCTTTTCCTGCTTCCTGCTATTGTTCCTAGCATTATTGTCTTCTTCAGAGAACCCTTCCTTGTCACAATGTGCCTAAAGTAGGACAGCTTCAGTTTTGCCATTTTTGCATCCAGTGGTGTTCAGGCTTAATTTGCTGTGACCCACTGGTTCTTCTTTCTCGAGATCCATGGTGTCTGTAGAGCTCTCTCCCAACACCATTATTTCAGATGAATCAGATTTTTCCTATCAGACTTCACTGTCCAGCTTTCACATCTGTACATAGGAATTGGGAACACAAGGTTGTGGATGGTCTTAGCCTTGGTCTCTAATGACACATCTATGCTCTTGGTGACCTTTCCTAATTCTTCCATTGCTGCCTTTCCAAGTCTCAGCCTGCTCGTGATTTCTTGGCTGCAGTCTCCATTGGAATTGATGACTGGTTGTAGTAACTAATGTTATTTTGTTGGGTCTGATACAGACTTTATTATAAAGGAATTAAATCTATAGAGGTTCAATTTTTTAAAGCCATGTTGTTCCCAAACCATTACAAGCAATATCTTGGGGTTAGTTGTCGGTGATAGACTGTACATTTTATATGCTTTTTAAGTAGAGAAGGTGAAAAATAATAAATTACCATTATTATGGGTATGAAGTTTTAGTCCACCTCTATTTTACAGGAGTTTGCCCTCCACAGATTTTTGAAGGAGAAATCATGTAAGTTAGGAGAATATCTTTTCAAGAGGTAGAGTGATACTTTCTTATAAAAGTGACAATCAGGAAATAGTTATTTGTATATTTACTTGCCAAAGTTTAAAAAAGCTTTACACTCCTTGCCCTAAATCCACTACTCCCCGACCCAGGAAGCAGGAAGGGCTTAGCACAGACCCAGGGTGGCAGGCCCAGGCCACTATGTTCTTAGTCTAGGACTTCTATGCCTGCACGGGACAAAGACACTGGTGGTATTTGTGTCTTCAGATGCCACGTGTGTGCATGTGTGTGTGTGTGTGTGTGTGTGCATGTGTGTGGAGGAGGACCTGTGTCCAAGCTTATGGCAGACCTATACACCCCATCTGTGAGCTAAAATTCATGCTGAACCCATTCAGTATGAGGTAGGAAATGCATTTAACTTGTAGCGTTATTTCAGTTCCCCAGTTGTATCTCAGACGTTGGGAAAATGCTGCCTTGATTGTTTTCACTCTGGAAGGTTTTAAGAGATATCAACTTAGTAGATTAGCTGAATTGTTAGTCTACTATCTGTTTAAAGGCTTCCAGCAAAGGGTGGATTTTGCTGAATCGATAAATTAGTCTGGTTAAGGACGGACAGATCACTTGGTAAAATCAGGACTATTATTTACTAATAACTTTCCAAATTGCATTGTGTTGTTGCAAGTTCCTATAATTTTTTTCTGTGACACCTTTGTATCGTCTGACTTTAAATAAAAATGTTTCTAATAATTAACAGTCTGGCAGCACATGATTTCAATAAATCTTCATCATTTAAAGACAGTAGGGGAAGCCATGTACTCATGAGAGGGGTGGCAGCAAACTTGTCCTTCGCTGTCCTCTTAGTCCATAGAGACTGCTGCACGCAGTACACTACCCGCATCTAAGGCCCCGCTTCCCGCCGCTGCCTCATGCCAGGGAGACCTTGCATTAGCTTAGGTCCATTCTCTGTGGAGGGTCTGGATCTGAGGTTGCTGACCAGGTGCTGTGTAGAGCCAAGCAGGCATTCTTTATGGTCAAATTAGGATCTCACCGCAGACAGCCTGCGCATTCCTCCCCCACAGCCTGGAGCAACGATCAAGCGACGGTCAGCTTCCCTCCCAGGTCAGGGGACCTCAGGAAGAGAGGCTTTCTGGATTCTGTTCTCATGGGTTCCATCTCAAGTGAGAGTACCCAGCTAAGTGGACTTCACAATACAGTCCTGCTTGTGGACTCTACATCCCTGGAAGCTGGGACGGTCCCCCGAGCCATGTGACAGTGGACAAGACCAGACGCCACTGATCATCACTTCTTATCCCAAAACAGACTTGCCACTGATTTCAGTACTTAGTGCGTGCTGCTGGATTATGGGAATGGCTTCATCAGTGATGACTGCAAAGTGAGCAAAGTCACACTGCCTTGTGGTGACCATCAGATGATCAAGACCACAGGACACAGGAAGTCCAAGAAACAAAAGAAATGTGTGGTGGACAAAGTGTTGCTTAATCTTTGAGGCCCATCCATGTCCCCATCCAACATCCTCCCAATGGGGAAAGTGCTGCCCTTCTCTTCACCCTCAGTGATAGCACATCTGTCTCCCCAGCACTGTAGTGCCTCAAAGTGTTGACCATAATTACAGTCAGACCCCAGTATATGCTAGTTGGGTGACAGCAGTGTGCTGGGCATTTATTCACGTGTACCATCTCCCAGCCCAACCGCGAGCCAGGATCCTGGGACCATCGTCATGCCCCAGGGAGCCAGGCGCTCATGCCCATGTCAGAGATGAGATCGCATACCGCTGGCAGCCCACCTGGCCTGCCTGGTCTTAGCTGCAACACTCCTTTCCAGGACTCAGATAAGGGCACAGTCTCTGAGATGAGTGATCCGAGATGAGATGAGAACTCTGGTTACAGCTTATTCCTCTGTCACAGGGGTCTCCTGGTAGGTGCTTATGTTTACTCTTCAGTTTGAAATCGCTTTCATTTGCTGCTCCAACAGCTCCCCAGATTATGGTGTTCTCAGGTTTCACAGAAGGTTTCTCAGTGGCCCCCCCAGGCTCTTCTCTGGGACTTGTGTTCTGGGTTTTGTTGAGGTGGGACATAAGAGTGATCGATGGTTACCCCCTCGCTACTTGCAAATGAGCTATGCCCCTCCCGTTATGAGGCTGAGGCTGATTAGCATAGTCTCGGGTAACTTGCAGGAGCTCCCTCACCCACTTCCTATCCACTTAAGACGTGGTATTTACAAGCAGAAAAAAACGGTTTTTTTTTACTCTGGAAAAGAGTTAAAATAATAGTTTATTTTATTCTTGAAAGGGACATCAGACAAGATGATTGTAATCTCCCTCTTTGGTAATTGCAGGTTAAAAAAGATAGTGAACTTGAGTTTATGTAAGTGTTCACAATTTTACTTTAAAGTAGGGGACCAGCCAGAAATTAATAAATACAATCCAGCAGTAGCTATCATTAAATACCATGATACATCTACACAGATCATTTCTGTTCATTACAATACATCCTTAGAAACTCCATTAATGAAATGCTCAATAAATACTTACTGAATAAGTTAAGTTCTACTTACAAAAGCTTTGAAAAGGCTCACAAACTTCCAATTATATTCCACTATACATTGAGTACAGAGAGTAAGAAAAAAAGACTGATTGCTCTTTTCTGGGGCCCGCTGAGTCTGCAAACTTGCCTTACTGGCTTGCAACATCCATCAACTGGGACAGTGGAGAGAGGAGAGGAAGAGATCATTACAGTTTGTTACAAGAAACCCAAAGGGAATGAGGGTAACACTCAGCTTTGCTGCTCAAAAGTGGGATTTTACAGCAATACCATGGCCTGGTGTGAAATGATCATCTAAATCCCTTAATGTCCCCACTCCATTATATCATTGACCAGAGTGTCACTGAAAGTAGGGTCAAGCAGGAGTGGGCTGGGGTGAAGGAAGGAAGCTTTTTCTCTCACCCCTGAGAATTCTGAGAAAAAGAAGAGAAAAGGAGGCGAGTGGGTTGATCAGACGTGTGTCCAGGTTGTTTTCTTGGGGGCAGTGAGTAGAGGCAGCTGGTTCCTGTCTGAGATTCTAGGAGGCCCCCTCCCTCTATGGGGCAGCTAGGCCTACATGAGCGTGTGTTGCTCAGCATCCTGACTCTCCTGGGCACTCAGTTCCTGAGTGGCACAGTTGCCCTCTGACAGAACGAAGTGACCACACAGTGAAAGCCAGGGGAGGGGTCCTGGAGAGTCTTCAGCCATTAAGAGCTGAAGAGAAGCCAAGTCAGTGAGGGTGGTTGGTTGGTGCTCCCTGGGAGCACTTCCCAGCCAGAAAAAGAGGGTCATGGTGTACTCAGGTGTAGAGACCACACCAGAGGCCAGCAGATGTTGTGGTTGGTGGTCGCCCCTACCCCAGTGCCATGAAGACACAGAAACTACTGCTTTCTATGTCTGAGATGTGCAAGCTGAGGCCTGCAGCCCACGCACACCTGAAGGGCAGCCTGCCTTCTAGCAGACCCTCGGAGGTCACTGCAGGAGGCTGGGCAACACAGGTTGGTGTTTATTCTGAGGTCCCAGCTTCTATTTCACTAGAAAGCTGGCTCAGAGAGGCTCCCCTGATGTCCCAAAGAGCCCGGGCTTTATGGTCAGGTGTTCCAGGAGCTGGTGTCGGCAGTCTCATTGCCACTAACTTCCAGGAAGGCAGACGCTGAAAATCCGGTAGTGTGTCACTCAAGAGGTCTTCAGTTCTCAGGGAGAGCATCACAGGGCGAGGCCCAGCAAACCCGGCGGAAAGATAGGCCAGATAGAACACTAATTACAGTGAGCACTCACCCAGCCCGCCGTGTCACCTGTGTCCCCACAGGCTGGTTCCCACGGGCGGCCAGCATCCACATCAACAGAGAGTTCCACTCAGAGAATATCTGTCAGCTTTCATAACACTTCCGGAGCTGGACCGCAAGGGTCAGGGGTGGGGTCGGCACTCCTCTTCCCCAGGCTCAGCTCCCCGAGGTCCTTGCTTGGGGTTTCCCAAAGCCTGTGCCAGGGCAGTTTCCTCCTCCACCGCATGCATGGGGCAGCCACATCTGGTTTATCTGGACCTGGGGATGGCTGTCTCAAACCCTGAAGGAGATGAGAGAGTTGCATGCTGGGTGACCACGTGCACACTGCCCAGTGTCCACTGACTGGAGCACTTGGGGAGGGCCCCCTCAGAGAGGCTGGGGTTGCTCTTCTGCCATTCTAGCCATGATTTAACAGAGACCAAGGAATGGTTTTTGGAGACATCATTAGGGTTGAAGAAGCATGACAGAGCAAAGGCTCTTAGGTTGTCCCAACAGAATGTTCAAAGAAAGTCAATTTAAAAAGCAACTGAACTCTTTACCCCCAATTCTCCTTCCTTGCAGATCTTGCCTTATTCATTTTGCTCTATACAGACTCTGTGTGTGTCTGGCCAGTGACCTGAGCAGAGCTGGACACAGGTGGACACTTGGCCTCTCTCTCAAGCTGTCCTGCATTCAAGTGCCCTGGAGATTGGGGCGTGGGGACTAGCCCGCCTCAGATGGTGCTACAGAGTCAGTAGGATGCTGTGAGCTGTCGCTGTGCTGGAGGGACAGACAGTGCTGCATAGGGGTTAGACCTGAGCTTTCCTCTCAGCTTTCTTTATACTCAAGAGACCCTGAAACTTGTAGCTAAAATAGGCACATTTTTCAAATGCTTTTCACTGGGTGTGTCTATTTATGAACTCTTTGAACTTAACTGGTACAGAGTTTCTTTAAACTTGAAATGAAAATTCTCCCTAGCACCCCCATGCACTAGCCCACTGTCCAGGTCGATGGCTTCATAGAGTTTACATCCTAATAAAAGAGCCAGACAAATACATAAACACAAGGGAAAAAACCAGAAATATGTTAACTATAAACTGTGATGAGTGTTATGAAGCAATCATACAAGGCACTAGAATAGAGAAAACTGGGTGTGATGTAGTTTAGACAGAGGTGTTTCATCCTTCTGAGGAGGTGGAATTTAATTTGGAGCCTAAAGGATAGAAGGAGCCATATACAGGGGAACTTGGTAGAAGTGAAGAGGGCAGAGGTGCATCGCACAGGTAGAATAATGCTCATGTAAACACGTGTCAAGGTCCTGGGCAGTGTTCTCTTAGGCACTCAAATATTTCCCATTTCCACCCTCCACTTAGGACACAGAAACCTGGAAAGCGTGTTGCTCCCACCCTAACAACAAGAAAAAATCAGATAATCCACAAAATCGTATCTTTTCTTGAACACCTGTTCTCAGGCTTTCTCTAGGACCTTCCCTCGGACCACGAGAAAGATTTGATTAGGGACAGGTGGTTGGGGATGGCTCCTGGCAGTGTAGGCTGTGGGGAGGGGAGCAGCCACCACTGTGACAAAGGATCAAAGCCTTGCCCACATTGTCTCCTTATGGAACAAAAGCCTGAAGTCACTGAGGGAAGGACAGCAAACCCTGTCATCCTCAGGGCATAGGTCAAGTGTAGAAAGGGAGCAGAATACAAGCTCTACACCTGGGGAAGAAGCAGAAAATTGTCCTGAATTCATACTTTTGAGAATCTCCTGCTGCTAGAGGAGGAACAGGATCACCGAGAAAGCCCCAACCCTGAGACCCAGGACACTGGGCCTGCCTGTGACTGAGGCTGAATGAGGACAGTAATGAATGCCACCACTTCCTCTCCAGGCGTCAAGTCACAAGTGACAAGTAAATTTTGGGAGGGGCAACAGCTCGGAGAAGAACAGCTCGGAAGTGCACATGCACAAGGCAAGCCTCGAGCTGGAGTGGAGCAGGAATGTTGATAAAAACCCAAACCCCCAACTCCACACATAAGTAATGCTACAAAATTTGAAGCTGGTGGTGCAGCAGGGGTGACTATAACAATAACACCCACACTCAGTTCAACTCCTGACTGCACTGACTCACCCCCCATGCAAAAGGCCCGGAAGAGGGGTGCTCATTGTCAGGCAAGCACACTATGTTCATTTCGTCTCTACCAGTCTACACATAAAGTCAAGTTTTCAATGAAACTTGTGAGCTGTGCAAAAAAGGGGGTGAGGAAAGAAAAACAGTCCACTGTTGAGAGACAAGGAATTGAAAAACCCAGATTCAGGTGTGAGCCACATGTTGCAACTATCAGGTAGGAAGTTTAAAATAACTGTGGTTAATATATTACTGATGTTAGTGGGGAAAGTAGGCAAAATGCATGAACAGATGAAGAATTTTCGCAGGGAGACAAACTGTTAGATACAATCAAGTGGAAATGCTAAAAGTAAGAAAAACGTGGTAGCAGATGAAGAATGCCTTGACAGGCTCACCAGCAGAATGGACACAGCTGAAGACAGAATCAGTGAAGCTGAAGGTAGATCGCTAGAAATCAGCCAAACAAATACAGGAAACCAGGGAGCAGATTCAGGAGGGAATGAGGTTGAATTTAACAGCTAAGAAGGTGGAGTTTGCTTGTGAACGCCCACAGTCACATTTTGCCATGTTCCTCTCAGCCTGTGATCGGCATCAGGGTGCCATGCATGTGTGCTCTACGCCAACACAGCTCAGGACCAGCACTCACCCTGAGGCTCGCGGCCTCTGCAGCCCGAACGGTCTTGCCGACGGCGTGGAGGACCTGCTGTGCATTCCCCACCAGGAGCTCCTCGGAGGACTTGCTTCTTGCGAGGGAGGCCTTCACACTTGGGGTTCATGAGAGAAAAGCAGCTGACTTTATACCATCTTAAATACAGACACTAGAAGGTAGATACTGTGAGCCTTTGAGTGGGAACAGTCAGAGAACGGCTGTTCTAAAGGTGCCGTTGAACATTTGCAAACAAGATGTAGACTGGATACTAAGTATGACTCATGCGGTATCCATACATCAACAAGAAAACACTGCAGAGAAGTGCAGAACAAATGCCAGCATCCACATATAAGGAAGGGGAAGGAGCCATTTTGTGTAGAACTGCATTCAGGATTTGGAGCAAAGGTTCTGACCAAGGACCAGGCTGGTAGGTACTTCCTGATGGACTCACACACCTCACTGGTTTCTGTTTTAAACTGAACGTAACTCAATTCAGTGGCACAAATTGCTTTGCACCGTTGAAAATAAGCCACCGTGAGACTTAAGGGACAGACTTGGGTGAACTCTCAGGACTTTGAGATCCTTCAGGGGATCTAGAGCTTGACAGACACACCTGTATGACCCACACCTTCTTCTCTTTAGTCTGATGTGCGATGACATCGACATCGACATCGACATGGACACCTGGGGGCCCTGCTGCCTTTGGAAAGAAGGCCCCTCCCCTGGGGCCATCTCCTGAGATAGTGAATGACTCGCCTGCAAGAGCCCCTTCCATGTGCAAACTAACCGAGCACCACCAGGGGTCCCAGACACGTAGGGACAGCCTGTAGACTGCAGGGCCCACTGACACCATCCAAATGAGCCCCCCTAAGCCTGGTTGGCCTGCTTACCCTCCCTGGCCTGCTCCTTCCCACGAAAACCACAGTGAGTCTCTGGCCTGTTTCCCCTCTCTCCTGCTTCTGACAGACCTTGGTGCTGCCCCATGCGGCCCCGCGTGGCATCCTCTTTCTAGGAATCTGTGAGGGTCTTCTTCCTTCATGATAGTCACTTGCACGTTTGCACGTCCCACCATGCCTGACACCCACAAGCCCCAAGCACCCTTACAACGACATCGTATTTGAAACGCTGCAATTGACTGCAGTTGCTGTGTCTTAAGCAGGAAAGTGTGTGTAGCCAACTTTGAAATGACCAAGTACCTGAAACATTATTTCCCAGAGAACAATGACCAGGTTTTATTTTTAGTTTAAAAACAATTTATACGTGCTGATCTTGGTGATTTTTTTTATGCCTCACAGTGACTGATGACAGTTTAAACTATGAAGCTTTTTCATCACATCAGAATATTACTACTAGAGGTTTGTGCGGGGCAGGTGTTAAGGGACTCAGGGGGAAACGAAACTATCCCATACCTGTATTATGATGCTCAATATTATCAGCACGAAAGCAGCCCTCCCACAGCTGTCCCCACAGTGTTCCTGCCTCCACAGTGTCCCTACAGCTGTCCCCAACAACATCCCCCATCCCCCATCCCCATCCCCACAATGTCCCCACAGCATCCCCACAGTGTCCCCACACACCCATCCCCCACACTCGTGCCCACAGTATCCCCACCTGGAGATGATACGGAGCTGGTTGCTCGTGGTCTGTACCTGCTCCAGGGCACACAGCAGCTCCTGCAAACACCTCACATCTGTGCAACTCTCAGCCACAACGTGAAGAAGCCGAGCAAAGCTCTGTCCCGCAGTTGCGACCTTCTTCGCAGAAGCAATGAGCTGCTCTTTGGTCTGTGTCAAAAGAAATGACAGATGAAGCAAGTGGACAGTGCTGTACCATTTCCCCTGAGAAGTCGGTGACACACAGTACAGCGCCCAATGCGCCTGGCAGCCCCAGAGTGGACACTTTAACTTGGCCTGAACCCCCTCCCGAGGGGCCAGGGACAGCCCCTCCTGAGTCAGGAGGAAGCTGGTGGTCCTAAAAGGCAGCAGCACCAGGTGGCCGGCCAGCCCATCGCTCTGCGGAGGCTGCTGACCCGGCCCTTATCACAGGGGTCGCGCTGCACTGGGCTTAGAGCTCAAGTTCAGCAGGCCCAGGGCAGAAATGCAGCCCCTAAGGGCCAGCTGTGGGACCGTCTTGGCTAGAGCAAAGTCACACATGGAGCACCCCAGGAGGGGACTGACACTTGCGGGCCGGTGGCGGAAGCAGTCTACTAGTCAGCTGACCTGACATTTTAATCTTTTCCGGCTGTGGTTTTCTTCCATTTCTAAGAGAGGTTGGGACCAGATCAGCAAACCCTTTCCTTCCTCTTGAAAGCGACAGGACCCCTTATTTCAATACAACCTTAAACACAGTGGTGACTGCCGCCACAGCTGATAGGATAAAAGGTGGGCTGCCCCAGCTGAGCCCAAACAGAACGCCGGCCACCGGCCTGGGATGAGCAGGTCACGGCCTGTGCACGGGCCACAGCCAAGTGGGTGCAGGCGGGACCGGGAAGCCCCGGCAAGGCCACCCATGCTCGCCCGCAGCCTTCCTGCAGGGGCAGGGCGGACCCTTCCTCCCAGGCCGGGCCCAGATGCCACACGGATGATGCCAGCCGGGAACTTATCGTTCCCATGGAGAGACTGTCTGGGGAGAGCAGAGCGGGCTCCCCGCCCGGAGCGAAAAGGCTGGGGGAGCAGGGAGGTTGGGAACGGGTCAGGGCTCTGTGGGTTGAACCTCTCCCTGGCACCAAAGGAGACAGCGCCTGGGCCCTCTGAGGGACTTGCCCAGGGGTGAAGTGACAGGGAGAGGGGGGCTGGGTGCGGTCGGTCAGCAGACTGCAAAGGCCGCCAGCCTCCTGCCGCACCCGCCGCGCTGAGGGGCCCCGGGCGAGTGAGGAGCGGGCGGGAGGGGACTGCGCCCGCCTGTGGCGCCTGAGGCCCGCTCTGGCTCCCTGTCCTAGTCCTGCGAAGCCGGGCACGAAGCCTTTGGTGAGGTCGCCTCCATGTGCGGAGGGGAAGGGCTCAACGGTGGAGGTGAAGCTGGAATATTCCAGAACTCATAACCCAGGCCTCAGGGGCCAGAGAGAACAGACAACAGAGAATGGCGTGTGTAGCCCTCTGCCAAGGAAAGACGCCGGCCCCCGGCCACCTCCGCCCCCTTCCCGCCCTGCTCCGGCTCCACTGCGGCCCCAGGGGCCGTCCCAGACGCTCCGTGTGGGGAACCCTGGGTCCCCCACCCCTGTGCGGCCTGTGGCCCCCTAACTGCAATTCCCAAATCTTTTCTGATGTGATCAGGAGCCCTGGGCACTTTGGTGGTTAAAATCTGGTTGGTATGAAGATGGGAATTTGAGGGTCTGGGGGAGAATTCTGCGTGTCACCCCATCTTACCAGGC
Organism: Lyroderma lyra; assembly: GCA_004026885.1. NCBI lineage: Eukaryota > Metazoa > Chordata > Mammalia > Chiroptera > Megadermatidae > Lyroderma > Lyroderma lyra. The sequence continues at coordinate 109,064 of PVJL010001054.1, forward strand.
ACCAGCCTCACTGTTGGATTAGCTTTTGCTGCTTCTCTATGTGACATTCCCCAGGGAGCTCCATGGGGCACAGGGCTTGCACAGGTCAGGGCCCTCGGCCACACACCACGGCCAGCACCCAAGTCCTGTAGACATCAGGACAATAGAGATGTCTGGGAACAGAACGACAGTCAGCGAGAAGGGGTAGCCACTGCCACGCCTGACCGAAGGACCTTGGGGTCGCTGTGCCAGCGAGAAACGGACTGGCTGAAGTGGGCAGGGGTGGGCAGGAGGGCCTGAGTGTGGGCTTGGCTGTCACCCGGCAGGGGCACCCTGACATCCAGCCTCTCGTCTGGGCCCCTCCCTCACCCGGAATGAGAAACAGGGCTCCGCGCGGCCCAGTCGTGGGCTTGGAGCCATCGGCGGCCAGCAGACAGACGTGGAGGGTTTCGCCATGGCTCTTCCTTCTGCTCCCCACTCAGCAAATGGGCTTGTGTGGTGCTGGCAAACATGCTTGACCAGAGCTGAGTCAGGGGCCGGGAGCCCTGGGACAGGTCTCCCAGGGCGGCCCCCACGTCGGTGGGAGGCAGCCCCTCCCGCTCGGAGGCTGCAGCCGGCCTCCTGTACTCGGGGATATTTTGGAGATGGAAGTGGCCCCTCTGCTCATCCTCCTGGGATATGAATGAGCCCTTGCTTTTACTAAACTGCAGTTCCCGGCAAATTATCTTCCCTAGTGGAATAAGACCGAGCCCGGGAGGGGGCGGGACACGTGACGTGCACGGTGCACCAACAGAGAGAGGAGAGCACGGGACAATGCTGAGTGCCGGGCACGGCCGTCGTCCCACCACCACCGCCCCCTGAAGGCCAAGTACCAAGCCGGGTCCTCCGCTCCTCAAACTCTGAGCCATCAGGAACACCTCCTTGGCCATCTCCCGAGTCATCTGGGTGATTCTGTCCCCACAGTCCACACTGCCATCCTCTGCAAGAGGCTGGATGAGCTGAGCGAGTGGCCAGGCCCAGCCACCACAGGGCTGTGGGAAGAAGACAGAGCTAGTGAGAGGCCTGGCCTCAGACCTTCAACTGCGGAAGCAGTTAGTGGCCTTTCTGTCATGTTTTCAAAACAAGAGTGGGGACCAACAGGGCTTGCTGGCTCCCCAGGTGCTGGCTGCTCTCAGCATCTTTCCCAACTACACAGGAAGATGGTGCAAAGAGGAAACAGGGTGTGCCCACCACCCTACTCCGTCCATCCAGAACTCGCATAAACTGGGACCCGGCACACTCAGACAGCAGGACAGTTGAAAGGCCACAGTCCCTTTCCCTCTGTGAATGTTTGGGCTTCACCTGGGAGAAGGGAGACACAGTGGCTTCTTGAAGGAATTCAGGTACCCCTGAATATCCCAACTGTGGGAACCCAAACACTTCCACATCAGCTGTCCTACACGAAAGGACTTCGCAGCTCTGCCATGAGTAACGGTGATCTCCCCCATTAACTCGGTTGTTACTGTCTAGTGAGAAGAGGGCAGCCCCCCATGTGCGGCAGTTGGCGGAACACTGCGAGCTGGCCCGGGAGAGGGGGGACCCTCCCTGAGCCTCTTCCAGACTCTGGCACCCACGCAAGCTGTCCTGTCCTTGGCAACAGTCAGAAGTGACCTTGACCACTCTCTGTCCTGGGGGGCAGGGACTGTGTCCCATGCAGGGGCAGGAGGAGATGGGAGGAAAACTCCCTACCACTCCCAGGTCTCCCCCAGCACCCTACAAAGCATACTGATACCCAGGGATAGGTGCAGCGTGGGAAAAGCACAAGGTTGCAGATGTGACACTGAACTATCTAAATAGGGAGTTAGGTTCACAGTCTTACTTGGTCTGAGGCTGTAACTATGTGTAGATAGTGAATGTAGAGGGTATTTCACCAATAGAGGAATGGAAATCCAAGCAGCTGCTCCAGGGCATGGACACACCTGTATGTGGCCTGTGTCCTTCCACCCCGCCTTGTTGGTCAGCTGCGTCCAATGCTTGTCACATGCCCCTCAGCTAAGCACACGGGAAGGCACTGCAGCCATGTATGGGGTCAGTCAGGCTAGTCACCCCAGGATGATAGAGCTCAGGGACAGGGGCGGGGGTGTGTGTTTACCTGAGCAGCTGCCTTGTGACGCCAGAGGGGACATATTGTCGGGGTGGGGAGACAGAAGACTGCAGAAGACAGGGTCTAGGCAGCCCACCGTGGGATGTGGGCTCCACATGAGGGTGCTGGGCCCCAAGTTGGCCCAGGAGCAGAGGCCATACCCACCAAGCGTGTGGAAGAACCCTGAGCGCTAGGTTCGACTCAGGGGTTGGCCAGATGTCAGAGCAGCAGCCAGCCGGGCGGGGGCCACTGGAGGGGGTATAGGGCGTCCATAGGGGGCTTGATGGCACGCTGCTTTCCTCCACCTCCAAAGCGAATCTGGGCCCAGGTCACAGGCACTGGGAGACCCTTTGTGTCCAGGGTCGCCTCAGAGTCTTTGCTGCACAGAGCATCTCCTTGGAAGGTACAAATCTGTGCTTCCTTTGAAGCTCAACTCAAGATGCCCTCTGCTTCACAGACATCTAGGACACCTGCTCCCACTGTCACTGTGCCCCAAATTGGAATCTTCTCAGCTAGGATGTCTTTAGCATCCTAGCAAGCAACCCAAGTCACACATTGTGTACCTGCAGGGCCCAGACGCTGCGCACAGCATGAAGGGTCTAAAGACAAGGAAGACAGGTCCCTGAACTTCCCCACTGACAGTGTGGCCTTCCTAAGCTCTTGGGCATTGAGATGTCGCCTGGCATGCCTGTTGTTTTGTGTTGGCTTCTTCAATCGAATCATCCCCCACCTTCTGCAGCCTGTTGGCTGGCCTCACTCTAGACAAGCGAAGATGCCCCTGAATGCTGAGAGGCTGGGCAGAGCCTTTTCTGGAGAGGGCCCGAAGGACCCCAAGGGCCCGCAGGCTCCCCAGATGGCCCCAAAGGACAGAACTCACCTGGAGCTAAGCATCAACTGCAGTGACTGAAAACAGGGAGAAGAGAGCAGATCGGGGAGCTAAGGGTTAGGAAAGTAGGAAATCAACTCATGTCTCATATGCAACCATCAGGGACCTTGAGCTTCCAAAGCCAGTAGTGTGCCCAGTAGGACTGGGTGGGACGTCCCGTAACTGCCATGACTGATAGAATAGACAATGTCCAGGTGTGACTTACAAGTGCCTATGTGACGCAGAAGCCACTCAGCAAGCCATGTCCCCCTCAGCAGGGGCTCACGGCTTAGGGTGCTGTTCTGGGCTGTACGCGGACGGGCAGAGAGACCCCCCAGCAGACGGTCACTCTCCTCTCCCAGACTCTGGGCCCTCACACGGGGCCTGAGGCGGAGCCCGTGCCCCAGTTGCTTTCGCACTGGAACCACTTGTGCCAAAGGACAGTGGTCCCTGGGGCAGAAGACGTGGAGTGTGACACCTTGTTCTTCCTCCAGAGGACGCGGCCCGCAGCAGGAGAGACGACACCCTTCGTGCACAGGAGCGGTGGGGGCTGAGCCAGCTGGTGGTGGTCCCACCCCGGTGGGGTGGCTAGCAGCTGTGTGACATGCTCCCGTCTGCAGGTTTGGTGAGAAGGTAGGCTGACCAGATGTCCCATTTTAAATGGGACAGAAAACAACGGTACTGCCCTAATTCAAATGGTACACATGGTCACTCACTGCCCTAAATTCAAGGTGTCAGCAGGCTGACCAGACATACCGTTTGAAACAGGACAGCACTGTGGTTTTCTGTCCCATTTAAAACAGCATGTCTGGTCAGCCTACGAAAAGGGGAAAGTGTCTGGTGAGCTGACAGGCACCGTGTGTGGGTCAGTGAAGCCATTGGTACCGTATGTGTCAGAAAGACCCTGCAGGAAAATAGAGAAGCAGGAGCCCCCAGGAAGTCTGAATTCAGGAGCCCAGGAGCTGGGGAACCAGGGGCTTGGCATCTGAGCCGAGGGGGCTCGGCTGCCCGAAAGGAGAACCGCCTGTGCCCTTCCCAGCTGCTGTGGGCACGGGCCCCTTCTCAAGGTGCGGACAGGTTACTGAGAAGAGGGAAGTAAAGAGCAGTAGGGCAGAGAAACGCAAGGTCTAGTCAGCTTCATCTCAGGTGGGGACCCAGGGAGGGTTTGGGCCACCAAGCACAAAGCCACGAAGGAGACAGAGGAGCATCGCCAGCGACCTTGCCGGGCACTGCACCCACCACGTGTCCTTCTGAGCCCCCTCAGGGTACGTAAGTCAGGTGTTTGGGCTCCACGGTGCCCAGCTGTCCTGCCCGGTGCCCTGTGCGTGGAGGGCGCTGAACAGTCCCAGCACCCTTCCAAGAAACCTTCCCCGTTGCTGACTCCCATGGATCCCTGCCACGTGCAAACGAAGTGTCGGGGCGATGTCTTACCTGGGCTGCCAGTCCCCCTCCGCCAGGACACTGTCCATGGTCCTGTCTTCCTGACTAGCACTGTGACTCTAAACAGCTAAAACGCTTCTGGGTGCTCTCAGCGCTGGCAGGGGTGAGGCCAGCAGCCCAGGCAGTCTGATTCCCACCCCGGGCCCGAAGGCTGCCCGGGCGGCTGCCAGAGGAGACTAGCACACGTGGCCACCAGCACAGCTGTCCCGGGACTGTGGCAGTGGGCACTGGTGACTAGAAAGAGGGCTGAGGACGGGGAGGAAAGAAGTTGACTGTCCTACCTTGTCCAGGTCTGCTGTGATCGTCCCAGGGACGGCTGGACCGGCAGTGCAGTTCCCCACTGAGCTCTCTGGGGTGTCACCCTGATTGTCCACACTGCCTGCTGCAGCAGCCCCTGAGACCCTCTCCCCGCCTTGGAGCTGGGGCTGGGCAGGGTCCCGTCCATCACTGGGCTTCAAGCAGCCGGCCAGGAGTCTGCAGGCCTCGGTGTGACCACCTTTCCAGGCCTGGAGCTGGGCCACGGCGTGATGGGCCTTGGCTGCCCACTCCCACTGCAGCCTGTCCAGGATGTGCATGCCCCCCTCCTTAGGGTGTTCTTGGAACACAGGGACCCTCTGGGCCACCTCCTTGGTGAGGACAAGAATGCTCTCCAGGGCCACACGAAGGCCTTCCGGGCAGGGCTCAGACTCCTGGCCTCCTGCCACAATCGCCTGCACAGTTTGGATACCAGACACCATTCTCTCCAGGGCGCTTTCTGGCCTGGGGGGCCGGGGGCCTGTGGTCTGGGAGTCTTTGCAGGCAGAGACCCTTGGGCAGAGGGCATCTTGGAGGGCCTGTCCATACTCTGCATTGATGCTGCTGAGGTGGCCAGTGAGGGCCTTGGCTCGGAGGGTAAGCTCCAGGCAGAGGAGTTCAAAGCGTGTGGACAGGCTGGGGGATGGCCTCGGGGAAGGGGCCAGGGCCTGTGCCACATCCAGCAGAGCATCTGTGAGCACATGGACCTCCCTGCACAGGAAGGAGACCTCACCTCTCACCTGCTCATCTCCACACAGGAGGCAAGACAGCCTGGCCGCCTCCTGCAGCCTCCAAGACACATCTGCCACCAGAGCCAGCCCCTCCTGCAGCCCCTGCTGGCACTTCACAGCCTGCCGCAGGGACAGAAGGAACAGCCCTTGTCTGCCATTGAAACTGTCCATGCACTGGAGCAGGTCTTGGACAGCCACTGACCACAGAAGGCATCTGTCCTGGAAGCTCTTCTCCCACAGTCTGGGGGCTTGGAGGCCATCAGGGGCCAGAAGCTTGGCCAACAGCTGTTTAGCATGGGTTTCTGCTGCCTCCAGTCTGTCTTGTATTTGTGAAAGTGCTTCTTGGTGCCCAGTTGAGTCAGGGTCCCTCTTACCCAAATCCATGGGCCTGCTTTTGGCTGCTAGTTGAACCATTGAAACTAAGGTCTGCTGAAGCTCCATGAACACAGCGGTGCTCTCTGGAAGATCAGCGGCTGGGTTGTGACAAAACAGCTGTTGACACAGAGGGTACCAGTCACCAGCCATGACTACCAAACCCTGCCTGGTGTCACCAGTTCCAACAGCTGTGCTATGTGCCATCTCCCCTGCTAGGTCAGTGACAGAAGGTGCCAGTGTCCAGATTTCTTGGAGTGCAGTCACCCTCTCTGGCCCCAGTGGTCCCTCCCCAGCCAGGGACTCTTGTGCTGCATCCAAAGCTGCTTCCTGCTCCTGCAGGTTGGTGCCAGCTGAGGTCACTGCCTGGTAGCTAGAGCTCTCTGCAGCAAGGGTGAGTCTGCTGACCGTGGGGAATGGAGGTTCCCACCTCTGTGGACAGGTGTCAGGAATCAAGGGGCCGGAAAGACAGTCCGCGGGTGGACAGGAAGTGCCTGGGTTACTTTTCTCCAACCCAGGTCGCTTCTGGGGTTTCAGTTCTGGAGCTGGGGCATCCTGGAGCCTGGGGAAAGGGGAATGAGGCTGCCGATTAGCCATGTCAAACCGCTGCACTTGGTCGCGAAGGGGACTAAGGATATCGGGGTGGTTAGTCCCGTCCAGCCCCTCCCGGAGGCTCTGAGCTGCTCGGATGAGATGTTTCGCCGCAGTTAGGAATGCATCTGTGTCCGGAGCGCAGTGCCCACCCGTGCAGCGCTCAGCGGCCGCACCTAGAACCAAGGAGGCTTCATCCAGCTGCCAGATCAAGACCCTCAAGCCGTTCCGGAAAATGGGGTCTCGATCTTGGTCGACGTACCTGCTCATCACCTGCACCATGTGTGCGGCTCGGCCCTGCAAATATGCCACCAGCCTGGGAAACCCTCCGCCATCCCCACTCTTCAAGGCCCATGTGAAGAAGTCCACGTGCTTCGCCATTTCCTCGATGGATACACTCAGGAACTCAGGAATGTAGAGGACATCATCAAAACATGCCAAAAGGCGTTCGGAGGCCCTGACCCAGGCCTGGAGCAGGGCCTGTAGGGCGGCGGGGCTCCAGTCCAGACTGGCCTCCTGCTGGCCACGTGAGAAAAGCTGCTGCACTGTGACCACAAGCCCCCACAGGCCTGCCATGGTGGCTTCCAAGTCTCTGCCGGTTTGTTGTCGGGGACAGCAAACCAAGACCAAGTGGGCCACTTGGAGCATCTGCGCGGCCTGGTCATGGAAAGCAGCAAGGAGAAGTTGGAGTCTCTTGGGCACAGCCTCGCCGTCGCACGCGGGGCTGACTGACGTTGTCGTCAAGGCGGCCCGGACCAGCCTTTGGAGAGGACTGTGCGTGTCGGTGAACGTCCCCAGGATCTGGCGCAGCAGCACAGCGCGCACCCCCTGAGACAGGGCCTCGGTGGCGGCCAGCAACGCCGCGCGCTCCTCCCCCGGCTCCCTGGACTCCAGGCCCCGCAGCTCCAGCAAGCGGCGGCAGCGGGCCACCAGGCGCAGCCTCTCGGGCGGCGCGGCACCGGCGGCCAGGCGCATGCAGAGCCCGAGCACCGCCGCCAGCAGCGCGTCCAGCCCGCCCCGCAGGCGCTCAGGCTCGGGCGCCGCCAGCAGCGCGCGCAGCTGCCGCAGGTGCCGGGGAAGCGCGCCGCGCGCGCGGGCCGGGGGCGCCAGGGCGCCGGGCTCCAGCTGCGCCAGCAGCTCGCCCAGGGCCTCCCGGGCCAGAGCCAAGAGGCGGCGACGGCGAGAGGGGTGGTCGCGGGCTGCGGCCAGCAGCGCGGGGACCCGGCCTCGCAGCAGGCGCCCCGCGGGCCCGCGCGCACACAGGCGGCCCAAGCGCAGCAGCGCGCCGGCCAAGTCGGCCCAGGCGCCTCGGGGCGACCGCGCGCCGGCCTCCTCCAGAGCGTCCAAGCTGGTCAGGCACCGGCCCGCCTCCCGCACCGTGATCCTCGCCGCCGCCGCGTCCTCCAGGAGCAGCACCTGTGGGGACCGTAGGGGAGACGCTTGAAAAGGCCTGCCCCTGTCTGCAGTGACAGCGAGCTCCCCGCACTCCCACCCCGTTTTACAAAGAACCATCCAGCCACACATCCCAACACGGAAAAGAACGGACTCTCAGCTCCTACCCACTCCGCCAGAGTCACCTATGAGTGTCCTTTAGACAAAACATTTGCTGTAATTGAAAGTGCATGGCCTCCTAAATTCCAGCTATTTCACTGGGGTCCAGTCTGGGTCCGAGTGTCCATCTCCAGGTTAGTGGAGGCCACCAACCATCAGCATGGGACCCACATAACCAACGAAAAAGTCCCGGAAGGGCTTGCTGTTTGGATGGGGATTGTGGGGGCTAGAGAGATGGCCTGTCCTGGGAGTGCCCCTGAGAAATCTCCTGGCCGGTTCTGTCCCTCCCCTGCCACAGAGCTGGTACCCAGGCATTTCCCTTTCTCCCCTTCTTGTCCATCAGCAGTGCCTGTGCCCTCAGGCCCTGCCTCTCTCACCACCCTGCTTCCATCTTACTGGAGTACGGATGTTAAATTACAAATGTACTCCCCAGTCACCCACACTGCTCGTTTTATTGATGAACATTGCTGATAATTGATAATATTCATAGCATGTGGATTCTAACAGGGAGCATGTCCCAACCAAGAATTGTGGAGCCAGAGGGTGCTCGTGAAGACGGAGAGCAGGGCGCATGGGAGGCTGCAGGGCTGTCCTCCTGCTCAGTGACACCTTCTCATTAGGGATTGGTGGACAAGTGTGGAGCTGGGGGCTATGTGTGAGTTTAAGGCCATCGACCCTAACTCAGTATATCTCCCGGGGTCCCTGGGGCAGCTTCCACACTTAGTGTATTAAATTGGTAATGAACTTTGTGGCTGTCATCTCAGCAGAAACTCGGGCAGGTTTCTCTCTCTGGGGCCGGTGTCCATTATGGGAGTGACATTCCCCATCCATACCCCCCAGCAGTGAGCTCTTGGCTCAGACCCACCAGCAAGCCAGTTCTGACCTCAGCCTCACCTTCGTGGTGCCCAGCAGGATCTGCTGAACTGTGGTCACTAGCTCCTCCCGGTGGCTCTGACATTCCAGCTGGAGTTGGAGCTTCTGAGCTACCAGGGTGAGGTTCCTCCCAGATGTAATGAGAGAGGCAGCAACAGGCCCCATTTCCACCTGGAGCCACTCTTCCTCCGAGTCCCCGGCCAGCCTGTGGACACACGCTCACTCAGCACTTACCAACATGTAGAGTTACAGCAGAGAAACAGAGCCATCAGGAATTACAGGACACGAAAGCTACAGTGCACCGTGAAGCCAGTACGATGGGGACGTGGGTCTTAATCCCCTTCATGCGTGGCATTCCGTAGGGAATACAGTCAATAACATAGTAGTAACTGTGTAGGGTGCCAGGGAGGGACCAGACTTGGCAGGGGGATGACTTTGTAAGGTATATAAATGTCTAACTGCTAGGTTGTACACCTGAAACTAATATAACATTATATGTCAACTGTAACTGAAAATAAATTAATTGATTTTTTTAAAAGATGACATAGGTATATCTTTATGACAGAAGGCTGTCCAAGATGTAGCGTTGAGTAAATAAAACCATATTATAGACTAGCAGATCTCACTGTTTTCGATACTGTGCACATCTACACAGAGGACCATTTCTAGATGAATAAACTTCAAACTGAGGTTCTATCTTCGCCTTTTACAATATGCCATGTTCCTCTTGGAATTGCTCTCCTCTTCTCTGAAATGAGTATATGTCATTACTATGAAAACAACAAGCCTCTTTTTGCAGGGAAAAAAAATAGCTAGCATACTATTTCAATTCCTGCTATCAGGAGGAGAGGTTTTGTTTAACAAAAATCAGTCTCCGTGAGCACCGCTGTTCCACAGCAGCAGTTTTGTTCATGATTGCAAACATTCCTCTTTCAATAATAATAACCCCTAACCACACAAAACGAGAAAAGTTCCACCTTCTCTGGCGCCTGTCCTTGTATTGGTTATTCTTTACAAGTAAGGCTAAGGGCTGTGTCCTTGCAACTGTAGGCAGGGAGGACACGGGAATGCCACCTCCAGTATCACTGAGACGTTTCTCTCAGATTTTGATCCCTTATGGGTGGCAGCCAATTTCAACACCCCCCTGCCCCGAACATCCTAGCTGACCTCACATGAACTGTCCTGTGTGCAGTGTTACACCCACCCAAACAGCCCCTCCAGGCAAAACGCTGAAACCATGGGAAAGAAGGGAAGAAGGGGAAGGATACGTGACAACTGTCTTCTCCCCTTCTTTTACCCGGGCCCCTGAGGACCATTTGCTCATCAGCTACAGTTGACATTCAGGCCACTCGGCCCATAAATATCCATAGGGCTTGAAGAACTGAACACATAAATTTGACCTAAGTGATATGTGTGTGTGTGTGTGTGTGTGTGTGTGTGTGTGTGTGTGTATTTATACCCAGAACACAGCACCCAATAATAGAATACATGTCCATGTGAGAGCACATGGCACATTTACAAATACAGACCAAATGCTGGACCACAAAATGTGGCTCAAAATTGTACGGAGGGTTTACTGGGCCACAGTGCGGTTAGCCTAGAAATCAGAACAAAAAGATGGCTAGGAAACCTCCAACCACATGGTCCTGGAGAGACCGATGTTGGAGGGAGAGCAGGGAGAAGACGTGTTTAGCACCATCTTTTCTGGAGCTGCTGCGACGCTCATGCTCATTATCAGGGGATACCTCAATGGCCCTCTCAGCCGACTCCAAAGCAAATGGCACTTCCAGGGAGTGCCACCCAAAGGCCTCCTTACAAATCAGCATGACTAATTGTATACTCCCATATCCACGCATGTGTATGTGTATATGAGACCCATTTACACACCCATATCCATGCATGTGCAGGTATATACGAGACTCATTTACACACCCATATTCATGCACATGCACGTGTATATATGTGTATATGAGACCCATTTACAGACTCATATCCATGCATGTGCATGTGTGTATATATATGAGACCTATTTACACACCTGTGTTCATGCCCATGTGTATATTTATATATGAGACCCATTTAACACCCGTGTCCGTGTATGTGTATGTATGAGTATGTATGTGGATAGTCATGCTTACACAGTTAGCTCTTTATATGAATTCCTTTTGGGAAAGGGAGAGAAAAAAAGATGCGAGGAAGCCACGGGAAGGAGAGAGAGTAAGGAAAACTTTCTGGAATGAGTATAAACCCCCATGCTCACAGTGGTTGTCTCTGGAGGGCAGGCTTATAAGTATTCTTTTCTTTCTCAACTCAATCCTGTTCTCTAAATGTTCTTCTCAGGATACATCCTGAAGCAAAAGGCAGCATATGCTTTTCCTGGCCTCCTGTGGGGTCTTCCCGAAGCCCTACCTGCTGCCAGCACGGTCTGCTGAGGTGGCAGCTTCTTCCTGCCCCGGAGTGCTTACCCAGCAGAGAGAAACGCTGAGACTTGCCACCCAAACACTTAGCACGCACACTCTGTGCTGATCGCCTGCATTTGGCCTTTCCTGAGGTCTGCTCCAGGAGCTGCCTTGAACACCAATGGAGCCAAACCCAAGTCAGAATATAAATTATTTGCAGTGTTGACCCAACTGATGGGCTGGACCATTGCCCACAGTCATGAGCACGGATAATTCTCTTTATAAATAATGTAATTGCCGGGAATAGACAAAACAATAAAGGCATTTATATTGAAACAAATATAAAGAAGTTTCACGTCTCAAAATTTAGCATGCCCTTCTTTGTGATTACAAAATGCATTGTGTTAGAAAACTTAGAATGTACAAGGGAGTATTAAGTTAGTGTAAAAATCACTCTGTTCTCAAACTCCTAGGTAAATTATTATAAACTCAGTATACTCAGTTAACCAGCACCCACAGGGATGGGTAGATGCTGGATAAATGTAAACAGACTCTCCACTAACTGAAACTCAAGCAACCAACACTCTCAAGCAACCAGCAATTTTTTGAGTTCCAGTTAACAGAGAGTCTATTATATTTTGCAAAGTTTATTTCCAAGAATTTTTTTCTTGCCACACCATGTACAGTCCCCCAGCTTCATATCTTTTGTGTGTGTGCTAAAATACACGTAACACAAAACTTGCCATCGTACCCATTTTTAAGTGTACAGTTCGGTGGCATGAAGTACATTCACAGTGTGGTACAACCATCACCACCATAATCTCCTGAAATTGTTTCATTTTCCCAAACTGAAACTCTACCCATTACACACTAACTTCCCATTCCCCACACACACCCCCTCACTACCACCCCTGGCACTCACCATTCTACTTCCAGCCTCTATGAACTTGACTCCTCTAGGGACCTCATGAAAGTGGAATCATACACTATGTGTCCTGTTGTGACTGGCTTATTTTATTTAGCATAAGTGCTCCAGGTCCTTCCATGTTGCAGTGTGTGTCAGAATGTCCTTCCTTTTCAAGGCTGAATTGTACGTCAATACCGCATTTTGTTAGTCTGTCCATCCATCGATACACATTTGGGTTGCTTCCAACTTCTGGCTGTTGTGAGTGGTGCTGCTCTGAGTTGGGTCTACAGATATGGGTCCCTACAAGGGGAATTGCTGGATCATAGGGTAATTCTGTTTTTAATTTTTTGAGGATCATGTACAGTTTTGAATCCTTTTTGTTTGTAATTCACTTAACTTTTGAGCATGAGTCATTTCAACAATGTTTTTGTAACTTTTATTTTGATAAAATTTCACACTGCCCAAAAAGTTGCAAAAACAATACAACAAACTCCAATATATCCTTCAACCAGATGCACCAATTGTTCTCATTTTGCCACATTTGCTTGATCATTCTCTATTCTTCTCTACGTGTGTGTGTATATGTCCATGTGTGTGTGTTTGTGTGTGTAGAAAGTTCCAGATATGATGCTCCTTTATTTTTTTTTTATTTATTTTTATTTATTTTTTATTTTTTTGCTTTTTGGTATGTGGGTAGCTCCCTGGCTGGGAATCGAACCCAGGCCGCAGCACTGACAGCGCCAGCGCCGAAGCCTTAAGCCACTACAACACCAGGGAACTCCCTGATGCTCCTTTATTTCCAAATGACTCAATGTGGATTCCTGTGGACAGGATATTTGCTTTTGGGACAACAGTACAATCATCAAAACCAGGAAAGTAAACACTAATACAATGCTGTTATCTAATCCAAAGTACATATTCAGATTTTGCTAATTATCCCCAATCTGAGAACATGCACTGAATTTATTTGTCAAGTCCTGTGGTGGGCAATTCTAAAGATGCCCCCACCCCAAATCCTGTCCCCTGATTAGTCAATCAAATCTTTGTTGTTGTTGTTATGTGGGTAGCTCCCTGGCTGGGAATCGAACCCAGGCCGCTGCGTTGACAGCGCCGAAGCCTTTGCCTCTACACCACCAGGGAACTCCAGTCAATCAAATCTTAATCTGGTCCTGCTGGGCAGGGACTTTGCAGATGGAATTAAGGTTAATAATCAGCTAACTTTAAATGGTGACTATGCAGGTGGGTCCAATGTAATCACACAAGCCCTTACAACCCTGCTAAGGTCACGGCTGATCTGAGAGATACAGCTCTTTTCTTAAATAGTTACATATATCGGGTGGATAGGTTCAAGGACTTGACTTGCTGCACATTTGTACATGACTAATGCTAAGCCATAAGGTTTAAGCCTTCAGTTTGGTTATAACATGTTTTGTAAAAGTGTGTGCTACTTGATAGTAAATTGTATCTGAGGGATACCACGAACTCTGAAGTCAATGTTGGTGTAGTTTTGTTTTGTTTTGTTTTCATTTCTCATTGAAAATGGCTGATGGTGAACTTATTATACAACAAGGTGACAATGCACTGTAGAATTGTATGCCTGAAACCTATGAAATCCTTGCTAACAGATGTCACCCCAATAAGTCTAACAATAAAAATGAATTAAAAAAAAGAAGAAAATGGCTGAAAAAAATATCAATTCGATAACCTAAAAGATGCTGAAGAACTCCAGCAAATGTTACTCAAGGCCGATCATGAGAATAATAGTCAGTTCAGCACATACTAGTAATGAACGTGTCACTTGGATACATACTACCTACACTATAATATTTTTTACCATGACCTCCGCAGGGTTAAAGGCAGAAGAGGAAGGCAGAAGGAGACGTCAGAGAGGTTTGAAGCACAGAGAGCTTGACCTGACAGTGGGTAGAATGCAGGCAGCCTTGAAGACCAGCCTCTGGCTGACTGGCAGCAGGGGAGGGATTCCTCAGTCCTGTAATCACAAGGGACTGGTCTGGTCTACCACTCCGGATGAGCCAGGAAGCGAACTACCCCTATGAAACAGTCCAGCCTGCAGACACCTTGATTTTGGCCTGTGAGACCCAAAACAGAGGACCCAGCCAAGCCCACCAACTTCTAACCTACAAAACTGTGAGATAATGAGTTTGCGTTGTTTTAGGTTCCTAAGTTTGTGATAACTTTTTACAGCAGGAAACTAATACACGTCCTCCCAAGTCTTGAATCTGGGCAGTTCCTGAGGGTTTCTGTCTTGACACTAACATTTTAGGAGGAGTACAAGCCAGTTATTTGCAGAAAGTCTATCAACAGATGTTTCATTAATAGATTCAGGTGACATATTTTGGGATATGATTTTGTGAAAGCGATGCCATATCCTTCTCAGTGCATCACATCATCAGACACATATGTGGTTTTTTTGGTTTATTTTTTATTTTTTGTCCCAACAATAGTGTTAATTCTGATCGCTTGGGTGAGGTGACATCATCTGCCAGGCTTCTCCATAAAATGACTTTCCCCTTTGTAATTAACAAATACTTTGCAGGAAGATACCGTGAGACAATATAAATATCTTGCCCATTGTGAAACTGGTTTTAGCATCCACTGGTGACCCTGACCTGGAACAGTTATTATTATGGTAGTTGTGTGCTCTGTCAGTGTTAATCCTATCTCTATATTAGCTGAAAAAAATGAGTTTGGTCACCTGCTTCCCCATGGAAAACAATGAACAAATATTCATCAACAACATTTTAAGTAACTGTTTCGTGTTTTATGTTTCACTGTAAGATCACAGCATGGTTTACTAAATTAGGACTTTTAGCTTGGTCCTGCTTTTTCACAATTTTAAATAATGTCACAGCAAATGTCCTTATAAATATATCTTAGCTCATATTGGTGGATATTTTCTTAGAATAAATTAATAGGTTTGGAATTAATGAGTCAGTAAGGACATACTTTCTAAAGTCTTAGAGCTATATCATCAAACAGCCCTATCAAACACGCGGCTTCATTTCTATCCTGAGTGTGTGAGATGACCCATTTCTGCCAACCCTGAGTATTATCGTTAGTCTTCAGTCTTTGCCAATATGTTGGGCCAGAAAACGGCATCTTACCATTTTAATTTGCATGTTTTTGTTTGCTAAATGTTGGGTAAAAGAATTATTGAGTGTTAGTAAAATAGAGTTTATTTTTCATATTTTAAAATTCACTTATGTCTTCAGTGAAATAGCTGTACTTTGCCCACTTTTCCGTTCAGGTACTTGCTTTTCCCTGTCGATATAGTTATATACATGTTTTCTTCTCTGTTCGCTCCCTTGCTGCTGAGGGCAGGGGCTGAAGTGTCTTACTCAGGACTGTATTGCAGCACTGAGGACAGTGCCTGGCACCTTAGTAGGTGGTCAGCAGATACTGCTGGATGACAGAGAGGAGTACTCATAAGACCCTTCTTGTTTTAAAGAAGAGGAAGGCAGGAAGCAATCACTCATCACTCATTGTTACCATGCTTCGGGCCATGACTTGTGTGCTTTGTTTCTCACGCCCAGAGGACAGTCGTGTGAGGGGGGTTGGTTACTGCCTCCACCTGGACAGATCAGGCAGACAGCTTTCAGGGCTAAGCCAGACAAGTATTATAGTAAGACGTGGGGCAGGGAGGGACCCAGACACGGAATCTACCGCCAGCATCTACATTGAGTTTAGGGCAGTGAAAAGGTAAGACTTCTGTTGTAGCATTCAACTTTCATTATAGGGTTCAGTTTTGTTGTTATGACTTGGCCCTTTTTCCTTAACCCTTAAATTCCAGTGGAATTTAATACAGAAATACTTTCTGTGCAGGTTTGTTAATAAAGACACAGGCCCAGGCACCGAATGACAGACATGAAAATGCTTGTTAAATGACTCTGAGCGTTCTTATCTCTATAATTAAAAGTAATCTGTGAAACAAGAGTGAATCTAGAAAGCCTTTGACAGGACATAGAGCTGCTTCTTACTGGACAACCTGGTCAACTATTCCTGAAATATTTGTATGTTGAAGTTACCCCCGCCACACACAACACTGTAAATCCGTTTGCTTTATGTTTTATCAATGGATTTTCCCACCTGACTTGACTGCCATAGGCTCTAAGTTACTTTTCTTCTGCAAGTGGATCAGAGTAAAGGGCTTGAATTCTTAGAAATGGTTACCTTTTAGCAACTTGCACAAACTCGTTGCTAGCCTGAGCCAGTTCCTCAGCTGTCTTCTCCAAAGAGGCAAAAGCCTCACTCCCCAGGTCATTCCTCTCGGTGGAGATGATCAGATGGCAAAGCTGGACTGTCATCGGTGAGATGAGCCTCTCAATGGCCTCATTTCGAATCACAGAGCTGATGTCATCCAGAAGGAAAGACTCCATCTCTTCCTGTCTGTGAACACAAGTGTCACATGGTCACAGCCCATGCTGACGGACACATGAGGTCCCTGACTCGATGTTCATTTAATTCTACTCCTACAGTAGGAAAGAAATCTACAAACACCAAAGGGGTAAATGGGGTTGTGGTCGGGACTTAAAAGCATAGAAGAGGTTGGAGCTTAGCAGCAAAATGTGAGAAGTGGGAGAAGACAGGAGATCAGTTCTGAGGGACAGGGGGGATGATGGAGTCACAAGTTATAAATGGGATAGTTCAGGAAGCAGTTCACCAGGAACGTGCCTGAGGTCTTCATTATCTGTACCACACACAGGGGGACACATGGTTTGCCCAACGTTTACTCTATGGAGACCCTCCGAATGAGGGATGAAGCCGTGTAGCAGGAGGAGGGCCTCCCCTAGCTTGAATGGGCCTCTCAAAGCAAACTTCTCAGAGATCCTAGGAGCACCCTTACTTGTGGTTAATAAACTTCCTTCCCCAGGCAGTGCACAAAGCTGGGTGACAACTTGAGGATGTCACATAGAAATTTCAGGCACTGTGTGGGTGGGCAGACAAAATTCCAGTGCTGACATTCTGTGATGTGTTTAGTTTTATTCTCTCCTTCAAAATTTCTCTCAAATGGAGATGACAAAAGGAACCTCAGACTTGCCCTTCTAGTTAGGGTAAAATAGATTGCAACAGGTCAGAATTCCAACCATAACATCTAGAAAAGTTAAGGAAATGACACGCATTCTAGAACATATCAAGCACTGTAGAATGAGGAAGCTGACCCAGGGGGAGAGTCTTTTAGTGATGAGTTAGGATAAATGACTATTTCTTTTCCTAGGGACTTTTGTTCATTCTGGGCACAGGCTGAGGAATAGGGCCTGGAGTAATCAAAAGCCCAGGGCTGGGGGAAACAAATAAGAAAACCAAAACCTTTTATAATAAAAGAACCCCATACCCAGAAACATTACGAAGTCCATCTGCTGAAAATCAAACACAAAGAGAAAAATCGTAAAGCATCCAGGGGAAAAAGGCATGCTATCAGAAAAAGGAGCAGTATTAAGCTGTCTGGGTCAGTACAAGTTTATCAAAACCTCGGGAAAAGCAAGGGGCCTGAGTTTTAGTCACGCACACCAAGTGCCTGCTGAAACCACGAGTGGCCTTCCTCGAAAACCCTCTCAAGGAAACGACACGGCCTCTGGGAAGCTTGGGGCTTGTTCCCCTGCCTCCACAGGAGCTCAGATAGTAACAGCTTGTCTCTGAAGGTCCACAAGTCACACAATTAAGTCCTGTGCCCCGTCTGCACCCGGTGTGGACCCCAGCAACAGGAGAGAAGGGTCTTTACATCACGCAGGAGGCCTTTTGCTGTAACTGGGATTTGATTGCTCTGAGAGAGTCACTTTCTCTTTTCAAGGAATCAGTGATATTCAATGACATCAAATGAGTCCACTGTCCTTTAGTCGCCCTTTTCTCCTGTGCCTCTAAAAACCAGCGACACTGTACGCGTGCCTGCTCTCCTCTGGCTATTTCTTGTCTTGATTCACCACAAGGAAAGCTGAGCAATGCTCTGCTGGATGAAGATGGTTTTATCAACGCTCCACTTACAGTGACGACAGCAGGCTGGTGAGTGACCCAGCTCCAGGGGCCCGTGCTCGCTGTCTGCTTCCCAGGACCGTTACTGGCAATGACGTTCTCAGGTTGGACTCCCTGAAACAGAGCCGATACGGGGTCTGGGGGACACGAGTCACGGAGAGAGTGAAGCAGGATAGTGCTATGGTCTGAACGTTGTGTCCTCCAAAATTTGTATGCTGAAACCTAAGCCCCAGTGTAACAGTAATTGAAGGTGGAACGTTGGGGAGGCGACTAGGTCATGAGAGTGCACCCTTGTGAATGTGATTAGTGTCCTCATAAAAGAGGCCCAGAGAGCTCGCTTGCCCCTTCCACCATGTGAGGTCCTGAGGAGAAAACAGCCATCTATGATCCCGGAATCAGGTGCTCACCAGACGCTAAACCTGCCAGTGCCTTGACCTTGGATGTCCAGCCTCCAGAGCTGTGAGAAAGAAATGTCTGCTGTTTACTGAATTCTGTCACAGCAGCCTGAGGGACAAAGACAATAGGGACCAGGACAGAGGCAAGCAGTGTCTTGGCCTAAGACACGGAGGAGCCCTGAAGCATACACCATACTGCAGCGTTGCTCCCCGTCAGGCCAGGGACCAGCATCTTGCACCCCCATGTCTTAGTTTCCTCGGGCTGCTGTAACAGAATGGCACGTGTCCAGGGGCTTAAACACAGACGTTTACTTCCACAGTTCTGGACTCTGCCAATCTGAGATCAATGTGCTGGCAGATTCACTGCCTGGGGAGCCCTCTTCCCGCTTCGTAGACGGCCGCCTTCTTGTGTCCTCACGTGGTGGAGAGAACAGTCTGTGTCTCCTCCCTTTTTCATAAGGGCACTAGTCCCATCATGGGGGACCCACCCTCATAATCTAATCTAACTCTCATCCCTCCCAAAGGTTCCACCTCCAAATCCCATCACACTGGGAGTTAGGGCTTCAGCATGTGAACGTGGGGGGCACGTTTTAGCTCACTCCATTCAGCGGTCAGCTGTGGGCTGCCTCCTGGCTCACCCCCAGGCTCACCCCCCTCATGTGCAGGCACAGTGCAGCGGGCATGTCTCCAGGTGAGGTGCTTCCTGAGCAGAGGGCAGCTCCTTAGAGAGGAGTGCACCTGTGATTATTAGTGGATTAGTGTCACAGCTGCTGGGGGGTGGGAGCACTGACCTGGTGAGGGGAGTCGGGTGGGGCAATAGGACCAACCTCCGGGAGGAGTGAGCATAGCTCATGTGCCCACCCTGACACCCAGTGTTGGGATTGACCCCCCCCAGCCATGCGGACTATAGTGGGGAGGACGATTCTACATAAAAATCAGGTCCCTGGGGTCATCGGAAGGATACGAAGCAGAGGAAACAACACAGCCCTACCACAGACTTTTGGGTGCCAAAGAATTTAATGTAATGTATTTTACATGGTCCACACACAAAAAAGTGCTCACCTTACTATCTGAAGTAACTTTGAAAAATTTACAAGTCTCTAACTCTATTATTTACCCAGCACAACCTGATAAAAAATTCTTTAATTCAGCAACGTTATTAATGCCTCCGTGTCTCAGAAGCATCACAGGCAAAGGGTCTGCTCTCCAGGAAGTGACAGGTAATGGGTGTCAAGACACTACTGGCTAGAGGGAGCACAGGCTCATGCCTACATCTTGATTAGATCTGGGCCAAATGCCCAAGGCAACCAATGGCCCTCTCAAGGTCAGCACCCAACCCCATGGTCCAGTCCCATCCTCTGCCCGGTGCCACCCTCGGCCCAGTGCAGTCCCCCTTCATGTGGGCCATTGGCACATACACATAGACTCGCACCCAGATCTTTGGTGATCTCCTATAACAGGAGGGTTTTCCACCCTGGTTGGATAAAATGCTACCCAACTGGCTCCTTTGGCCATTGAAGTTCCAGTGGGTGGCCTTGATCTTATATATATGACATAAATTTTTATTTTATTTAGTTTGTTTGTTATTTCTTCATTGTTTATTTGTTTTTAGGACTGGCTTCTTAATGATGCAACTGAGGCACCAATCTGGACACATCCCCTATGGGAATGGGACACACTTCTTCAAGATGGGGTACGTGCCTTAAATGAACAGCCGTCATGTATGTGATGTTCGCTGACATCAGAACCTAGTGTGGAGACAGGAGCAGCCTTTCCACTGAGGGGTCTGTGCTCCCGTCCTTTGTCAGCTCCAGACTGTGAGTCTGGAAGTCCTGGTTCCCAAAGCAGGTTGGGTCCATGGCGCACACAGGAAGAGTTACTTGGGGCATCAGGGAGCAGGTTCAGTGGGGCCCACACAGACCCTCCACCCGACAGTGCACCTGGCACTGAGTAGGGGATGCTGAGGACTCCCACCTGCCCCTCCCAGGGGTCGCTCTGAGCTGACAGAGCTGTTTCCCAAGGGGCAATTCCGTTCTCAGGGCAGACCACAGCCGAGGTCTGCAGGGTGCGGGTATAGCCGGTCAGGCCCCCTTTGCCTCCGGTGTCATGTCCCGTGGGTCAGCCAAGTCAGATCTGACCTGAGACCACACTCTTGCCTCTCTCCCTCCTCTACAGGCTTTTCCTGAAGGACAACTTCAGGCTTATCGTGTGCCTCCAAACCACTGTTCCAGTCACTGCTTTTAGGGCTGCTGAGCTAAGGCTCTTCCCAGTGTGTCCAGTTTGGACTGGGCCCCCAAGCCTGTTGAGAGCCAGGCTCTGTGCCTGGAGCTGCTGACAGACATTTTGCCCCCATAATGGGATCCTACCCATCGATAGAGCCAGCACTGAGGACGGAGATAGTATGACCCAGTCCTGAGGACATTGCTTAAAAACCTTGGCTTCAGGCAAAAACGTCACCCTCCAACACAATCTTCTCCATTTCGCTTAAATCATTTTGATTGCATTTGGGAGCCCCGACTGACACACCGGGGAAGCCCCAGAGCACTGGGGATCCTGCCTGCAACGGCTGGTGCTCGAAATCAGGCTTAGAGATGGAGGGAGGGGCCACAGCACACGGGCCCACCGTCTGCAGCATCACACACACACGAAGAGCTGGTTGTATCTAGCAGTATTTTATTTTTTACTTCAGTGGATTTATATATCTTCATTTAAATGGATGACCCACACCATAGATTTAGTATGAACTTCGTTCATAAAACATTGTAACACCAGAACGTATTCTAAAATGAACTATTCCAGCTAGCCAAGAGTTTAAGACATAAGGAAAGGGGGATGTGATTACTCCTGCTTTCGAATACGCCCCGAATCAGCCAACACTGCCTCATGCCAAGCACCTGAGTGGTAAAAACCCTACGATCCCACTCGGACTGGCAATCACGAGAGTGTAGCCGCCCACAGAGAACCACCAAGGGGAAATGGGACATTTTCCTTACCTTGATGGAAGACACTTTCCACGCTCTAAGCCAAAGAACAGATGACTGAATTCACTCTAAATGTAAGAAATCCAGTTTGCTTTTTCTAACCAGCCACAGGAATCCATTCACAGCCACACTGGACCTCAAACCTGTAGCATCCCCAGCAACTGTTAGCTGATGCTGCCGCTGACGTCACGGCCGGCATGCTACCGGGCAAACTTCATAACTTATGCATGGGGCTCCTGAACGTCTGCCACTTCTGCAGCATGGAAAGTTCTGCCCACTCACAGGAATAAGGACTAGATTAGAGCATGGGAAAGAAGCTATAATACATGTTTTAATCCATCTAGTCGTAAATATAAGGCTCAATTATGGGTCTTCAGAAAGTTCTGTTGTGGGAAACTAAAAGGGAGTTAGGTGAGGACTATTGAAGGCCAGAGGCCGAATCATCTAGCAATTTAATTAACTTGGCTCCTTTCTACTTCCCTCGTGAGGATTTTCACAAGAATTTGGTTTGTGACTGAATGAATATTCAGGCTGCTGTCTCCTGGGAACAATAAAGAGAATGGGGGCTTAAACTGGATGGAAAAGGGACAAAGATGTATTAGATGAGGGCTGTGTCCCACCTGTTACGTCATCTCACTTACTCCATAGAACAATTTGATTAGTATTATTAGCTTTGCTCTACAAGGGAGGAAACCAAAGATGGTGGCCTTTGAATGGTGACAAACCTCTGAGAATTATTTCCTCTTCAAATTATCATCCATTTCTTGAGTTGCAATAAGTTCCTAAAGTCTACAGTGTTTGAGATGTGTCTTGTCAGGAAGAAAGAAGCTACTTCGGGTACTGAAAGCAGAGGGAACTTGATTCAAGGAATCAATGACAAAAGTGTTGGGAGGGACCATGATTCAGGCAGGATGGAGTGGAATTGTAGGATACCCAGCTGGTGTCACAGAGAATTGCTTGGTGCCCGCCCCACCCCCGCAATATTTGGTGTCAGAAGTGAAGGGTTCTATGTGACTAGTAAGGGAGACACACAGGAAAAAGACACCCAGGAGGGAAAAACTGGATTTCCCAACTCAGACCCAAAGGCACTTTTGTGGCAGAACAAGTGGCACTAGGATGTAGAGGCTGGACAGGGAGACCCCACAGATAAAAGACCTGTGTTGTCCATAAATGTTGGTACAGCATGATATGCAGGAAGAGCCTGCTGAGATCAGTCTGTCCAAGAAAGGCAGAAGGAATGTTTGCGATTAAACTCTTCCTTTGTGTGAGAGCTTTTCGCTTTTTTGTTTACTTCCTGTAAAAACTATCTCTTATCAACCGTGCACAGTTCGAACCTTTTTTCTTTCCTCACAACGTAGTCATTAAGTACCTATCATGGGACAGGCCATATGTGACATGCCGGAATGCAGAGCAGAACCAGCAGGGTCCTTGATCTTGAGCACCGTGAGGACAGCGGTGCAGGCTCCCTGGGGTGGGGCACCCCTATAAATGTGTGCTTACAAGGTGGGAAGGTACACACACGCATTTGGCAGCCTACTGGCTCGGTTTGTAATTTCTGAATATCTAGACACACGGTAGACATTTAGACACTGTCCTACTACTATGAGGTGGAGACCTGCTTTTTAGCCAGCCATCTTCCTTATTTAGTTTCTCAGTATGACTCATCTAATCTTCTCTGCTGGGGGTTTACCTTTTGGATTGTCCCTTAAAATACCCCAATCAATTTTTTGTTAATGGCTTGCCAGTCTTCTTCTTATTAATTTGTGATTCATTGTATACTCAGATCTGGGTCCTCTGTCAGATATGTATGTGTATATGTGCACACCACACACACACACACACACACACACACACACATCAAACATCACATCCTACTCAACGGCTTTCCTTTTTATTCTCTTGATGGTGTCTTTTGATGCATGAAAATCCTTAACTTTAAGGCTGCCAATTCATCAGTTTTTTCCTTTATTCCTAGAGACTTCTGTTTCCTCTTTAAGAAATATTTACCTAGTGTACGATCATAAATGTTTTTCTCCTGTTTTCTCTTAAGAATTTTATTGCTTTACCTCTCATATTTAGATCATTACATCACAATCAGTCTGCCACTGATTTGGTGTGTGGTAGAGGTCACGGTTGCTTTTGTTTTTCAAATAGATAGCCATTGACCCAGGTCCATTTCTCAAAAAGCCTATCCTCTCCCCCATTGCTCTGCAAAGTCAATGTCACTTCTATTTTGAATCAAGTGATTATATAGACGAGAGCTGTCTGGAAAGTATCCAGCCATGTAATATGAAAAATAGAGACTCGTACAGCTGGGTATTTTTCTAGACAGTGCTGATAGATGTGGGTCTCTTCTCATTGGTCTATTTGTCTCTTCTTGTGCCAAAACCATACTTTCTCAATTATTAATACTATAGCTTTGTACTTAAATACTACAAGTTTTATGGATCTGGATATCTGATAGTGTGAGTATTCCAACTTTCTTCTTCAAGATTGCTATCCTTGGTCCTTTGCATTTCTGCATGAATTTTTAATTGCCTTGTCAATTTCCATGAAAAGCTGTGCAGACATTTTTGTTAGGAACTGCACTGCATCTACAGGTCAATTTGATTAACAATTGACAGCTTAACAATTCTGAATCTCCTAGTTATGAACGTGGTATATTCTTCCATTTATTTTGTGCTTTAAAATGTTTTCTCAATTACATTTTATAGTTTTCAGTGTAGGAATTGCACAGTTTTCATTAGACAGTCAATCATTATGTTGTACACCTGAAACATATAAAGATATATGTCAATTATTACATATCTATAGTTTTTAAAAGTGTATTACTTAATTTCCAAGCATCTTAATTCCACTGTGGTCAGAGACAGTGCTCAGAATTATTTTGATCCTTTGAAAATTGCTGAGGCTTGCTTTGTGACCCAGCATGTAATGAATCTTGGTGAATTTCTTACATCTTTTGGTTCTACTATTGTTACTGACTGTATGTCCTTCCTCCAGAAGAAGAAGGCATGTTCAATTTCTAAGGTTCAGCCTAGGAAGAGATGCTCATCACTTCGTTTCTGTTTGGTTGGCAGGTACACAGGAGTACTCACTGTCCACATGGCTGGGCCTAATGCAAAGGGGATGGGGGACACAGGGCTGAATTCTTGGACAGGGCAAGAGAGCTGCAGGCTGCCCCACACAATCTTCCATTAAGCAACTCCAGTTGGAAAAAATAAAAAAATAAAAAACCTCTCTCCATAGCTCTAGTAGAAAAATCCCAGAGAAAATCACATTAGCCAGGTTTGGGTTACTTTTCTGTTTAATGGATCACTATGGCAAAAGGGACAGAGTTGTCCTGTAGGGCTCAGCCTTGCTCCTGCAGCTCTGGAGGGGTAAGGCAGGCAGGCACTGACTGTCCCCCAACTTTTATCCCTCCTGGACGGAGGGCTGCTGGGGAGCGTGTGGGCGCTCTGGCCCTTCCGGACCGTCCCCACTCCTCCCCTGCGATGCTTCCCACAGCCAGTGAACGCCTCCAAGTGCTGGCAGAGCCGCAGGCCCCAGAGCAAAACCGACCCGTGCCTGCTCCAGGGAACACCCGCAAAAAACCGGGCGGAGGCCGCTTTTACTGCGCGAGGGGGGTACCTGAACACGGGGAGCCCGGGGTGTCGGGCGAGGTCCCGAGTGCTCCTTCTCCAAAGGAGAGTAAAGAGGCGCATGGCTGATGTGGGTAATTTATGAGGAAGAGTAGGAAGTTTCTCTCTGGCCCTCAAATGCACCAAAAATGGTTTCCTAAAAGGAACTTAGAGCAAGGTATCAGAAGGGCGGGACTTTAAAGAACGACCCCCGCTCGACCCCCGGCGGTGACAGAGGGCCCCCGAGGACGCACACCGGCCCCGGGTCCCTCTCCCGAGCACATCCTCGCGCTCTCCGCAGCCCCGCTGTGCGGCGCAGAGCTCACAGGCCCCTCCCACCCCCGCGGCCGCGCGGAATCACGGGGCGGGGACGAGGACGCGCGGGGCGGGGACGGGGACGCGCGGGGCGGGGACCCCAGTGGCGGGGGCGCGCGGGGGCGGGGCGCAGCGGGAGCGCGGGGCGGAGGCCTGTGCGCGGGGCGGGGACCCTGGTGGCCCGGCGGGGACGCGGGGACCTGGGCCTGTGCGCCGCGCCAGTGGGCTTCACACCGAGCCGCTGCTCCCCGCGCCCTGCGCCGGCGGCCTCGCCATGTTCACCTTCGTGGTTCGCGACGAGAACAGCAGCGTCTACGCCGAGGTTTCCCGGCTGCTGGTCGCCTCTGGCCACTGGAAGAGGCTGCGGCGGGACAACCCCAGGTTCAACCTGATGCTGGGGGAACGGAATCGGCTGCCCTTCGGGAGACTGGGTGAGCGCCTCTGTACCCGCCCGCGACACCCCCCGGCCCGCGGTATTGTGTTAAAGCCATGGATCCCCCGCGCGCCGCTTCTCCGGCAGAAAAAAAACCACGATCCCCGAGGGTCTTAACGCCCCTCGCCCCCGGAATCGGATTCGGGCCCGAGACACCACGCGGCCGCACGACAATGGCCAGTCCCGCAGCCCGAGGGGCGTCGGCCGCGTGCTCCCAGTGCCCCGGGCCGCGCCTCCACCCCCGGGCCGCGCGCTCCCGCTCCCCGCGCTCCCCACGCTCCCACACCTCCCGGGTCCATGCCCCACAGCCCCTGGCCTGACGCCCCCATCTGTCAAGTGCGCCGCAGAGCGGAGTGTGGGCTTGAGGGGGGCGCTTGTGTGAAAACCCCGAAGACTCGGCTCCCCGAAGGCTCAGATAAACTGCCCGGGCATTTGGGGACGTCTAAATTCCCAGAGCAGGAGCTGCAGGAGGGCGTCCCGGAAAGGGCGGGCGCACTCTGATTTTAGACGTCCCTTAGCGTCACCGAAGAACGTGGGAATGCAGATTTTAGAGACGCTGAGTTTGCCCTCAGCCCTGCTTCATTCATGAGGTGGGAGCTAGCTTGGCGCCATCGGTGCACCCAGCCTCCCGGGGAGAGGGACCGACCACCCCTCTCCTCTTGGGGTGACGTAATCCAGAAGTCGTGCAGAGGCGTCAACGCATCCCACTGACCTGAGCGCAGCCTCGTGGCCCCTGGAGGCTGCACAGTCACCGGGTGGTGCAGCCTCTTCCTAGAGAGCCGTGCTCCCTGACGAAATTTCCCTGGGGTGGAGTCCACAGACCCAAAGGGAGAAAATATAATGGGGAAAAGCATCTCTGCCTTGGAGGACAACCACGCAGAGCAGTGTTCTGAGTCCAGGGGAAGAGACAGTTTCTAGAAATAGGTGTGGTCAGAGGTGGGGAGGGTGAAGGAACAGAGACTGGAAGCAGGCCTTTTGGAACTGGGTGGCACTTACACAGAGCCCTGGGTGGCAGGTGGGAGACGTGACACCGCAGCCTTACTGACACCGCAGCCTTACTGAAATGTTTTCTGTGCAGTGGTCGGTACCATGGACAACTTTTTATTGTTATTCAAGTTTATGATTAATGGGGACTCCACGGAAGGGGTAATTCCAACCCCTAGAAACCTTGGAATGTGGGGAATGTGCCTGGAGATCCCCGTTTGTTAACTGTCTCCCCAAGAAGCCCTCAGCAAAGGGAACACCTGCTCTCAAAGCGGAAGATGTGTTCACAGTTCGGAATGGATCTTGCCTTGCTCTGGGCCCTTCCCCGCCTGCCAGACTCCCTGCCTCTTTGCCCTAGGCAGTGCAGGCCTGGAAGAGCTTAGCTGGAGTCTGTATATTAAGAATAGAAAGGTGACTGCTCAGGCTGAAGCCACCCAGAGGGTCCATATCCTACCTACACAGGTCCCAGAAAGTAGGCAGATGAACCCCAAACAGCACCCCACAACCAACATGGTTTTATACCTGCACTGTAGGGATCTTTTCCTTTTGCTTAAAGTGTGCTGTGTGGACCCCGGGAGAATTCAGGTAGAGGCTCAGAATGCTGGGGCCCCCAGGGAGAACACAGGTGGTCCAGGTGGGAGCCCTGGTGGTGCCTGAAACTTTTTGTTGGTCATATGCTGTTCTCAGGTAAGTTATCCTTACCTCTGACAGCTAAAGCTCAAACTCCCTGTGTTGGGTTTTACTTTTGTTCTTTTGCTGGAAATTCAATGCATTTTGTCAGTCTGCTCTAATTTCATGGAGGAGGAGACATGCAATAAGTAAGATCTATTGAAAATAAGTTTCCCTGTGGGCTGGTGCACTTTATAGATGTGGCCTCTCTCTGTGGCCTTCCTTCACCTTCTAGCACCTCCCTGAGAAGCCCGCAGACACAGACTGCTGGAGAACCGGAAGGTCTGTCCTACTGCCTCTCCTGAGGGCGCTGGGGAGCAAGGCTAGGGAGGTCAGGAGGGGGCCTGCTGCAGTCCTTCCTGTACAGGGGTTATGCCTCAGTCCATGTGCGTTAAGCCAAGAAGGAGTGTGGTAGGACTCCTGAGAGGCAGACTAGAAAGTACCCCTCCACAAAGGCAGCAGTGGGTCCTGGCAGCCCTATGATGTTGACATTATAATATCCATTACGGGGCTATTACATGGGGACATAAGAACTACCAGTCCTGAAAGGGGGAGAGGCTGGGTGTGACACACGGGTGACGACCCATCCTGGTTCCCTCCTGAACCTCCCTTTCCTTCCCAGGTCACGAGCCTGGGCTGGTACAGTTGGTGAATTACTACCGCGGAGCTGACAAGCTGTGCCGCAAAGCTTCTCTAGTGAAGTAAGTGTTCTTTAAAACCTGTTTTGATTTTTTACACAATGATGTTGCTTGCATCACGAAACACTTCAGGAAAAATGTGGGGTATTTTTTGAAAGGGCCAGTGTACTTTCACTTAAAAAACCAGCACATACCACTTCTGGAGCTTCCTCCAAGCGGCCTGAGATTGTAGTGCGAACTCTGCTGTCTAGTGCTTGGTGAAGCCCGTCTGTCTGTAAGGCGAGGCTCCCAAAAGTTGAGCCTGGGATGCATTTCCTGTTATAAATGATGTATTGGGGTCGGGCTTCTGTACTCCTGGATCCGTCAGCCATTGGCTGTGGGAGAAGTGGGGGGGGGGCGTTATGGGCAGGGCTGGTTCCTGGAGAAGGGGCATGCAAAAGCCCTTGGCCACCACTGTCACAGCAGCCAGAGTCCCCTCAGAAAGGACACCTGGCAGAGCATGACAGTATCTGCGACACTGCCCCTCTCTGTGAAGGTGGATGGAGAGAACAGTATGCCAAGGTGATGAAGGTGTAGGACCAGCGGCTTGGGTTGCAGTCCTGGCTTTTGCTCCTGCTAACTTAGGCAAATTTTCTCATCCCCTCAACCTCTACCACATCCCTCGGAGGTGGTTGTGAGACTGAATAAGGTGATGCGAATGAAGTGTGGGGCACAGGGCATGGGGAGCATTGGACTCTGTGCCTCAGTTTCCTTCTCTGTGAAATGGGGTAAGAATAGTAACTGCTGCTGGGTTGTTATGAGGATTCTTTGAGTTAACTTATGTCGAGGCGTTGAATAATGCCTGCCTGGTCATTCCCACTAAGTGAAAGCTCTTCTTATTGTTATAACTGTTATTGTGGCTGCCACTGCTATTGTTATCATTTCAATAGGGAAGGTTGGGTATGGCCCCTAAATCAGGGCTGTGGCAGGTCTCCGGTGTCCTTTCCGTGATGACTAGTGGATGGGTGTGCAGCCAAACAAATCATTTAGGTGGGAAGGCCCTGGAATACAGGCTCGGTGCACCTGCTCTTTCCTCCCTCACATTTCTTTCTGGGCGTAGCCATTTACAGAGTGGGGCGTTCACAGGAATATGTCCACCTTTTCATCCAACTCACTGGCTCTGGTAGCTTTGTCCCCACTTCTCTCCCTACGGGTTTCTATGATTCACCAGCTACCCCTGAAGGAGAGTGAGGATTTCTGAGGTCTTCTTATTACACATTTACTACATATTTACTACATATTACACATTTACTACATCAGAACTAGGAGTACAAGTAGGACATGGTCATTCATTTATCTAGATTATTCATTTAGAAATTTCTGTAAAACATTTATTCAGTCTTTTTCTACTGTGATATTTTCCTCTAAAGATAAAGGTAGAATTTTTCTTTTTTAAGTAGGAACAGAGGGTGCTGTAAAAAAATAGTGGTTTGCATATTTGCATATTTAGCAGCTGTAATGAGTGTAGTGACTACAGGGCTGCAGTCATGCATGACCAGGCCCCAGAAGGTGTCTAGTTTGGGGACCTTGGACAGCACCACTCTGACTCCCAGTGTCCTATCTGTGTGATGTGGGGATGGTGGCATGTGACATGTCTGTGATGGTTTGACTTATGCAAGCTGGGGTTTGTCCTCATCCTCACACGTGTCTATTCTCTCAGGTGTCCTGCGAGGGACTGCGGCACCTCTAGGACGTGATGATTCCCTTTGTCATCTTGTCTCTGTCCTATGATCTTGTATGGCTCAAAAGGACTCTGTGGAGAGGCGAAAGTGTCATCTTAAATGGCAGCCCCCAGAGGGCATTTGGATTGCCAGGGTCTGAGCGGTTAGTGATGAGCCAGGACGATTCTAATCTGTACTCAGGGGACCCATGGGCAGTATGGCTGGCTGGGTGACCCCCAGAGGGCTCTGTGTAGCAGGCACCTTCCTGCTGTCACTCTGGGGAGTGTCAGAAGTTCCCGGAGGTCCCAGGCTCGGAGCCCTGAGAGCTTCCGTTGGAGGCTCTCTTTTCTTCTTGTGTTTCTCCCTCATAGATGTGAACAGACATCCGTGTGAGATTCCTTTCCAAGCGGGCTTCTGAGGAAAGGAACAGAAGCAAATGACTTCCTGTCGAAACTGGTCTTGGTTTCGGACGGGAAGTGAGGGCATCCAAGTGACGTTCACCCCACAGGCCAGCACTGTCCGACAGAAACAGAAGGCTAGCCGCACGTGTGATTTTAAATTTCCTAGTAGCTACATCAAAATTAGTACAAACAAGTGCAACTTATTTTAATAATACATTTTATTGAACCAAATAATTCAAAATACCATTTTGACATGTGATTAATATAAAAATAACTGATGGTATACTTTGTATTCCTTTTTTTCATTCTGAGTCTTCAAATTCTGTGTGGATTTTACATTTATAGCATATCTTAATGCAGATACTAAATTTTCATTGCAAACCCTTTTTTGATATTTAGATTTTATAAAAATTTGTCAAAAAAGTAGATTCATATACCCAAGTTGTTCCTCCATGTGTAACTTTTTCAATAACTTAATTAAATACTGAAAAACATTTTCCTTTAATATCCACATGCACATTGACAAAACAGATTCATTTTATTAAAAGAATTGACTTTGAAGCAAAAGTATATAATTTTAAAAATTATGTCCAGTTAAGTAAATTCACTCTTTTGTCAGCTCAGTAGGATTAATATCGAATTTAAGAAGAAACTTTTTGAATTGAAAAGAAACTCTAAAAAAAAAAAAAAAAAACTCTGAAATACCAGTGTCAACTAAGTGTTCTTCAAAATTTTCCTTCATTATTGCAGCCAAATTGCTGTCTGCTGCAATTAAAACCTTTTGCATATTAGTCATGTTATAAAAATGTGTAAAATCATTATCACTGACTTGTACTGTAAAGTTGGAACATAAATTCTCACACCTGTCTGGCTAAGCATAAATAAGGTCATTTTTTCCCTTCCTCAGAGCTTGAAAATTCGTTTGTTCATAGCAGTGTGGATGTAGGTGAGAAAAATGTAAATAAATCACATTGCCATTTTAATCTTTGATTGTTGAGTGAAATAATGAATTATCAAATGAAAGTAATGATTTGGCACATATTCCCTTTATTTCAAGGAAACTAAATTGGAGTTAAGTGTACATGAAATCTTTGTAAAACTCTTCTATCTGACTATCCTAGGCAAAGAAACAACATTATTAAGTTCCTTGTCTCTGTTCCTTGCAACAGTTCTGTACTGGCAAATCCTTGTTGCATTTGCAAGTGCATGGTGAGCCTTTTTAAAAACTGATTCCACGCCCCTCTCCATAGAGTAGCCTGCAGAAAACTAAGCGCACGTGTTTTCAGTATGTATTAGACGGTAGAATAAAGCAGTACAGGAAACATCTTGTAAAATCCCAGAAAGTCCAAAATTTAACCCAACCT
Organism: Lyroderma lyra; assembly: GCA_004026885.1. Lineage (NCBI taxonomy): Eukaryota > Metazoa > Chordata > Mammalia > Chiroptera > Megadermatidae > Lyroderma > Lyroderma lyra. The sequence continues at coordinate 140,676 of PVJL010001054.1, forward strand.
AGCTGGTGTACTGTCGGTCATGAAAGACACTGATTTTTCACATGTGGGGGAAATTCTTCTGTGACAGATGTGGAATGTTAAAAAGTATCTACACAGTGAGTTTGGTAAATTTTTAGGCTGCAATTTAACCATGTTTTTTCACATGTTTGGAAATCTTTTGAGGCAAAACATACCCAAAGTATTAATTGGGCAGTGTCTCTTATGTCACAACTCACCTAAGGCTAAAGAAAAATAATTTTTAGATTTCAAAATTGGAATCCATCTTTAATACTGTTAAAATTGTTTTGTACTTTATGGGCAATTACTTAACTCAGCTACTTAACTAAAGATTGTTCACTTTTCGTAAGATATCTTTTTTAGTCTTTTCCTCAAACTAATTTCTTTTACCACATTTTTTTTGTTGAATATTTAATTTGGATTTCAGCCACTACTATCAGCCACTACTACTGTTGAGAGGAAAGTAATTATCAAAGCCATTACGTATTTGCTGAAAATGTCTCCTTTATATAGCAAACTTGGTTTACTCTGCCACAGCAAATTCCAATTGTCTTTCATTTGTGAAATTTGTGACATAACTTCTAGTGCTTTTTTACCCCCTTACTATTCTGGCTGAAGTTCTAGCTTCTACATCCCGATTCAATTCTGCATCAGTAGTATGCTTTGTTTTAAATTTTAAAATGTGTCCATACTTATTTTTTAACTAGAAAAATAATTACACTTTACTTTAGTTACCAGACATGATTTACGTTATCACTGTAACTCATGCTCTGTGCATAATAAACACATTATGTTTCATCAGTGCATTGAAAAAAACTGCCATGGACTGAATCAATGGATTGTCCCCAAGTAACAATGTGTAACTTTGTTTATGTGTAACACTAGAAACAGCGCATACGCCTGACATGCACGCTGCAATACAGCAAAAATGTCTCAGGTCATGCAGTGGTTAAAATGGAATGTCCTGCTACCAAGACTGCTAAGTTGTGCTTAATGCGAAAATGTTTTACAGTGCTTCAGTTTTAGAATTGAAAGTAAACTAAATTCAAAATTCAGTTCCTGAGTCACGCTGGCCACCTATCAGGTGCTCAGAAGCCACACGTGGCTGGTGGCCACCCTGTCAGACAGCGCTGATAAGAGACGAACATGCAATGAATTAGAAATGGGTTGTTTTGGGGTTGTCGTTCCTTTGAGTTCAAGTAACTCAAATTCTTTGTCTTTAACTGTAAAATAACTTTAGTTTAAATCCCAGTTTAAAATTTCTCTTTCATTATTTCTGCCATTTGCTCATAGACTGGGTTTAGCTGGTGAAGCTTAACCAGGGCTTCCTCTTAGCAGTTCTGTAGAAGCGGGAGCCCCACTTAGGGAGGGCCTGTGGGTGGGCTCTTCCTCCCTGGCTCCCATTCCTGGCAGTGAGGGTTAAGTGCAGAGGTGTGACTTGGGGCCTGGGGACTTTATCCTGCCTGTCTTAGTGCCTGTGTGATGTGGGGAAATGCCCTTGTCTGTGACCCAGCGCCTGCTCTATGAAATGTGATGCTGACTGGGGAGGAGATGCAGTAGGAAGCCCTTCCTAAGCCCTGCTCTTTCAGTGCCTTGCCCAGGGCCAGGCGTTATCTTGTGACATGTTATTTCGGGGGCAGGAGGTATGACCACTGGAGTCCCGGGTCTTGTTGGAAAGATGCCTCTCTTATTCTGTCTCTGGAGTCAGGCTCAGCTAAAAAGAAGACATGAAGAACTAAAATAGCTCTTTACATTGTTCAGATTCCTGAGTTGTAGCCTTCTGTCTCCAGAGATTTGGGCTAAGGCCGTACTTTTGCTAGTGACCCAAATTCTTTCCTCAGTCTTCTACTGGGTTTCTTAGTGTGGGCCTAGCTCAGCCACTGCGTACTGGTTAAGAGGTGTTGGCCCAGTACTATTTGCAGTTACATTTCCTTGGGGATGCTTTTTAAAAGAGCTGAGGGCTCTGGACCTTAGGTCCCTTTTTGAACCAGCTGACACATACCTTTAAGGTTGCATGTACGGCTCTGTGCTCTGAGATGGCATTACAGTTGGACCCAGGGAGGGAGACAGGAGGCACCAGCTCCCTGTCACATCCTGTCTCCTGGACGAGCTCTGGGGGAGCACTGGCTTTTCTGAATGGAATGACAGTGCTAAGGAAGGAGCCTGACCCCCTGTCCTGTGCTAGGCTAATCAAGACAAGCCCAGAACTGGCTGAGTCCTGCACGTGGTTTCCCGAGTCCTACGTGATCTACCCGACCAACCTGAAGACCCCAGCTGCTCCTGTGCAGAACGGGACCCACCCACCCATCCATAATTCGAGGACGGACGAAAGGGAATTCTTCCTGGCGTCTTACAACAAAAAGAAGGAGGATGGAGAGGGCAACGTTTGGATTGCAAAGTCATCTGCTGGGGCCAAAGGTCAGTTGGCATCGTTGTCCCCTTGTCCTGTCCCTGTAGGTTCCCGGTGCTTTGTGCAGTTGTATGCTAGGTTTTAATAATGTGTTTACATGGGTGACTCTTTTATTTGTGTCCTCCAGGAGAGATAGCACATCTAGGTACATTGTCTTAAATATTAATCTACGTACTGATGACGTCTGCATGTGTATCTCCAGCCAAGGCCTTTCCTGTAAGCTCCAGACCCAGCAGCAGGCATTGGAAGCTCACGTGTCTGGCAGAGAACACTTGGTTACCCTCCCACTTAACCCCTCCGCACCTCGCCTTTTGATCCTTCCACTTTTTACTCTGTCCCCAGTCTCTGAGCCCAAACCCAGCTTCCGTCCTGACTGCTCTTTTCTTTACCATCTATTCCCAATGTATGGGCAAGTCTTGCTAGCTCTACCTTCAAAGCGTATTCTGAATTAGACCTTTTCTTGCCATTTCTACTTGAGTCAAAGCTGCTGTTCTCACGAGTCTGTGTAATTGCAATGCCTGCTGCAGCCAGTCTTCTCAGAGTGGTGTTTTAAAAATGCCAATCTGACAGAGTCCTCCTGCCCAGGTCCTAGTGCAGCATGAGCTCCCGATCGCTGCCAGCAGCCTGCACATTTCATGTGTGCCTGCCTCTGATCGCATCTCTTATTCTTGGTCTTGTTGTGGCCCCGTAGCCGCCTGCCTGGTGTCCTGCAAATCCACGCCCGTGTGTACCTGGGAGGCACTTCCATGCGTCCTTTCCTGATTCTCTCAGTTCACATGTTGCTTTGTCAGAGGAGGCCTTCTGACCTAACATAGCACCACCTGGAGCCTCCTGAAACTGGGGGAGCTGGACTCTTGCCACAGGCCAGGTACCTCACTGACTCTCTCCCATGTTCTGACCTCTTCTCAAGTACTGCCCCCTGGCTTGGTTCTAATAGTAAATGGGGGACTTGGAAGAGGAAATAGTCATCCACAGTATTCCAGACTCCTTCTGTGGATTTGGGCTAGAGTAGGGATGGCCTCTGGAAGGACACCTCATGTTGTGGAGCCTTGACTGGAGTGAGATTCAGGAGTAGGCGGGGACCTGGGCAGAAGGGCCTGTCAAGTCTGGCAGTGATCCCACCTGGTTGTCCATGGACAGGCTGACCAGATGTACCATTTTAAATGGGACAGAAAACAACAGCACTGTCCCATTTCAAACGGTACACACGGTCAGCCTACTGACACCTTGAATTTAGCCCAGTGAGACGAGGCTGACCACACATAGCATTTGAAACAAAGCAGTAGCGTTGTCTTCTGTCCTGTTTAAAATGGTATGTCTGGTCAGTCTATCCAAGGACCTCAGATGACAAGACACAGAATGATGTCAGCAGCAAAGAGAGGGAAAGAGAATAAAATGCCAAGCAAAGAAGATATTTTGCTATAGGAGTTAAGGAGATAAATGGTATGCATTTATTTTGTTTGGGAACTACAAAACGAAACCAATAGGCTGAATGAACAGCTTTTACTCTTCTTAAACAAATGTTTAGCACCTACTACGTGCCATGTGTAGTTGGCCCAACCCTGAACTTCATCCAGTGTTGAGCCTGTTCAACCTTCACCTCTTACCTGGAGCACTGCACCCTGTCCTCATGTTCTGGGCCATTCTGAGTCTACACACAGTCCAGCAGACAGATCCTGTTAAAACACAGTTGGGTCGTGTCACACTGGTGCTCAGAGCCGTCAGCAGCTGGCACCCCACAAACGTTCAGTATAGGTACTGAGTGAGTGAATGAATGAATAATAGAAGTAACAATATAGGGATAAATGAGAATGACAGCTTGTCTTGCTCTTATGGACCCACAGTCTAGTCAGAAAGAAGGCAATCCAATGTGTACTTCTTAATCCCTTCATCTTTTTTGCCTACCCCTCTTACTCCCCCCCAAAAAAATCTGGCATTGAGATTGGAGTGATAGTTGCTTGAATATACTAGAAAACACTGACTTGTACATTTTCAATGGGTCAGTTTTATGGCATGTAAAGTATATCGTGGTGAAGCTGTTAAAAAGGCTATTGTATGATTTACTTAATGTTGATTTGGAGCCAATTTTTCTGTTACCAAGCTGCAGGAATCCCGCTGCTCCATGTGCATGTGTGCCGTAACCTCCTTGGTGTTTTCCTAAGATACAGTGTTAGAAGTGATCGCTGGCAGTGCTCTTCATGGTGGTAGTCAGTGACCAATAGGAGGGTGGCGTCTGCTCAGGGTACCGGGACATTTTGAGTGTCTGTGAATGAAATTTTGGGGTTGGAGCCTGCAAAGACAGCATTTACAGCTCCATATGGAGAAAAAGGGTTGATGACCTCGGTGCTTCCATGGGTGGAGGAGAAAGTGAGAGGCTGGGGGAGGGGAGGACGGAAAAAGAAGAGTGGCAGGCCTGCCAGAGGAGTGCAGAGCGCTTCCTGGGGATGAGCGGGACCAACTTCCGTTTCTGGTTTGATTTCCGGTAGGAGAAGGTATCCTCATCTCCTCGGAGGCCACGGAACTGTTGGACTTCATAGACCGCCAGGGCCAAGTGCACGTGATCCAGAAGTACCTGGAGCGCCCTCTGCTGCTGGAACCAGGTCATCGCAAGTTCGACATTCGGTGAGCCCCGTGCCGCCTACTTCACTAGCCTGAAACCCACGCAGCGATGGCGAGGAGCGTGGCCCGAGCGTGATGAAGCGGCCGTGTTTAACATGTTACCAAAAGTGAGCGCAGCTGATGGAACTGAGCTTCTGTGCCGAATTTCCTGTTTTTCTTTCAGGACTTTTTTCTTTCTAGAAAATGTTATTAAGATTATGGGTTTTCTTTCTTCATATGCTCTCTAATAAAAATGACTTCTGGGTCCAAAGAGAAGGGTATAAATATGTGTGACCTGCTTGTAGAAGAAGCCGAGAGACACCCATGGGACACCCAATTCGGACCCAATCATCCGATCCTGACAAATAATAATGTCCTGTCATCATAATTTGTGTCCCATTTTTGAAGGATTTCATGAATACATCTCAGGTTTTTGGATTTTAATGTTATGAGCCAAGGGCCTGGCAAGGGGTTGTGCAATGCTTTCTAATGCTCAGCGGCCCTCAGCGCAGTCTGCCCTTGGCCCTGCTGTCCACTCCCCAGAGACCAATGTCTGTTGCCTTCATGCTGACTTGCTGCTATCCCATGTCAGATTGGCTTCAGGGTGAACAGTCCTCCTACAGTTACTGGAAGAGCAAGTGTGGCAAATGGAGCTTCCATAAATTAACCTTAAAAACCAGCCCATCAGATCTCTTCAAAGTGCTGTGACTTTCGAATGTTATTTCCTTGCCATTGATTTGCCCAGTACAGTCACTAGCTTAGCCAACTGCCATGCCTTGCCTCATCTCATTTTAAAACCCACCTCCTTCCTCTACTTCCCACCAAAAACAGTCAAAGTGAGTGGTTGCTATGTGTGATATGAAGAAACTTTGGAAGGCTTGAGTAGAACTGTTTTCATTAACTTGCAGGAGCTGGGTCTTACTGGATCACCAGTATAACATCTACCTCTATCGTGAGGGTGTGCTGCGGACTGCCTCAGAACCGTATCACGTCGATAATTTCCAAGACAAAACCTGCCATTTGACCAATCACTGCATTCAAAAGGAACTCTCGAAGAACTATGGGAAATATGAAGAAGGGAACGAAATGTTCTTTGAGGAGTTCAGTCAGTACCTGACAGCTTCTTTGAACATCACGCTGGAGAGTACTATCTTACTACAAATCAAACACATCATAAGGTAACTTAAGTCTTAATTCTGTCATTTTTGCTTACATGTGTCATGAAAAAGTTTGGGAGTTTCTACCTTTCTGGGAATCTTTACATTTAAGTTGTCTAGTTTAAGGACAAAAATTATTTGTAGTATTCCTTTATAATCTTTTTAATACCTATAGGATCTATAATGATGTCTCTGCTTTCCATTCTTTATATTGGCAATCTATATCTTCTCTTCATTTTTCTTGGACAGGTTGGTTAGAGGTTTATCAATTCTATTAATCTATTTAAAATGTCAGTTTTTGGCTTTATTGGTTTTCTCTATTGTTTTTTATTTCTTGATTTATGTTCTTTATTATTCCCTACCTTCTGCTTATTTTGGTGGGGGAAGGGAGTTAATATTTTCTTTTTCTGGTTTCCTTGTGAAAGGTTACATCATTGATAGACTTCATTTTTTAAAAATACAAGCATTTACTGCTATCAGTTTCCCTCTTAAGTACTCATTAGCTGCACACCTGATTTTGCTGTGTTGTTTCATTTCATTTTATTTTCTAGCTTCTCTAGTGAGTTCATATTTGCCTTATTAGTAATTTTTGTTTGATTTCTAAATATTTGGGGATTTTCTAGACAACTTTATATTACTGATTTCTACTTTAATTTCATTACAATCGGAGAACATAGTTTGGATGGTTTCATATCTCTTAACTTTGTTAACGTTTGTCTCGTGGCCAGAATGTGGTTCATCTCAGTGAACGTTCTAGGTGCACTAAGAATAATGTTAACTGTGCTCTAGTTGGGCAGGTTCTATAAATGTGAATTAGGTGAAGGTGGTTGCGGGTATGGTTAAAGTCTTTTATATTCTTGCTAATTTTCAGATCTACTTGTTCATTATTGAGAGGAAAATCATCGAAGTCTCCAAGTATGATTATGGATTCTTCTTTTAGTTTCATCAGTTTTTGTTTCATATATTTTAAAGATCTGTTGTTAGGTGTATATACATTTAGAATTGTTACCTCCTTTGGAGGAATTAGCTACTTTATCATTATATGATTTCTGTCTCTATCTCTGGTAGTATTTCTTACTTTGAAGTCAATTTTACCTGACATTAATATAGTCAGCTTTCTTTTGATTAAGTAGTATGTCTCTTTCTATCCCTTCTATTCTATTCTATGTGGGCCCTGGTAAACAACATAGAGTTGGGTTTTGTTTTGTTTTCTTTTGAATCCAATATGGTTGATAATTTCTGTTTTATAATTGATTTTTATACCACTTACATTTAGTGTTATTGGTTTGATTGGATTTATATCTACCATTTTCACTGTATCTGGTCTGTTTGTTCCCTCTTTTTTTTTTTTTTAGCTTTTCATTTCTCTATTTCCTGACTTCTTTTAAATTACTGTATTTTTTCATGTATAAGATAACCACACATATAAGACGACCCCTACTTTTCTAAACTGTTAAGGAAACCCTCTCAACTCCCATGAATAAGACGACCCCCAATTTTTGGTCTAATAATTTTAGACAAAAGTATTGTCTTATACATGGAAAAATATACAGCATTTGAATTTTTAGGGTTCCATTTTAATTTTCCTATTGACTATTTGGCTATCTCTATCTATTCTATATTTATCTATATTTTAGTGGTTACTCTAGGATTACAATATATGTACCTAATATTTCACAGCCTTCTTAGAGTTAATAATTTATCACTTTAAATAAAATGCAGAAGTCTTATAACCTAGTTCACTTGACTCTCCCCTTCTAGGTTGTAGTTGTAGTGTGTATTACATTCACATACATTGAAATCTCTACCACATAATGTTATAACTTTTGCTATCAATAGTTTTATATATTTTTTTTATATGGAAAATGTCAGGTTGAGTTTTTTTTTAAAAAAAATACAAGGGCAATTGTATGCTGCATACAAGAAACCCATTTAAATATAAAAAGAGAAAAATATTCTTTTAATTTACCTAGATATTTGCCATTAGCTTTGCCCTTCACTCAGTCCTGAAGTTCCAGGTCCCTCTCTGGTATCATTTCCCTTCAGACTTCAGCATTTCTTCTAGAGCAGTTCTGCTGGTGATGAGTCCTCCTAATTTTCCATCATCTGAGAATGTCTTCATTTTACCTTATCCTGAAGAGTGTTTTCACTGCAGTTACACAAACATTGTCAAACAAAAAACAAAATGAAACAAAAGTCTATATGTAAGGTCACATTGATTCTATTTATATAAAATGAAAAACAAGAAAAATTTAGAAATACATTATTACTTAAAGGAAGGTACTATATGGTAAAAATGATGACAGAAGCAAAGAAGTAATTGACATAAAATTCACAATAGTGGTTATCTCTGGAAGAAAGCTGGAGGGACCCACAGAGGGGCCTGAAGGCACTGGATTGTGGGCGTGTGTATGGTCGTTAATGCTCTGTATATTTTAAACTATCAAGACATTATTTTTTTTGGAGTTCCCTGGTGGTGTAGTGGCTAAGGCTTCAGTGCTGTCAACGCGGTGGCCTGGGTTCGATTCCCAGCCGGGGAACTACCCACATTAAAAAAAAAAAAAAAAAAGACATTATTTTTATTGTTATGTACAGTTAATATTCATTTAGATTTCCCCATACATCTAAACCCTTCATGTTGCTTCTCTTTGTTTCACACATATTCTTGCTTTTGTCTAGGATCATTTTCCTTGTTCTTAAAAAACTCATTTTTAGTGTATTTTTTTAAAGTAAGGTCTGATGTTGATGATTTAGCTCTGTTTTTATTTATCTGTTAATATATTTATGTTGTCTTCATTTTTAAAGGACATTTGCTCTCGAAACAGATTTCTAGATCAGCGGTTAATTTTTTTTGGCACCTTGAAGATGGCATACCATTATCTCTGGCTTCTGTCTTTTCTGTTGAGATGTCAGCTGAAATCTTACTATTGCTCTTAATAATTCTTTTCTCTTTTTTTTAAAGATTCCTTTTTGTTGATTGTATAAATTGTACTATGAACTGTATTTTTTTTTTTTGTACTTATTCCTGCAAGGTTCACAGTGCTTCTTGAATATGTGGTGTAATATCCTTTATAAGTTTTGGAATATTCATGGCCATTATTTTTTCAGTTTTGGCTTTTGTTTGATTCTTCTTTCCTTCAGCATCTCCGACTACATGGATATTAATCCTTTTCACTATCTCACATTTTTCCTGTGGTTTTTATGTATTGTTTTATATCTTCCTTCAGCTATTAAAAACTGCTTTAAAAGTATAAAAAGTTAAAAGTTATTAAAACTACTGTTAAACTCATCTATTGATTCTTGATTTTAGTTATTGTACTTTTCAGTTTTAGAATTTGCATTGACTCCTTTTTTTAGGTGACCATGCTCTTTTGAAATTCCCCTACTGGTCTTATATTTTCTTGAATACATTATTGACAGTTCTTGAACATTGTTGTCTGGTGACTCCAAAATCTGGATTACCTATGGGCTAAATCTGGCCTGCAGCCTGTTTTTGTATTACTATGAACTACAAATGGTTTTGACATTTTAAAAGGTAAAATAAAAATAGAATATGGAACAGAGACTATTGTAGCCTACAAAACCTAAAATAATTACTATCTGGCCCTTTCTAGGAAAACTTTGCCAACCTCTGACTTATAGGTCTGTTTTTTCTCTTGATCCTATTTCTTAATATGCCTGGAAATAATGTTTTAGTATTATTCATTTGTTACAGCTTGCTAAATCTAGTAGAGATATTTTTTAAAATTGAGTTATACATACACACAAAGTCCACAAAGCTGTATAGCATAGTGAAACTTTAATTAATATGTACTGACCTAATCATAACACGAATCAGAATACAAAAGACTTAGGGCCCCCCAGAAGACTCTCAGGAACTGCCTCCAAATATATACGCAGTGCCAGAGATAGCTACCCTCTGACTTGTATCCCCATAGATCCCTCTACTTGTTTTAAAGCTTCATGTAAATGGAATTATACTGTATTCGTTCCAGCAAGTGCCCCTTACTTCTCTTGCTGAACAAAGGCACTGTGTGAAGTCTCTGATGATGAAACAAAATTCTTTAAAGTGAATTACTAATCTTGAGCTTCCAGCAGATAAAAAATCGCATTTAGTTTTAATTTGGTTCTGGGTGTCAGTTTTTCCTTTGTATGCTGAAGCGTAATGTTCCTGTCATTTTTTTATCCTTAAGTATTGTTGGAGGTTTTTTTCCTCCTTTTTTTCCTTTTCCTTTTTTACCATGAGCATCTACAAAATTAAATATTTTTTCTTAATTATGATGTTGTAACTAAAACAAAGGTTAAGGGTGTTCTCTCATAGCATAGAGATAGGACATAGAGAGAAGTGTGACATGTGGCTAGCCAGTGCAGGTTAAAGATGAATGGGAGAAAAAATTCTTATTTCTATTGGTTCTTCAGTAGCTAATCGTCCAAAATTATTTTTGAAGGTTTAACATATCTATAGAAATATTTTCCTTTGAGGGGGAGAATAAAAGGACATTGGTGCTTGGAGTTACGAGAGTGGTAGAGGGAAGGCTGAGGAGCAATACCCTGGCCTCATGTGCACAGAGGCCACAGATGTTGAAAGATAAGAGTCAAAACCTACCTGCACGGACACATGTGAGAGTTAGTCACATGGAAGTGGATCCCTGCATAGTTTCCCTTTTAACTCTGCAGCTGAGTAGAAGGACAGCTATCCCTGGTGATCTCAGAGTCATCACAACATAGTCTATGACTAAGGGCGGGTATTGCCCCAACCTTCACTTAGGGAAAAGTCAGGGAAGAGCTTCATAAAATGGAGATGGCACAGGCATTGTGGGGCGTCCGTACTAGACAACAGTGACTCATCAGTCATGAGTTCCGTTATTTCACTCCTGACTTTATGGATGAGGAAACCAGACTTTGGCTTGGAGTTAAAACACTGACCAGGATTCTGCCTTCGGCAGCCTGACCTCTGACCTCACTTACTTACATGTTTCTGAAATTCACTTTCAGCTTTTTTCTGTTTTCAGTTTCTCTTTTTTTTTTAAAAATCTTTTCAGAAAGTAGTTGATGTTAATAATAATTCTGTTTTAGTTCAGCATTTAGTTTTAACACATGAAGTTCTTCAGTCTTTTAATGAGTAACAAGTTGGCATTAGAACTGGGTCTAGCAAAATAAATGAATCAGTCCAGCATTCTTTGTGCAAATTCTGCTCTTCACCGAAAGGTGGCCCATTTCTTTTCTATGGAAACAAAAATAAAATGGAAGCATTTTATTTTTGCAAACATATGTGGCAGCCACCCTCCTGTGGGAGTCGGCCACCTTTGCAGGGGCCACATGGCCGCGCTGAGCTGGGAAAGCAGCCTATGCTTATGTGAGCATGCATGGCTGCAGTGTTCTAACAAGTCCCCTGATCAGTAACATGGTCTTGAATGACCTACTGGTAATTTGTGTCAGCACATGATGTCCAGTCACTGACCCACCTCCTGTGTCCCTTCTCCCCTCTGCTGCAGGAGCTGCCTCACGAGCGTGGAGCCCGCCATCAGCACGCGGCACCTCCCTTACCACAGCTTCCAGCTGTTCGGCTTCGACTTCATGGTAGACGAGGAGCTGAAGGTCTGGCTCATCGAGGTCAACGGTGCCCCGGCTTGTGCTCAGTAAGCCTGACACCAATGGGGTGTGATGGGGAAGTTGGTTCCGCAGTGGAATGGCCAGTCTTGGCAAGGTGGCGTGTTCCCATGATCCTTGACTGCTGTCAGGGAGGGTGTGACAGGACAGGAGTGCCCCGGGTGGACCCCCCGGCAGGGCCTTTGCTGAGGCCTTTCCCTTCCTGATTTCCCCGTGTGTGTTGAGCAGTTAGTCGTACTCAGGTGGATGGTAGTTGCTGTAGGAATTTTAAACAAAGCTAGTAACTGCCAAGGGGGACCCTCTTGTGTGACAGGGTGAGTGAGCAGGGTCCTGACAATGGGACTCAACTTGTTAGACAGAAGAGGCAGGGGCTAGGGTATTACAGGGGTCGGGGGCAGACATCTAGCGGGGAGCTGGAGGTCTGCTGGCAGTCAGGACTTCCCAAGATGGGTAATACAGGCATGGGTTTGTACGTTCTCCTCCCAGAGGGCCTTAAAGAGGTTGGAACTTAGAAGCACCAGCCTTGGGACAGTAAAAAGGGATGGGGGAAGGGGCCAAAGGTCCCCTTTCTGTGAGGGGAGGGTGGGAACCACACTGTGAGGGTGCCCTGCCCAGTGGAGGTGGGAAAGCAGGACAGTAAAGGCCTCTGTTCTCTAGGTCAGGGATGGCCTGGGTGCCTGCCCTGGGCTCCAGGCACCTGGAGTCCAAACGTGTCTACAGCAGGTCAGGTGGGTGACCACGTCTGGCCCGAGCTTCGTCTCCGACGTGGGTTTTCCCCAGCGTTAGAGTCAGTCCTGTGGTTGCAGGCTCCTACCCTGTGAGCTGCCCACAAAACAGGCAGAAGCCCTGTAGGGCAGAAAGCCGGGGAGCTGGAAGGCCTCACTGCTGCTCCGAAGGCACGGCCTAGGGAGTTTTCCTCCTTAGCTTTTCTACTTCGGTGCTTCTGCGGCCTCTGGATGTGGCCTGGCCCTCACCTCGTCTGCAGCCTCCCCTGCACTGATCCACTTCCCCAGCCCACCTCCCCGTCTCTCAGCCTCGCCCTCCCTCTCTGTCCTTATGTCTGTCTCCCCTCTGCATCATCTTCTATTGTCCATTCTTGGTGTGACTTCATTCATTCCCCAGGTCTCAGCTTAGCTGGGGTGCCTTTCCTCCTGTCCCCTCAACCACACGGACTGGGGGGCTTTCTGTGGAGAGGCCTGCTGCTGCTTCATGTCTCCCCACCCCGGACAGCAGCAGGGCCCTTACACTTTTGCAGTGGCCCGTCGTCCTCAAGTACAGGCCTGTCCACCTGCAAGGCCTTCCAGGAACGCCTCTTCTTAAGGGGATGCCGTGTCTCCCACCATGCCCCCTGTGATATTGCGACGGACCGTGGGGGCCAGTGTATAAATGCGACCGAGATGGGAAAGCTCTGGTTTTTCACTCATGCTTGGGTGAACTTGCTCAATGGTGTGTTTCCAAACGTGTTTCAGGAAGCTCTATGCAGAACTGTGCCAGGGGATTGTGGACGTGGCCATCTCCAGCGTCTTCCCACCCCCGGACGCGGAGCAGCAGCAGAGCCAGTCAGCTGCCTTCGTCAGGCTGTGACGGAGGGTCGCGCTCGGGGTCCTGCTCCCGGGGAAGGAGGCACGTCGGACTGTTCCACGTGAAGCAAAATGAGAAAAAGGCAGCGGGCAAAGACATGATGCAGAGAGGGTGAAAGTGGAGGTGACTCCCCACAGTGGCCACTCAGGGCCCCCTGAGGGGAGAGCAAAATGCTCTTCTAAGGGGAAGACATGGGGATTTGTTCATTTTAAGCTTTCATCCTTTAAAGAAGTGGACTTTCGTCCTAAGGCAGCCATGTGAGCTGTGCCACTCCTCCCCGGGGACCAGTGGACCTTTGGTTGGTGTCCCCACTTGCTACAGCCTTCGTGCCTTAGCTCTGCGCCCCGCCGTCACCATCTGTCTGCACGGGGATTGGATGCTACAGCATTGGGGGCGTTGCCAACATGACCCTCCGACCCCCCACAACACTCCGGACAGGCATGTGCTGGCAGCCCTGGGTTTCGTCGCCTCGCGGGGCAGAGTGTTCTCTCCTATCCCTGTTCCTGAGCTGCTGTGTCGGTCCCCACCAGGGCTGGGGTAGCCTTGGCACCAGCACAGCAAACGCGGCTCTCTGCATGTTTTAGAAACTATTAATAGCAGCACATTTGCCGCAAGCCCGTAAGCATCAAATAAGCATGAGAGAGAAAATACGTTGTCTTGCTTTACTTAGTATGAAATATGATGCTCTCAGTCATGTTGGGTCTAACCGAAATCCCACAGCACTTTCATCAGAGTCCCCTGTTGTTCACATTTTTCATTTTCACTTTTGTGAAAACCCCTCTGGGGGTCAGAAGGTGGAATTCTCTGCCTCCCCGGTGGCACTGCCCAGCACAGGGAGTCCCCACCACCTTGCTCTAATTGCTCGGCACGCACCTCTGCCAGGGCTGGAGGGGCTCGTTCCTCGGTCTCAGGGGCAGGCTCTCCCCAGATGGGACAGATGCTCCACACAGCATCTCGTGGGCCAACAGAAGTGTCCCGTGGGATGTGGTTTCCACACCAGATCAGTGAGTGTGCTGCGGACTTTTCAGGAGGCCATGTCACCAGCGGTGGGAAGTACCAGGTGCCACCTGTTTGCTGAGCTGGGTGAGCTGCCACCTGTTTGCTGAGCTGGGTGAGCGTGCCTTTGCTAGACAGTGCTGGGTGTCCCAGCAGACCCATGGAACAGGCCCTGGAATGGGATGGGCTCCCTATGGTGTGTGTGCTCTCTTATCCATGCTACTTGCACAAAAAGGCAATCCTGCACTTGGGGAGATGTTTTTAAAAAGAGAAGAGAAAGCAACAGCTCCTCAAACATGATGAGAAGTGGGAGCTTAGTCAAAAAGGGAATGATGATAAAAATGTAATAGATGCAGCAATGGGTATAGGATGTGAAGGTGTGACATCGTGGTGACGGGGACAAGGGCTCAGCTTAGCTGACTCACATGGGGATTTGGAATTAGAAAACCAAGTCCTGGTTTTCACCCAGAGTCCACATTGTGATGTTTGCATGCAGAGGAATGGAGCAGTTAGAGGTAAAAGTCATTCCTGGAGGCCCAGCACGCCTGTTTGGGGACTATAGGTCATGGCCAGGTGCACACCCATTTAGAGTGTGGGGTACTAGGTCCTTGGGACATCTGTGTGGGCTGGTAATGGGGAAAGTGGAGGTTTTTGTGCTGTGACACATGAATGGTTTCAAACAAGTATCTATGTTATGAATTTATTTCCATTCAGGCTGGTTAGCTCAGAACTGTTCCATGCCCTTCTAAAGCCTTGCACAGATGGTCCTGCCTGGCTGCCCAGTCAGCCCTCCTGCATGTGTCCATGTTCATGTCACTAGTTGCTGGGAAGGAGGCGTTATTTATTGGAGATGTCCACTCGAGGCTTGGCTCTCCTTGGCCACTCAATATCGACGGGCCATAACCTCTCTGTGCCTTAGCTTCTTGTCTCATGGAACGGAATGTTGCCAGACCCGGGGCTACCTCATAGGCTTTAGCTAGGACAGGTGAGGTCAGCAGGACTCAAGGACCATCAGTGCCAAGGTTCCCAGTGCTGACTGTGCTGGGACCGCCTGGGATGCTTCTAGCAGTGTTGGTGTCTACACCACCCCTCTCCAACCCTGACAATTAAATCAGACCCTCAGTCCTCAGTGTGCTATGAGGTGCCTTGAACCACTGCTTGAGAAGGAAGGACAAACACATTGTTATTACCTTGGAAGAATCAAATAAGGCCCAGGGACTTTGGAAAGACTTTTGGAAGGCACTTCTTTTAAGAATGACCAGATGTTGACATGGGTACTCATGCTACAAGTGAGTGCCATCTAAGCAACTTCTCTCCTTGCTTCTTGTCAAGCATGCCTCCACCCACTTATAGTCTGTGAAGCCTTGGCATTGAATGTAAACAGACAGGGATTTATAAATCTGTGAAATGTGTTAAGGTTACTAATTCATTACTGAGAGGAAAGCCCCTTTCCTCACACTTAACTCCTGTGGGGATTACAAATTCTATTTTTCCCAGGACATTCAAGTGCCTCCATGTCTAATGTGGTAGGACAGGTGCTGGCATACTTACTGGCTGACACAGTGTCCCCACCTCACACCTGTCACAGACTTGGAATATGTGGTTGTGTTGGGAAGATCCAGGATCCACAGAACCCACAATGTAGTGAAGCTACAAAGTGTGTTTCATGAACAGTGGGCAGTTGTGTTAGGCAGGGTGGATCCAGCTGTCTGGTGGGTGTGGTGGGGACTCCATTAGAAGACAAGCCGTCAGGGTGGTCCCCACAACATGTTGTGCTGTAAAGAAAATTCAGTGATACACTTGTCTCTGATCCTGGAAACAGACTCTATACCTAAGAGGAAATGACTTCTGAAACAAGGCGATCTTATGAATGTTTAAAATGCCTGGAGCATTAAAGTAGTAATATTTCAAATGTTTTGTCCCCTGTCGTTCCGTAGTCTTATTGTGGTGTTGCCTATCCTAAGATATCACTAGTTGTTTGAATCCCTGATTCTGTTACCCAGCCGCAGGCAGTAAAGGGCCAGACAGTAAATATTCTAGGTTTTACAAGCCATATGGGATCTCTGTTGCAGTTTCTTCTCTGTTCTTCCTCAACTCTTATGAAATATATAAAACATCCTTACCCCATGGGCCATACAAAAACAGGCTGGATGCAGCCGTCATTGGCTAAACCCAGCATGCCACCCAAAACATAAATCAAAAGATTTTCCCTTGTAACTGAGACATCCATAGGACGTTTAAAAAAGCTTCAACGTATGCCTAAGAATACGGAAGGCCACACACATGTGTAGGGCTGTCTGCATTGCTCCTACTGAATTCCCTCAGGTTTCACCTCTGACCAGGAGGATGTGCACACGCAGGAAGTGAAGACTAAGGCAGAGCTGTGAACTCTCTTCCTGAGCATGAAGACATGCCCAGCACACATACAGCCCCCTTGGCAAAGACTGGGAGACTAACTGGTCCAAGCATGTAAGGAAGCCTTTGTTCAATCATTAGTTGACCACTAAGCTAACTGAACAGAGATTTCAGTGGGCACCCACAACAAAGGATACAAGCTTTATGGGATTCGTTCAGGAAAGTCACTAAATAAAGTGCTACAACAACAAACCCTGGAGAGGGAAGAGCATCTCATCTGGTTTCCAAAGTTACCTGAAATACATTATTAAAAATTTCCAATTTTTAACACAAATTATGGTACATGCAAAGAAAAAAAGAAAGTATGGCCCATACGGGAAGAGGCAGTCAATAGAAATGGTGCCTGAGGAAGCCCAGGCATTGGCCTTACTACACAAAGACTTTTAACTCAGCTATTTAAAATGTGCTTAAAGAATCAAATGAGTCTAAGAATACTGTGTTATCAGAGAGAGAATATCATTAAAGAGATAGAAATTGTGTTTAAAATAGAACCAAGTAGAAGTTTTGGCATTGAAAAATACAGTGCTGCAAATGAAAGATTCAGTAGAGGTGTTCAAAAGCAAGTGCGAGCTGGCAGAAGGAACCAGTGAATCTGAAGTCAACTGAGATTATCCAGTCTGAGAAACAGAAAGAAAAAAGAAAGAAGAAAAATGAACAGTGCTCCAGAGATCTACCCAGACACATGAATGTACGAGGTTTGACAATGAATTTCATGAACTCAACTTAGAAAAAGTGCTACATACCTCATTACTGAATATCACTACAGTCACCGTCAAAGCAACTTTGGAACTCTCCTTCTGGAATGGCCATCAGAGCTGTCACCATATGATCCTTGATGTCCTGAATGTCATCAAAATGACTTCCTTTCAATATATCCTTTATCTTCAGGTAAAGAAAAAAGTCATTGAGGGCCAGATCAAGTGAATAGGGAGGGTGTTCTGATACAGTTATTTTTGACTGGCTAAAAGCTCCCTCAGAGACAGTGCCATGTGAGCTGGTGCATTGTCATAATGCAAGAGCCATGACTTGCTGGCAAAAAGTTCAAGTTGTTTCCCCCTAACTTTGTCACACAGCCTTTTCAGCACGTCCAAATAGTAAACTTGGTTGACTTGTTCGTCCAGTTGGTACAAATTCATAATGAATGACCCCTCTGATATTAAAAAAAAAAAATTAGCAACATCGTTTTAACTCTTGATTTGGACTCACAGAAATTTTTTGGTCATGGAGAATTGGCTGACTTCTATTGTGCCTTTCGACACTTTGTTGCAGGGTCATATTGGTACACCCATGTTTCATCACCAGTGATTACATGGCCTAAAACTTCATCTTGCCTCTCCAAAAGGTCTTGGCAGTGAGCTTCTTCAGGACCATTTTTGCACACACCTTTCTCATGCCAAGATTTTCAGTTAAGATTTTCCTGTTTCTCTATTGATATTTACTTGGTCTGCTATGCTTCTCACAGACAGCCAACTATTTTGATGCACAATTCAACAAATTTTTGCAATGTTTTCATCAGTTCTGCTCATTACCAGCTTCCCTGACCTCTCTTCATCAGTGATGCTTTCTCTCCCCTCAGAAAAATGTTTAATCCATTTGTACACTGCCGTTTTCTTCATGGCATTATCCCCATCAACTTGGACCAACATATCCCTGATTTCACTTCCACTCTTGCCAAGTTTAACAAGAAATTTACTGTTTATTCATTGCTCTAATTCAAGCTCTGACATTCTTGAGACAGCACACAAAAACACGCAACAATAATAATGAATGCCACTCAGTAAAATATCATCGCACGTCGACATGAACACAGCTGTGAGACACAGATATATCATGGTTATGAAACCTTATGGAGTTGTTTGTACAGTGCTGCTAACAAGAGTCCACAGTGGCAAGTTTGTGAACTGAACTGTCAGACCTCTATACTAACATAGACACACACAGGAGTTCTCGACAGAAATGGGAAGAAAACGTTGGAAGAACTTTCTCGCTTTAATGAAAAACATTAAAATGCATGCAAGAAATTCAGCACACAAGGATAGAC
The DNA here is from genome assembly GCA_004026885.1 of Lyroderma lyra. Lineage (NCBI taxonomy): Eukaryota > Metazoa > Chordata > Mammalia > Chiroptera > Megadermatidae > Lyroderma > Lyroderma lyra. The sequence goes on from PVJL010001054.1 coordinate 159,481, forward strand.
TGAAGAGATCCACACCAAGACATCAACCACTAAGAAAATAAACATATAGTAAAAAAGACAAGAGAACTAAAATGTCATACTAGAAAATACCTATTTAGCAAGAGAAGGCATGAAGGAATGGGGGAGATCTAAGACAAATAGGAAACAAATAGCAAAATGGCAAACATAAACCCTACCTTTTCAGTAGTTTTCATTAATGTAAATGGATTAAATCAAAAGGCAAAGATTGGCAAAATGAATTTAAAAAAAATAACCGTTTAGACTAAAGGACACAAACAGATGTAAGTAAAAGGACTGACAAAGACATACCATGCAAACAGTAACTGAGAAAGAGCTTGGGTGGCCATACTAATAATAGAAAAATGATATTAGACAAAATAGGCTTTAAGAAACAAAATTGTGACTATAGCAGAGGAGGACATTTTTAAATGATAAAAGGATCCATCAGAAAGAGAACAATTCTAAACATGTGCCTAGCAACAGAGCCCCAAGATACATGAAGGAAAAAACTGGTGGAATTAGTTGTTGAGCCTTCACTCCTCCATTTTTAATAATGGATAGAACAACTAGTATGATTATCAACAGGAAGTAGTAAACACTGCAAACCAACTAGATCTAACAAATATCTATAGAACTCTCCATCCAACAGTAGCAAAATACATATTCTTCTCAAGTGCACATGAAATATTTTGTGGACTAAACCATATGCTAGTTAGACCATAAAACAAGTATCGGTGAATAAAAAATGATTGAGCTTATACTTCATCTGTCCTCTGACTACATGGAATAAATGAGAAATCAGTAATAAAAAAATCTGGGAAAATCACAAATATGTGAAAATTAAAAACACAATCCTAAATAATGAATGGATCAAATAAAAATGCAAGGGAAATTAGAAAGTACTTTGAGATAAATGAAAATGAAAACTACATACCACTACTTATGGAATGCAGCTAAAGCTGTGCCTAAAGGGAAATTAATCTTTAAATGCCTAGATTAAAAAAAAAAACAAAACAAAAAAACGACATCAATAAACTTTAGGTTTCTTCCACTTTAAGAAACTAAAAAAAGAAGAGTAAATTTTTAAAAAGTAGAAAGGAATTAAAGATTAGAGTGAAAATAAATGAAATAGAGAACAGAAAATGGAGCAAATCAATGAGACCAAAAGTTGGTGCTTTGAAAAGATCAACCAAATAGACAAAACTTCAGCTTGACTGAGCAAGAAAAAAAAAAGAACTCAAATTACTAAAATTAGGAATGAGAAAGGGTATTTTACTACAACGCAAATACAAAGGATTATAGGGGAATCCTATGAACAATTGTATGCCAACAAATTAGACAATGGATATGAACGGGCACATTCCTAGAAAGACACGAAACTGATTCAAGTGTCTCAAAAAGATACAGGAAATCTTTAAAAAGACCTAATAAATAAAAAGACTGAATTAATAAAAAAATTAAAAAAATAAAAAAAAAAAAACAACTTCTCAAATGGAAAAGCCCTGGACCAGACAGTGTCAATGGTGAATTCTACTAAGTGTTTACAGAGGAATTAACACTAATCCAAAAAAAAAAAAAAAAAAAAAAAGGAAGAGGAGGGAACACGTCCCTAGTCGTTCTGTGAGGCCACTGTTAATACTCTGATGCCCAAACCACAGCAGATCAATCTGTTAGGGATATAGGTGAAGTCGCCCGGAGGGAGGGTTTCCCAAGGGACAGGAAGACACTGGGGAGTGGTGGGTTGATTCCTTATCTGAGTCGTGGCAATGGAGTCAGGTGTGGCATACAGGCAAACTGATCAAGGGTGCAATTTAAGTGTGTGTTATTGTCGATTACCTCGCCGTACAGAATGCGGCTGTTAAAACTACACCGAAGCCGAGGTAAGGCACCGGACGTGCTCCCTGATAAATCCCCACTGTGGGAAGACGGCGGCTTCTAGGGTTCAGAGAGGCTACACGATGCACAGGCTGGGGGGACCCTTGGCGGGCGGGAACGGCCAGCGAGCGCAGATCACTTGACCGTCCTGTGAGCAGGGGTCTTTACGACTCGAGTGGAGTAGAGGGCAATCAGCGAGCTTGTTTCTCCAAGGTCTGCCTAGAGTGGGCACCAGCAAGGACCTGAAAGCGGTCACCGGGAGCGGAGGGAGCCTTTGAGAAATGCTGTTCCCCTGCACCTGACTGGTGGAGCGAACAAGAGCCAGAGGGCAATGCCGAGTGGGACGGAACACTTTCAAACCGGCTCCCTCACTCCACGGTTTCGCTTCTAAGTCGACCCCATAAAATGGATGGGTCTATTTCCGGCGGAAGTAGAACAGCTGCGTTTCCCAGCAGGCCGTGGGTGCCGTGCTTCTTTCCGGCGCTGTGGAGGCTTGCTGGAAGCCGGTTTGCAGGGGCCACATGGATCCTGGCAGTCGGTGGCGGGGCCTACCCCGCGAGCCCAGTCTCAAGCACTTGACCGACCCCTCTTACGGGGTCCCGCGGGAGCAGCAGAAGCCGGCGCTGCAGGAGCTGACGCGGGCGCACGTCGAGTCCTTCAATTACGCGGTGCGCGAGGGGCTCGGCCACGCGGTGCAGGTGAGTGTGGCGCCTCCAGGCTCCCCCCAGCTCCCCGCTCGCCGGCGCAGCTCGGGCGAGCGGAGGAGAGGGGCCCCGGCGGGGGGCTAGAGGCGGGTAACGGGTGAGAGAGCTGGAGGAGGAGACCCAGGAGGCGGGGTGAGTGGGACACAGACCGGGACAGGGCTCCAGAGAGATGGCTGGGAGGTCACAGTATAATCCCAAACGGTGTGCTCCGTAGTTGTTACAGACTTAGCGCGTGGCTTGGGCTCCAGGCGACCCGGGGAAGACGTCTTTGTGATTCCTGGATGTATATGGGATTGGAAACCGTGTTGTTTTATATGACAGTTTCGGGGTGCTGTGAGAGGAAGTGGCCCTCTGGGCTGTGCTTCACGACTACAATGTGTCCACAGTTAATATGCTAAGAGGCTCAGTGGTGCTCGTCCCTGAGTCGAACAGCACAGCCTCTCCCAGGGAGTGGTACAGAAAAGCTGCAGCTGTGGTGGGCGAAAACCGCCCTGGTCACCACCATCCCCTTTGCATGACTCTAGCTTCAGGGTGAGGCTGCCGGGGATGAAATGTACCAGTAGCCTGAAGAATGGCATTAGTGACCCATCCTGAATCAGGAGCTACGTCCATACCCTTGTTCTGTTAGCAACAGTCCCATTAGTTTTGCTGTGCTTTCAGAGGGTACAAAGTAAAAAGTGAGCAAGCAGGCTCTTGGTTCAGAGAACAGCATTGTTCTGTATAAAAATGTATCCCAAGAGCCTTTTAAGAATCTGACAGGGGGTGGATACTCAGATACCGGAGTTCATGCCTTCTAGTTTTAGGTGCATAGTGAGCCTGTGAGTAGACTGGATGTAGCTTTGTCTTTTTTAGATGTGTCACGTAAGCATAATAGGCTACAATGTTTGTAGAAAACTCATTGGATTTAGAAGGGTCTTAGTGAAAAAGTGCATTGGACATGAAAGCAGTTAATAGTCTGAATTCTATTTCAGGCTATACCTCCCTTTGAATTTGCTTTCAAAGATGAACGTATCTCTCTTACTATTGTGGATGCTGTCATCAGTCCCCCCACAGTTCCCAAAGGGAGCATCTGCAAAGAGCTCAACGTTTATCCAGCAGAATGCCGGGGCCGGAGGAGTACCTACCGGGGAAAGTTAACAGTGAGTGCAAGTACAGTGTCTGAGAATGCACACAGTACATGTCTGAGAATAAAGTTGATGCCTAATGAAGTGTAACCAGAATTCTGCTTTCTTCGTACTGTTGTCCAAGCAATCCCATCTTTCAAATCTGAAGCATAAAATCATTTAATGTATAGTCTCCTTCTACTTTAAAAATACTCTTTGGTTCTTGTAGATCCGGATATTTTCTTTTTTCTTAAGTAATTGTTTTCATTTAGGCTGATATCAGCTGGGCAGTGAATGGAGTCTCGAGAGGAGTCATTAAGCAGTTTCTTGGCTATGTTCCCATCATGGTGAAGTCCAAGCTTTGCAACTTGTACAGCCTTCCTCCCAAAGCCCTCATTGAGCACCATGAGGAGCCAGAGGCAAGTGCGGGCGTTTGGGCACTGGACAGCCAGGTGGCAATAGAAGGGGTCTGAGTTGGGAGTCAGTTTTTCTTTCTCAGTTACATAGGTAAAATGGGGCATTAATGTCTTGTCTGCATATTGTGTACAGTTCATAATGAGTCTCAAATGAGACAGTGTATGAAAAAGGGGTTGTACAACTGTAGAGTATTATTATTATGGGGGGAAGAATTGGTGGCTTTTCCCTGATTTTCTGAATGATTACATTTAGAGACATGTTTGTGTTTTTAAGCCATCTTAACCACCAAACTATTGTCTAAAATGTCTACTTCAGCAACAGTAAGATTCTGTGAGCATATTAAATTTTTTTAGCTGTGTTAGGTGGCTTTGCAATATTGAATTGAAGTAACCAAGTCATGTAGACTACCTACAGTGGGGAGGCTGTGTTACCTGATAGGAAGAGGGCTTTGGTGTCAAATCTGGGTTTGACAGCTACTGCATTTACTAGTTGTGTGGCTTTGGGCAGTTCAATATCCCTGAGCCTGTTTCTTCTGCTGAAAACAGGCACATTAGCTACCCCACTCATTGTGAGGATGACATGTTATGACACAGAACACCGAGTGTGGCATGCCTATTTCATGGTGGGCATCAGTATAGTAGCTCTTCATTACAGAAATGTGGTATCGACTGGGACAATTAAAAATATTTTACTATTAATCTGAATTTGTGGTTTCCAAAGCTTTCGTACAGTCAGCAATTTTTTACCATACTCGTCTGGAAACAGTGATTACCGCCTTCATTTTTAGACTTTCTTTGGAGTAAGGATTTTTTTAATTTGTTTTAATGTCGTTTGAAAACTGAACTCATTTTAAGGGACAGAAAGGCAAGTTAGGTCAAGCCTGTGTGGTAAAGTAAGTACCCTGATCTCCTTCCATACTTTCCTCCCAGTACCCTAGACCTTTTTCGTGTGCTTGAGAAGACTTAGTTCACACTGACAGTTTCCCAGGGACCTGTGGCCTCTCGCCTGCAGGCCCTTCTTCACATCCGTGGCACTGCATCTGTGGGAGTGAGGATGATGTTTGCAGTTATTCAGTGTCACATTTACAGTTAGTTATATATCTTTAACAGATAATCATTTGTCTTTCTGGCAGGAAATGGGAGGCTATTTTATAATCAATGGTATTGAAAAGGTCATCAGAATGTTGGTCATGCCTCGGAGAAATTTCCCCATTGCTCTGGTGAGACCAAAATGGAAAGCCAGGGGTCCTGGCTACACTCAGTATGGTAAGCTATAGTGACTCTTGGAACATTTTTGTAGAAAAGTTTTAAGGCATTTTGTTTGTTTGTTTTTTTAAAAAGGAGGTGCATCTAGAGTCTGACTTTTTTTTTCTCTCCTATATATAAATTTTTGTTTGTTTTTCCTATTAAGCATTTCTGTGTTAAGAGTTCATAGTAGGAAACCTACTTTCTGTTATGTTCCATTTCTTTAAAACTGAAAGAATACATGTGTTTATGTTACTGGGTCAGAAGCTAAAGTGTGGCCCCAGAAACCTAGTCAGGTACCATGGCACTCCCCTCCCCTCCACCTCTCTGGCTAACAGCCACCTGGCCTCTGAGGGGGACCTTGTACCCCAGGGGACACTTCACAAGATCTGGAAACACTTTTGGTTGCCAGTCTTGGCAAAACAGTGATTTGGCTCTAATTATTTCTAAGGGGGTAAAAATCAGAAACAAAACAGTGATTGAAGTGGTGCAGGGTTGCTGAGCTCCTGATTTGTTCCCACAGGAGTGTCGGTGCACTGTGTGAGGGAAGAGCACTCCGCCGTCAATATGAACCTTCACTACTTGGAAAATGGCACAGTGATGTTGAACTTTATTTACCAGAAAGAACTGTTTTTTCTTCCTTTGGGATTTGCACTGAAGGTGTGACTTGATGGATGTAATTTCTTTTGTGGTGAAGTTGTTTCCTGTGCAGAATGCTCAGGTTCTCCTTAGCAGAGTTCACTCTGTGCAAGTTACCTGCTGCTCTGGGACATGTTACCTTGGATTTTGGTGGCTGAAAATGCATCAGTGCACATTTCTCTCCCAGTTCCTGTAGGCAGGAATTTGGGCAGTTATGCCCAGGGTCTCCAGAGGTCACAGTGAGTTGGCAGGGCGCTGCAGTCACATAGGAGGCCTCAGTTCCTGCTGAGCCTTCCTATCTTCTCCAGAGTTAGCCAGCAGCATGAGGGGAAGAGCCTTCTGTGCTGGTTCTGTGTGGCAGGACACTACAAGGCTGAGGGTTCCAGGAGGCGAGGAATAGCTGGGGTCATGCTGGTGCCTATCTTGTAAGCAAAGCCCTTATTTTGGAGTATTCAATTTGATGATGGCAGAGTGTTGGTTTTTCTTGGGCATTAAAAAAAAAATAGGAGAGAACTGTTCATGAATTGGATGCTTTAGTCATTGTTAGCAATTAAAGGAAACCTTTTTTCTTTTCCAGGCACTTGTCAGCTTTTCCGATTATCAGATTTTTCAGGAGCTCATCAAAGGAAAAGAGGACGACTCTTTCTTTAGGAACTCTGTAACTCAGATGCTAAGGATTGTGGTGGACGAGGGTTGTACCACACAGAAACAAGTCCTTCACTATCTAGGTGAACGCTTCAGAGTGAAACTCAGTCTTCCTGCCTGGTGTCCAAATGAGCAAGCTGCGGAATTCCTGTTTAAGTATGTGTCCTTTGGCCTCGGTCGTTTCCTAGGGAAAGAGTCCTCTTTGTGTTGATGTTTTGGGGGCTGCTGAGTTATCAGAATCAGAACGGACTTGGGGATAGAATCTGGTCTAGTGAAGCAGGGGCTGCCTAGATTCACTGGCCATCCTTACTGCCCTCTCCTTTGTGGGAGTATTTTATTTTCCTTGTACTTCCTAACTTTTATTTTGAAATAACTTCAAACTTCCAGAATTGTTGCAAAAATATTAATAGTACATTGGACACTTATGTTCACAAGGTGTTAGCACTTTTTCTACATTTGCCTTACTTATCTGCATTTAGATAAATGTTTTTCTTTCTGACCACTGGGAGGTTGCAGACATTGTGTCTGCTTCCTCCCCGGAGCCAAGGCCTGTCTGGGGCTATTGAAGGGGCCCAGCACTCTCTATGCTGAGTATTTGTGTGGCTGGTGCGACTGGGAACTGAATTCTTAATGGCATTCCACTTTATTACAGGTGACCCTCAAACAACACAGGTTCAAACTGCATGAGTCCACTTATTTTTTTTTTTTTTTTTCTTTCAACAAATACATGGTCAGCCCTCTGTATCCCCAGGGTTCACATCTGTGGATTCAGCCAGCTGTGGATTGAAAACAGCATTTTCCATCCTCATTTGGGAATCTGTGGATGTAGAGGACCAACTGTACGTGTTATTCTTTGCCACTTATATAAGGGACTTGAGCACCCCTGGATTTTGGTGTCAGTGGGGTTCCTGGAACCAGTCCCCTTCAAAATTTAGGTTTTGGGGAGTCAGAAGTTACACAGGTTTTGACTGCAAGAGTAGGTGCATCTAACTCCCATGTTGGTCACAGGTCAGCTATAATAGAAATTTAACCCGTGTGGCTTGTTGCTACCACGTTGGCCAGCGCAGTTCTAGACCTAATGACCATACTCTGTTTGTTTACTGATAATTGATAGTGCCTGTAAAGTAAAAAGCTGGTTTTTGAAAATGAGTAAGGGCTTTTAAGTAAACATGACTTGGTTAGAAGGATATAAAGTAGTAATAGTTTAATCATCTTAAGCGTTTTCTTTCTATTTTGACAGCCAGTGCGTCTGTATTCACTTGAAATCCAATACTGAAAAGTTTTATGCGCTTTGTCTCATGACCCGGAAGCTCTTTGCTTTGGCCAAAGGGGATTGCATGGAGGACAACCCTGATAGTTTAGTGAACCAGGAAGTACTCACACCCGGGCAACTCTTCCTCATGTTTCTGAAGGTGGGTGGCCTGCTGTTGTACCTGTGCAGTGGGTGACAACACCTGTGGGCTGTCTTCTGCGTACAGTTTCTAGTTTGGGCTGTTAACAGCAGCTTTTTGTTCTACTGTTTTGTTTACCTAGCAGTAAGGGACCTAATCAGCCAGCCTGGCTTGTACCAGGTTCCAAAACGTCTAAGACTTTTATATAGGCTGAGAGAGAGCACCAGCCTTGGCCATAACATTGGTATTATGCAGAGCCTATGTGTCCAGATTCACCACCTTGTTTACATGTCCTTGCAGCCCCATTGTCAGTACCCATGGTGCTTTTGTGGTCCTTCATAGATGTGTGTGGGGTGGTGACACATTGGGGGTCTCAGTGCCCACAGTCTCAGGAGGTGATGCTGTGCCTTCTCATTCCAGCTCCCATGCTGTGAACAAGGGTCTACTTAGTACTGTGTTTTTCATAGTTTTGTGCTCTTACGTTGGTGATTTTGCTTTTGAAAAGCCTGCAGACACCATGCTGGTGAGGCCCCTAAGCTCTCAGAAGCTGGGATTTGCCTGACAAGAAAATAGGACGTTGGGTGACTGACTGCTCAGGCACCAGTTACAGTGCTGCTGTCTGTGCATTCATTGGTGATGAGTCAGGACTGTAAAGAAGGGGTATTTCCACAGAAACACCTAGAACGAGCTTATGTGTCTGTCAGTTGACAAGAATGCTGTGACCTGAGAATTGCAGGAATTGACCCTGAGTGTAGCCTCGGAGCTAATTCAGTGTTGATAGCAATGCTGCATTACTCATGGTCAGTGACCAGAGCTCCGTACCCATGTGTGTTTGTGAGTGTGTGAAAGAGAATGGGTGTGTGAGAGTGTAAGTGTGTGTTTGTGTAGGTGTGTAGGCAGTATTGGCATGACACAAAAATGATTTCATAAGTAGGTTGATTTGATTGTATTTCGTATTTCGAATATTATCCCTAAAAGTAATTTTATCTAAGAGGTAATGTAGTGGGTTTGAAAGTTAAAGTAAAAATCTAATTTCTTAACCAGTCAATAATTATTATTTTAATTCTTTTTTTTTTCCTGCTCTCATTTATATTATTTCTTTCCTTCTGCTAACTTTGGGTTTAGTTTGTTTTTCTAGTTCCTTGAGGTGTAACATTAGATTGTTTATTTCAGATACTTACTTTTCTCTTCATGTTAGCATTTATAGCTATATATTCTCCTCTTATTAATAGAACTTCTGTTGCCGCATTCCATATATTTTGGTATGTTGTGTTTCCATTTTCATTTGTCTCAGACTATTTTTGATTTCCATTTTGATTTCATCTTTTTATCCATTGTTTTGGTGTTGTTGCTGTTGTTTTTGTTTTTAGGAGTTTGTTGTTTATTATCCATGTATCTTTGAGTTTTCCAATTTTTTCTTCTGTTACTGATTTCTAGTTTCATATCATTTGGTTGGAAAAGATACTTGACATAATTTCTATGTTCTTGAATTAGTTGAGCCTTTTTTTGTGGCCTAAAGCACATAATCTGCTCTTGATAATGTTCTGTGTGCACTTGAGAAGAATGTGTGTTCTATCGCTGTTGAATGGGAAGTTCTGTTTATGCCTGTTAATGTTCATTTGGCATATAGTGTTGTTCAAATCCTTTGTTTCCTTATTGATTTTCTCTCTGGATGATCTATCTGTTGTTGAGTGGGGGATATTAAAGTCCCTTACTATTGTTGTATTATTGTTTATTTTCCTTTTACTACTGTTAGTATTTGCTTTAGATATTTAGGTACTCTAATGTTAGGTGCATAAATATTTATAATTGTTATAGTTTGTTGATAGATTTATCCTTTTATCATGATACAATTACTGTCTTTGTTTCTTGTGACCATTTTTAGCTTAAAGTCTATTTTTTTTCTGACATAAATATAGCCACCACTTCTTTCTTTTGGTTACTGTTTGCTTGTAATGTCTTTTCCTATCCCTCACTTTCAGCCTATCTATTTTAATTCTTACTGAAGGTAAAAACCTTTGTTTCCCTCTGCTCCATTCATAAAATGAGATTGAAAATTTTCAGCAACCTAGAATTTCCCTTATAAAAATTGATATCAGGCAGAAATTTTGTGTTATAGGCAATTTCAAGTAATCATGTAATTAAAATTTTTTCTTATTTCAGGAAAAAATGGAAGCTTGGTTAGTATCTATTAAAATAGCTTTAGACAAGAAGGCTCAGAAGACCAATGTGTCCATAAACACTGAAAATTTGATGAAGATTTTTAACCTGGGAACAGACCTGACAAAACCATTTGAGTACCTTCTTGCTACTGGGAACCTGCGTTCTAAAACAGGTGAAATTGGACGGTAGGCTTCATGTCAGATTGAGAAGCTTTCAACAAGGTGCGGATATAGCTTAAATCCAATTCTGATGAACAAAGAACCTTTCCTGTGCCTCCTAGAAAACTAAAGACAGCTCAGCTGTCTCAGGGAAGGTCACCTGGACAGATGGTCTGCTAGGGTTCTTGCACTTCCCATCCCTAAACCTCTTGCATCAGAATGGCCTGTAACACTTTTAAGAGTGGCAGTTGAGGGCTCAGAAATCTGCAGTTTTAAACATGATACTGGTGCAGATTGTTTTAGGACTAACAACTGCCCATATGTTCGCCAGCCCCTCTGATGAACACATCTGAGTACCTGCTGCTGTGTTACCACCCAAGGCCTCCCCACTGTGGAGGCACTGGTAGAGGAGCTAGGGGACCTGTCAGGTGAGACAAGGTTGTGAAATCTGGAGGCTTTTTCTACTTGTGCAGCAGAGCTGATAAATTATAATGACCTCCTCTGTGGTTTATGTGTGCTCTGGGGTTTTCATTAAGGCCTCAAATAGAACTATAGAGTTTTTTTTTAAGGTCAGCCTGTTTTTGAATGACTTTGTTTTATTAGGTCTTGGCTTCCTGCAAGACTCTGGACTTTGTGTTGTGGCGGATAAGCTGAACTTCGTCCGCTACCTCTCCCATTTCCGCTGCGTGCATAGGGGAGCTGACTTTGCCAAGATGAGGACCACCACAGTGCGCAAGCTGCTTCCAGAGTCCTGGGGTTTCCTGTGCCCCGTGCACACCCCTGATGGGGAGCCCTGTGGCCTGATGAACCACTTAACCGCCACATGTGAGGTCGTCACACAGTTTGTGTACACAGCGTCCATCCCAGCTTTGCTCTGCAGCCTGGGTATGTGGTGTGTGGGGTACGTGTGTTTTCATGGCAGGTGCCATGAGAATTCCTGCAAGGGCTCTTTTTCTTTTTGGTGCAGAGGTTAGGCAGCTTCCTTGGCTTCTCCACAGAAAGTTAGGTGCATTTTTCGCAAATGAAATTCATGTTGTTACAGTTTTCATCTTTAAAAAAATGTGTAAGCATTTGAAAGGGAGCAGCATTTAGTATTAGAAGTCACTGCTCTGCACCTGTTGGGCCAGCTGCTGTATCACTAAGCAGGAAACAGTTCAAGATAGGCTGACGAGACGTGCGGTTTCAAATGGGACGGAAAACAACGGTAGTATCCTGTTTCAAATGGTGTATGTGGTCAGCCTAGTCTCACTGGGCTAAATTCAATGTGGCAGTTGGTTGACTGTATGTACCATTTGAAACGGGGCAGTACTGTTGTTTCTGTCCCATTTGAAACAGTATGCCTCATCAGCCTAGTTTAAGAAGGTTGTGTAGTCTTTACCCTGAGGTCTTCAGAGCCATAGCCTTTTTTGCTGGGGATTGTGGCAGTTGCTGTCTCTGCCTTTGCTAGCATGCTGTCTGGTGTACTGGCCCTCGGCTGTGGTACCTGATTTGGGGTTACCATCACACATCACGACGCCTGTTTCATTCTTCTGGTCCTGGGAGTGTGATTATGCCAAGGAGAACATGGCCTTTGAGCAGGAGCCCTAGGGAAGGTGATTCATAATTACTCGAGATTTACAGGGTATGATCAGCATGATATTGTCGGTTCTCTCTCTACAAGGAAAAGAGTCACTTTATTTGCCAACGGTGATTAAAATGTCAAAGTGCAGGAGACACAGAGAATGGGGAAAATGTGGAGGGGTGGAGAGCATGTCCCACTGGAGAAGGAAGAGACGGGGAGGCGTGGTACTGGAGAAGCATTGGGATGACAGACGACATGGGGGATGCTGCTTCAGAGACAATGTCACTCACTGGGTGTCCACAGTGACAGCACTGCTGTGTGCTTATCCAGAGGGACTCTCCAGTCTTAAGAGAGGCATCTGAAGGTGATGATCCTGTCTGTCCTTCCCCAGGGGTCACACCAATCGATGGATCGCCACACCAGCCATACACTGAGTGCTACCCTGTCCTGCTGGATGGTGTCATGGTGGGCTGGGTGGACAAGGAGCTTGCTCCCAGCGTTGCAGCTTCTCTCCGGCATTTCAAGGTGACTTTGAATCTGTGAATTGTTGTAGCCCTTGGTCTTGGGTTTTGGTCCTCTTCTAGCTGCTCAGTTAGCCCCGGGACGTCTAGGGTGGTCGGGAGCCTGCAGCTCAGAGTCTGATTCTGAATGTACTTTACAGTCCCTCTGATGGCAAAGTCTTTGCCTTGGGGTCAGTGACAAATACTTGACCTGTACACCTTTTTTTGGTAGTTTCACAGAACAAATTCTAACTTTGTAAATACTAGTGGTATGTAGGGACCCTCACAATATGGACTTCATATTTCAGATCATAGTGAAGATCTACACAATATAAGCCATGCCCTGTTGCCTTTTGGGTCTTGAGCATACGTTTTTAGAACATCACGTAGAGATGCTCTGGAGCTGCCTCCTCGCGGCAGCCCCAGCCGCTGGAAGCCCCCGCTCCCGCAGCAAGGTGAACTGTGGTTCATGCTCTGTTCTGTTTTGTTAGTTGTGGTTTTTCTAGTTTTGAAAATTTGTCTTATTTTGATACAATTTTACGCTTAAAAGATGTTTGGATAGCACAGAGAACTGTTAGTGCCATCATCACCCAGACCCACAGTGGAGTTATTTGTGTGCTCTTTATACATATGTGCTTTTTTTTTAACTTCTGAACCATTGAAAGTAGTGCATAGACATGTCCCCCCTCTGTGTAAAGATTTCAGTGTCTTCTAACAGAGACTTCTCTTCAGTGACAGTACGCAGGGTGGGTCCGTGGGGTCCACAGCTCGTACTGACGTTACCCCAGCTGTCTCAGTCATGGCCTTGCAGCCGACCCTTCTTCTTGGTCTGGGACCCAGTCTTCCTGGCCTGGGATCACATATTACATGGGCTTGTCATGTCTCTAGTTTTCTTTTAGAAGGAATCTGGAATAGTTCCTCAGCCTTTCATGTCTTGGCTTCTTTTAGTTACTGTGTAGTCTGTCCCTTATTTTCCACTTGTGTGTCACTTCTTATGACATACGGGATATCGTTTCAGGGGCAAGTGATGTTGCCTTGTCCTGTGCTGGGTTGTGTTGACCTTGATCACTTGTAGGCTGTGTTTTTTAGGTTAATCTACCCTACTGTTATAGATTCTCTCTCGTAAGTAATTCCTGGAGTGGTTTTAGGAAGCTGTGAGAAAGACTTTTTCATCACACTGGTGATATTAATAGTACTTTGGGGTGTACACCCGGAAGTGTAATGGTAGTCATCTGGTAATTCTGTATTTAATTCTTAGGCATCTTTGTGGGGAAATTGTATCTTTCCCTTAAACAAAATTAGGTGTATTATATTAATTCATTCCCTGATAATGATCATTTTCTAATAACGGCAATGATAGCAAGTCTCAGATCCCTGGAATGAGTCCCACCTAGTCATGGTGTTTTCTTCTTCATTTTACTTATACTTTCTTAAATATTGGTAATTTGTTTGGATTTTTAAAATGGGCATTCATTAATCTCCATTTTATAAAAAGAATAAGAGGTCGTCTTAGTTTTCAGGACTCTGGAGCAGTTTGGAGCATCGGGTTATCTGGTCATGGGTCCCCAAGAATTCCTGTGAGGCCACCTGGCTCTGGGGCTTTCATGGGTTGGGGGGCTTTCTTGACACCTTTATTTCTGATGTGGAAATCAGTCTTCTTTAAGCTTTCTATTTAAGACCCTTGTTGAGGTCTGTGTTAGTGACCTCCATGTAACCATTTCATCTCAGTTTCTTAGAGGTATGCGAAATAGACCCATAGTTTTAAAATTTTGTTTCAGTGTTTATCCCCCCTTGTTATTTATTAGTATATTTGTGTCCTCCCCCCCCCCCCCTTTTTTTCTCTTGATTGGGTAAAGTATCGGGAGTTTGTTTGTATTTTTTAAGAAACAAGAATTTTGATTTATTGATTTGAACCTCTTTCTGTACTCCCTTTAATTTCAGGTTTTATCTTTATTTTAATTTCTTCACCTGTGCTTTTTTGGGAGATTATTTTGTCCCTTTTTTAACTTTTGATTTAAGAATTTAATTCCTTTGTTTTCATTCTTTCATTTTTATTGATAATGTGTTTTATGAATCCCCGTAAGATCTGATATGTAGGTTTCATTATTTGTTTTGTTTTTTTGATTTCCAGGCAGAAGGGCCTTTTCATTAAATACTTTAAAAAATAAAACCATTAACGGAGTATATTTAGACCTCAGAGGACAGTGTTTCATTTAGTGTGTGTCCATGCATGTTCTTGTTTTACCCTTTCCCAGAGTCTTAGTCTTTACTGGTTTGCCTGGCAGTGGGGCTGAGCCCCCTAGAAAACAGGGCTTTTGACAGCTATGGATAGGGTCTGAGTGGCATTCCAGGAGGCAGTGACACTGGCAGGGCACTCAGTTTATTCCCTGCAGGATTAATGTCATTTCTTAAGATACTGCTTTTTATCTTTGACCTTCTTCCCCACTCTGCCTGCCTCCCGGGTGGTGGGGGACAGGTGTAGGATGCATCACTGTTCTGGTTCGAACTCTCTTTTTGTTGAAAACAGGTGTTGAGAGAAAAAAGAATTCCCCCATGGATGGAGATTGCCCTTGTCCCCATGACGGGGAAACCGAGTCTGTACCCAGGACTGTTCCTTTTCACCAGTCCGTGCAGACTGGTGCGGCCTGTGCAGAACTTGGAGCTGGGCAAGGAGGAGCTGATTGGGACCATGGAGCAGGTACGCGTGCTGGGTCGTGTGACTTCTGCATACTTCTCACTGTAGCTTTTTTAAAGTGTGAGCATGGACGTCTGATAGAAAGCCAAAACTCCCTTGAGCCTCTGTGACCAGGGTCACTGCACAGGTTAGTCCTGCACTGGCACAGGAGGCTGAGAGGCCTCCCTGCCCGTGCAGGCTGTGGTGGTGCCCCGGTACCTGCCGAGCTGTCCCCAGGCTAACTCACAGTCCCTGAAAACTGGACCTTGTGCTGTTAAAAACACTTCCCTTCCTGTCTTCTTAACACTCGGTCCAGGGGACATGTAGGATGGAGTGTACAGGCTGAGGTAGCAGTGACTGCAGGCTTCCCATGGATCCCTGCAAGCCCCGGCTCTGAACTCAGACGGTAGCCTTGACCTTGCCCTTTGCTCCCAGATCTTCATGAACGTCGCCATCTTTGAAGACGAGGTTTCTGCTGGAGTGAGCACGCACCAGGAGCTCTTCCCGCATAGCCTGCTGAGTGTGGTCGCCAACTTCATCCCCTTCTCGGACCACAACCAGAGTCCACGGAACATGTACCAGTGCCAGATGGGTGAGGTGGTATGGGGTGGCGGTCACTCCGCGGGAGAAGTGCTTCTCGCTTGTTTGTCTCAAAGAAATAGCTGCAGGACGGGTACCAAGAGCTCCCATAAACCCTCTGCCTGATTATGTTAATATTTTGTCCTATTTGTGCCTTTTGGCATTTGAAAGTAAGTTGCAGGCATGGTGCCCCTTTACCACTAAATACCGGGGGTGCCAAAAAAATCGCGCGCGCGCGCACACACACACACACACACACACACACACAACACACACATTTTAAGAGATGTTATCTATGTACTAGTTTTTGAAGTTGAATTACAGTAGCAGTGTGTAGTATGACCTTCCATAAAAAGGTGACGTTAATCAAATGAATGCTAGCATCACCATGTGACAGGCAGGACAGTCAAAGAAAGTGGCGGAAGCACAGTTGTCATTTGAGGAGTGCAAGGCCATTTGCCAGGACAATGGATAACATGAAGGGGTGCAGTTGAGTTTCCCCCATGTTCTCCTGTCTTAACACCCCTTGACTTCTACTTATGGGGGACCTTAAAGGATGTGATGTACCATAGAAAACCGGCTACACTGGCAGTACTTTGGGAAGAAACTGAAACGGCGTGCACAGTGATACAAACGGACACTTGGGTCAGCGTTGCACAAGCAGTAGTTCGCCGTAATCAGAAGTGTCTGGATGCTGATAGTAACCACATTGAGCACCTCTTGTAATTGCAGAAGTCAGATGTGACTTGTATTCATCTTTTGTTAGTGGTATATATTATTAAAATTTTAATACAGTTTTTTCCTTTCTTAAAATGTGTATACATTTTTTGGCACCCTCTGTATTTCAGTGTGTTTCCTAACAATAAGGATAGTCATTTGTATAACCAAGGACAGTTATTAAAGTCAGGAAATTTAACACTGATATGATTGACTTTTATAGTCATTCAGATTTTGACCGGTTGTACCAAAAATAAGGTTTTTGGCAATTATTTTGTGTAGCACCTACTCCCAAGGTCACACGTTGTGTCTTGTTGTCACATCTCTTAAGTCTCATTTAAGTTAAAACAGACCTTTAGCCTGGACATTGACATTTTTGAAGAAAAAGGTAATATATTTTGTAGAATGCTCAGTGATTTGAGTTTGGGGTCTGTAGTTCCATTTATGACAATACAGGCAACCAGGTCATGGTCACTCTGATACTGTTATTACAGCCTGAGCACCCTGTTTTCACAGGGTGTGATTCCCCTTCAGCCTGAAAACTCCCTTAGCATTTGTTATAGTTTATAGTTGCAGGTTGCTGGCTACAGGTTCTCTGAGGGGTTTGTTTCTTTTTTCATGAAATACCTATTTCCTCTTCACTTGCAGGAACGGAGTATACAGTTCTGATTTGACAGGTTTTTTTCTGGCACTTAAAAGATGTTAGCTGTCTCCTCTGGTCTTTATTTCAATGGGAAGTCGGCAGCTGTAGGGTGGTTCCCTGCACGTAATGTGTATTTTTCCCCTGTCCTTAAGATTTTCTCTGTATTCTTGGTATACAGCAGATTGACTCTGGTGTGCCTGAATGTGATGTTCTTCGTGGCCTTTTAAATCTGTTTGTTTGTTTGTTTGTTTAAGGTTTTTAGGGAGAGGGAGCTAAATATATGGTGATGGAAAGAGAACTCACACTGGGTGGTGAACTTATTATACAACAAGGTGACAATGCACTGTAGAACTGTATGCCTGAAACCTATGTAATCCTTGCTAACAGATGTCACCCCAATAAGTCTAACAATTTAAAAAAAAAGGTTTTTAATAAAATTTATGGTTTTCTGCTGTTACTTTTAAAATAATACTTCTGCCCCATTCTCCCTCTTTCCTGAGATTTCAATTATACGTCGTGTACGTTAAACCTTTGATGTTCCAGGGCCACTTGGTTTCTTTTTTCTTTATTCCATCTTTCTCTTTTTCTTCAGATTGTAACATTTTTATTGCTCTGTCATTACTTTCAGACTTTTTGTTCTAGTTCAGATACTTTGTTTTATAGCCTAGAATTTCCACTTGTTTCTTTTTTATAGATTTTTTTCCTTTGAGATCTTTATCTTCATTGTGAACATATTTGTCTTCACATTTTTGAGTGGAGTTATACAAAGGATATTTTAAAATCATTGCTAATTCCAAAGTCTGGGTCATCAGGATGTCTCATCGACTGCATTTTTTCTGTGGGTGTGGATGTTGGTCTCCTGTGACTGTATGCTTAGTAATCCTGGGTCATACCTTAGATGTTGTAAATGATATGTTTTAAAGGCCATGGATTCTTTTATGTTCCTCTGGAGACAATTAGTTTTCAGATTTAATTGTCAGAGATAAACTTAGCTGGACAGACCAGACAAAGTGTGTGTCATTTAGGCATCCACCAGAAGTCTGGGCTCGGTTCATTTGTGGAATTTGAGGCTCTTCCTTCTGAAACTCCCCCCATTTTACTTACTATCATGCTTTGATCTCTCTGCCTTGGTCCTTCAAGCCATAAGACTTTGGTTTCCTATATGAGTTGTAGCCACTGCACTGACTGAGCCATCAGGCCAAAAACAATTAAAAACTGATTTGGAAGCTCAGCCCATGTGGTTCCTTTTGCCCAGGTATGAATGTGTCTCGTGTGTGTGTGTGTGTGTGTGTAAGTAATTAGATCATAGTTGCTGCCCAAGTAATATCCTATATCTTTTCCATCCCCCTTTTATCTTTTATTCACATTACTCTTGTGTCCATAACCTGAAGTAGAATCATTCAGGATATGTTATAAACATATGCGCAGTATCGTACAGATGCCTTCTGTCCTTTTTTATCTCAGCACTGTTTTCTTGGTCTGGTTGTATTGATCCAGATAGGTCCGCTTCATTGTCATAGCATGATGAGCATGACCAAGATGATTTGTCCATCATACAATGAATATTTAGTTGTTCCCAATTTCGTCTGTTACCATCGTAATCAGGGAGAAACAAGATACTCAGGTTTGTTTTTTTTTTTCCATTGTAGGCAAGCAGACTATGGGCTTCCCACTTCTCACTTATCAGGACCGGTCTGATAACAAGCTGTACCGCCTACAGACCCCACAGAGCCCTTTAGTGAGGCCATGCATGTATGACCACTATGACATGGACAACTACCCCATTGGGATCAATGCCATTGTTGCTGTTATTTCCTATACTGGCTACGACATGGAAGATGCCATGGTGAGTATTCACCAAGTGGCTCTGTGCTGTCTACTGTGCACTCAATGGAGGACCATTGCTTTGTCTCCAGTGCCCAGTATGTGGCCTGAGTGCTCTGTTAGATGGCCAATTCCCCAGCCAGAATTCAAAGTGATAGCCTGGGGGCAGGCACTATGCAGTTAGATGTGCGTATACCATGTGTAGTTCTGTGCATGATTGAGTATGAACTTAAGGTGCTCCGGGATGTTCCCACCCTTACGTTGGTGCATAATTGGGTTTTAGGCCGTTTTTAAGTGGGTTTTAGTAGTGAGCATAGGTAATGAGAAAATGTGAATAGTTTTAATCGCATGCCAGTTTCTCTAAACCAGGATGATTCTGATCAGTTTTATTATAAGAATCTTCACTTGGCTGCAGTCCCTTAACTTAATGATTCTGTGACCTCACAGATTGTGAATAAGGCCTCTTGGGAACGAGGCTTTGCCCATGGCAGTGTTTACAAGTCCGAGTTCATTGATCTTTCTGAAAAAATCAAACAAGGGGATGATAGTCTGGTGTTTGGAGTCAAGCCTGGTGACCCACGGACTGCGCAGAAGTTAGATGGCGATGGGCTGCCCTTTATTGGGGCATGGCTGCAATATGGAGACCCTTACTATAGCTACCTGAACCTGCACACCGGGGAGAGCACGGTGGTCTTCTACAGGTAGGAGGGGCACCATGAAGTGGTGGAGGGTGTCGAGGGTCCTGAGCCAGGACAGGGGAAGCGGGTGGTCAGTGACTGACTCAGTCGTGATGCAATGGGCGTTTCTTAAGTGAGACAGAGGCCTGTGTGTTGTGCCACGTGGTCTTTTCTATTTGTCATTCTCATGTTGATAAGAGTTCTGGTTCATTTTAAAACTGATTTAAATTGACCATCAGTCATGCATGTTGTTGGGAATGTCTCCTAGCTAAAATGTTAGGTTTGTTGTGCCTCTTAGGAAAAATGAAACAGTAGTAGCCTGTGTTACCTGTAAGGTTGGCTTCGGCAACAGGTCTTCAAATTACATCCCTAATAGTTCTTCAGAGGATCAGAGCTCTGTAGGGACATAACTATCCTCATTCATAGACTCCTCTAGGGGCCCAGTATTCAGGCCGGAGAAGGCTTTGCAAATGCCCATGTGAAGTGATTATGTCAGTAAAACTTACACATCAGTAAGTTTGCAGAAACAGTTTGACCCTGAGAACACTTTGTAAACACCTTTGTAAAGCACCAATTGCATCAGTAAAACTTAACACGTCCCTGCAAGTTTGTAAGAACAGTCTGACCTCCTATAACATTTCCTAGGAGTAAAGAAGATTGTATTGTGGATAACATCAAAGTGTGCGGTAACGACACTGGAAGTGGGAAATTCAGATGTGTATGTGTCACACTGAGGGTACCCCGAAACCCAACCATCGGGGATAAGTTCGCCAGCCGGCATGGGCAGAAGGGCATCCTGAGCAGGCTGTGGCCGGCTGAAGACATGCCCTTCAGCGAGAGCGGCATGGTCCCCGACATTCTGTTCAACCCTCATGGCTTCCCATCACGCATGACCATCGGCATGCTGGTGGAGAGCATGGCAGGCAAGTCGGCGGCACTGCACGGTCTCTGCCATGACGCCACGCCCTTCACCTTCTCGGAGGACCACTCGGCCCTGCAGCACTTTGGGGACATGCTAAGGGCTGCAGGCTACGACTTTCACGGCACTGAGCGGCTGTACAGTGGTGTAAGTGGGGTGGAGCTGGACGTGGACATCTTCATCGGCGTGGTATATTACCAGCGCCTGCGTCACATGGTCTCAGACAAGTTCCAGGTCAGGACCACTGGCGCCCGGGACAGGCTCACCAACCAGCCCATTGGTGGCCGGAACGTGCAGGGTGGGGTCCGCTTTGGGGAGATGGAGCGGGATGCATTGCTGGCCCATGGAGCATCCTTCCTCCTCCATGACCGCCTCTTCAACTGCTCCGACCGCTCAGTGGCTCATGTGTGTGTGGCGTGTGGCAGCTTGCTGTCTCCCTTACTGGAAAAGCCACCCCCTTCATGGTCGGCCATGCGCAACAGGAAGTACAGCTGTGCTGTGTGCCATCGCAGTGATACCATCGACACCATCTCTGTGCCTTACGTGTTCCGGTACTTTGTGGCAGAATTGGCAGCTATGAACATCAAAGTGAAACTGGATGTCATTTAACTCAACATGGCATTTGGATCAGGAGAGCTTCCAGATCAAAACAAGATGTAACCAAGTCAGTGGAGGTGTGACCAGTTACTCTGCACTTTTTTCAAGGTTGTTGGAGCTCATGACCAAGACCTGGCAGCTAGGAGCTTGAGGTTGTGGGTTTCCAGTGTGATTACTGCTGAAGTTGATTGCACTATATTTGTTCAGAAATTCACAGGTGTTGCCTTAATAATATGACACTGATGGGTAGGAGGGTACATGGGGAAATCTGTATGCCGCTTTCAGCGAGCAGTGGCTGCCACTCACTGTCCACTTAAAGCAGAGCAGCCCAGTACAAACGTCACACAAGCCATGTGTGCAGTTTTATATTTTCTTACTCGTAAGCCCACATTAAAGTAAAAGGTACTTTTTAACAGCTGTATTGAAGCGTAATTGTTACAAAACACGGCATGTATTTAATGTACATAGTTCAACAGTCGGAGATAAACATCACCTCTGAAGGCCTCTTGTTCCCCTTTAGGTTGTGTTAGGGTGTGTGTGTGTGTGTACCCTGACCTTGACATCTAGGTGCACTGTCACAGGCACAATGCTACAGGCAGGTCTATGTGTAGACACTTGTCCTGAACAAGCAGTTCTGTGTCCGTCCTCCACCCTGGCACCCACTGTTCCACTCTGTTTCTGTGAGTTTGACTATTTTTAGATGCTTCTGTGACTGGCTTGTTTCACTCATCATGATGTCCTTGGATCACCATGTGGCTATAGATGACAGGACCTCCATTTTAAGCTGAGTAATATATTGTTAGTGTATATATCTACTTTTTGTCCATTTACCTCTTGATGCACATTTGAATTGTTTCCATATCTTAGAAATAATAATACTGTATTTTATTTAATACAGTATAGCCAAAATGCCCCATCACATGTACTAAATATTAAAAAGTGCATTGAAACAGTTTACATTTTTTTCCATACCAAGTCTTTAAAACCCAGTGCAGATACCTCTGGACATTGCATTGTATTCTGTTGTCCTGTTGATGGAGATTTGGGCTGTCCCATTCTTGCCTGTTAACACACAGTATTAGCAGTACTAGTGTTATATATACGCTTGTGCAAGTATATGGTGCTTTTTGTTAAAAACTTCCATAAGATTATGCTTTTCGGAGTCTGGTTTTAGGTATCTGTTACTAATAAAGTAGATAGGGCTAGACTGAGAGAAAGTATCCATTCAAGGTGTATCCTGGGGTTGCTTCATCAAACTGTTGAAAAAATAAGGAGAAACATGCTGACTCTGATTCCCCCACCCTTGCCCCATTATAATCCCAGCTGGACTTGCCACCGCACTCTAGTCTGCCTGTCTCAGTCCCACTGCTGACTTCTGTTCAAGTCTCTCCAGGTTTTTTTAGCAGCAGTAAAAATGGTAAAATAAATTTTAGCTTTTATTTTAAATTACAAATTCACAACTAAGATTGACATTGGGTCAAGTCAGAACTAAGTTGTTTCACCAGTTTCATACATACTTGTTTGTGTGTGTGCTGTTTACTGTCGTCATGTGCTAAATGACCACCAACACAGTCAAGACAGAACAGCCCCATCTCCACAGGCTGCTGTTGTTGTCTCCCACAGCCATCCCCATCCCATCTTTAACCCTGGCAACCATGAGTCTGCCCTCCATTGCCATGTCTTTGTTACTTCAAGTAGTATATGTAAGTAGAGTCAGTTTGTGACCTTTGAGGTTGGCCTTTTCCACATGTCATTATTGCTTTTGCTTTAAGCAATTATCTTTTAAAGAGATTTACAAAATATTTAATATTTAGCATCATATTTGCCATGTCTGATCTTTATTTTATATACCAGATTGTTTCTGTCTTTCCTGTAGTGTTCTTAAGTTTTGTTAAGTGGCGAACAGCAGCCACAAGGCCTAGTTGTCACCTATGGCCAACTGGCTATAGATTGGCATGCTCCTTGGGTTCAACTAATTTGCCGAATGGCTCACAGAACTCAGAAATGTTTTATTCCAAGATCACGGGTTTATTACAGGGATAACTCAGGAACAGATGGAAGAGATGCACAGGGGAAGGGCAAAGAGAATCCTAGCCCTCCAAGTGTACCACTGTCCGCACTTCTCAACTTGTCACCAACCTGGAAGCTCTCTGAATCCCATCCCTTGGGGGTTTTATGGAGGTGTCCTCACATAGACATGATGAATGAAATCACTGGCCATTGGCTGTTGATTCATCCTCCATCCGCTCCCCCCTCTCCCGAGGTGGGAGGTTCTGCCATCCTTAGGTGGGCTCTGAAAGTCACCTCAGTGACAGAACAAAGACACCTTTGTTGCTCTCACCAGTTAGGAAATGCAAGGACTTTAAGTCCTGTGCCAGGACGAACAGATGAAAACCAAAGATACTTCTAATTACAAACCAGAACATCAACCTGAGGACACTCCCAACCATTCCCTTCCCTTCCCAGACTGGTCATGCCCTTAGCATGCATTCCTAATTTAGTGTGTATCTTGGCTCATTGTCTGTCTCTCCCCTAGAATATTCAGCTCTGTGATGCTTTTTCTTTCTGGTGCCACAGCAGCACACTGAAACTCCAATCATCGCTGTGTCCCTGTGAGTGTGCCACTGGATCAGAAGCACAGTGTCTCCTGTCAGCCAGTCCCCAAAGGCCATGCCAACCTGGCCTTCTCACCCCAAGTAAGGCAGACAGTGTGGCCCCAGCCATTAGGCATTTTCCACTTAATCCTGCCTTCTGCTATTTGCTGTTACCCAAATGCAGAGTGTCTGCTTTGTGACATGTCACAAAGTTTATCACCTAAGTTGTCTTCAATCACTTTTTAACATAAATTTTTGTGTTTGACCTGCTGTTTCCCCAGCAGTTAAAACAGCCCCCTGGCACATATGTGGCACTTATTATGTATCGCAGGAGGGAGTGTGACTGGATCTCACCCTCACAGCAGTCAGTCCTGTGGGCACTCTCCTGCAAGAACAGCAGTGACCAGGACATTGACACAAGGCCCAGACCTGCTTCATTCCCAACCTCACTTCATCTAGGTCTAACATTCCATCCCCAGAGCCACAGGCCAAAAGGAAACCAGAAGTCTGGGGGCTCAAGTGCCTCCTTCCCCAAGGGTGGTTTCCCATGCTAGGTGTTCATGGTACCTACTTATAAGCCCAGCCTGTGAAACCCATCGGGATGCACATGACCTAGACTTGAGATTCAGGCACAGTGTGGGGCAGGCTGACTTTGTTCCAGGAGAGGGAGATCTGAGGGCTGAGTCCACATTTGAAGTCACAGGAGAGTCCTGTGTCTTTAATGCTGTTCCCTTTCCCCCTCTCCCACCTGAAAGTTTTGCAGGAAGAACGCAGGGGCCTTGGGTGACGGAACTGCTGTGCACGTGCCTCCAAGCCTGTGTCACTGCATCGGACTCAGGTATTGGCTCAGGGATAGCTCCTACTCCTGCCCCGACTCTGTGCCCCAGGTGAAGGTGTCACTGTCACACTTGTTTCAGACAAGCCTGCCGAGGCTCCGGGTGTCACTAGCTCATACGTAGCTCTAAAACGCTGTGACAACTGCACATGGGTTCATTTGGCCGGAACCCTGGTGAACTTTGCGTGCTCTTGGCGGGACCGGTGGCTCGCTCGAACCGGAGACACTCACGCCCCGCCTCCCACTGGGGGTGGCCCGGACTAGCCCCACTCCAGAACCTTCACCACACCAGGACCAATTGCAGAGCAGCCAGAATGGAAGCTCCCGTCCGCCGGCCTTCTGGGCTTCCGCCAGGGGGCGCGACTGAATAACGCAGATCTGGGCCCAAGTTGACGCCTCTTCCGCCGGCTCCGCGCATGCGCACGGTAGCACTGAGCCCAGCCAAGCCGCGAGTGGCACAAGTTGAGGGCCCACAGCAAAGAACAGCCACGCTCTACTAGCTCCAGTCGGGCAGCTCAGAGCGTGTGTGGCTGTGGCCCAGCCCCGTAGGGCGCCACGGAGCTGAGTGCCGCGCTCCCCTTGGTACCGAAGCACCGCCATATTTCTCACTATTTACTTCCGGTGAAGTCCGCGGTCCGCCAGGGCAAGTCGGAAATAGAATGAAGCAAGCAAGCTGGCGGGCCGGAAGTGGCTATCAGGGCGCCGCCATGGCAGGGCGGGGCCGGAAGTACTAGTAGGGTATTGCCATTGCATGCCGGGGCCGAAACTTGTTATCCAGGCGTCGCCAATGCAGGCCTGGGCGGAAGTAGATGTAGGGCGCCGCCCTGACGGTTTGGCCCTTAAGGGATTAGAGCCGACAGTCCGCGAGGTGAAGGTCCTGGGTTGGGCGCCGCCATGACAACCTGATACCGGAAAAGGCGGGGCACATCTCTCTAACTGATTACCCCAGGCACTGTCCTCGACATGTGAGTAGCCGAAGCGCCTACCCCCGCACCTACCGTGCACGCCTTCTCCCTGGTGACCATCAGGACCTAGTTTGGGATCCGGGAGGAGGGATCGGCCTCTCTGTACTTAGCTCTAAACCTCAGGACTCCTCGCCGGTCCCCCTCCCGCATGTCCAGGCCCTGCCCTTCCCCTTAGGATCCAAGGACTTAGAGGTCCCCTCTCAGCACCTGAATCGTCAGCAGGGCCCCAGAACTTGGAGCCCTACGATCCACCCCAGGGTCACCCCACCTTCCCCTTGGACCCTGTCCCGGACCTCAGGCCTTAGCGACAGGCCCACAGACTTGTTCCAGACCTTTCCCCATGGCTCACCTGTAGGGCTCCTCACCGGGCGCTTCCAGATCATGCCCCGAGGACCCTGCAACCCCGCAGGGCCTCAGGTGTCAACCCAATGCTCCACCTGTTGGATCCCCACACTCACCTGAGGTTCCCGGGTTCCCCCAGAGCTCTGGGTCCTACTTCTAAGGCCCGCTGGGGGCGACTGGCCTCCAGGACCCTCTGCCAGGACCCCCAGCCTGCCATAGAGTGACCAGACCTGTTTAAGAACCGCCGCTATCCCTTCCAAAACCCCCAGCCCTCTCCAAAGACCCCACCCCCACCCCTTGGTCCCTGTCCCTGGACACACCCCGAACGCCCACCTTAAACCAAATCACAATCTCCTTCCCCGCTGTGTCCCACAGGCAGGCGGCCCTGGAGGTCACTGCCCGCTACTGCGGCCGGGAGTTGGACCTGTACGGCCAGTGTGTGGCGGCCAAACCTGAGTCCTGGCAGCGGGACTGTCACCACCTCAAGATGAGCATTGCCCAGTGCACGTCCTCCCAGTGAGTGAGGGATAGTGCCGGCAGTGGGGCGGGGGACAGTGAGGGGGCAGTGCGGGGCGGGCAATGCAGTGAAGCCTCAACACCCGCGGTACCCTCCCCACAGCCCCATCATCCGTCAGATCCGCCAGGCCTGCGCCGAGCCCTTTGAGGCCTTTGAGGAATGTCTACGGCAGAACGAGGCAGCCGTGGGTAACTGCGCGGAGCAGGTGCGTCGCTTCCTGCAATGTGCAGAGCAGGTGCAGCCTCCAAGCCTCCCCGCAGCCTTGCAGGTAGAGACCTGGGGTCGCCCCCTGCTTCACATGGACCGGTAAAGTCATCCAGAACCCATTGCCCCCACTTTAGTTCACCACCTGCCTCAAGACACCTGCCTTGACACAGTGGCCCCAGGTCATTGAGAACCAACAACTAGTGACAGCACTCCTTTCCTTGATTCTCTGCAATGACTTCCCATCCTCACCGAAGAAAACCCCAGGTCCAGCCTGGCTCTCTGTCCTCCCAGGCAATCGGTCAGCTGCCCCCCACCCCCACCCCCGTCACCTTGCCTACCCTCCCTGGTGCCCCTGAGCTGTCCTGGCAGGGTCTGAACATGGGGTGACAGTCCCACTCTTTTCAGTGTGTCTGACATAGAAATAAGTGCAGTATGTCTAAGAAGTTAAAATTTCACAAATGGGTGCAGTTTATAATAAATGTCCAAAAAGATCCCTTTGGAGCAATATTGACAAAAAGGTTGAGAGCCCCAGTTTTGGATGTTTACTGTGAACTCCAAAGGCAAAGGTCACATCTTCACCAGTCCCTGTGACACTGTCACCTGCCCATCCCAGGCACCTCATCTTCTCTTGGGCCTCTGTTCTCTCACCCTTTCCAACCTGTTCCTTCTCTAGTAGTCCCCGGATGTCCCTGAGGATGTGGGACCATGTTCTGTATCTGGAAACCCTTTCACAGGCCAGGTCTCAGCTCCTATGCCCCCCCCTCCGCCCCGGCTCAATCCCCGTAGCACGCAGTCACTTGAGTGTGTCTCCCGCTGCCAGACCGGTGTTTCCTTCCACCTGGACTGCCCCTCCCAACCCTGCTGAGATGTCACCTCAGCAAACCTCCCCTGAGGGCCCGTCCCTGCCCAGGCTCCATGATCCCCAAGCCCCCTCACCGTGGTTCACATTGTCACTGCCCTCCTTCACTGCAGAGGAGCCCTGTCACTGGGTCCTGCAGATGTGTGTTATGAAGCAGGGATAAGCAAAAGGTTCAGGCCCCAAGACCCATGGACGGGCAGTGTCTCCATTCTTAGGAAACCTTCGGCAGTGACCACCTGCTGATCCCACTAGTTTCCCAGTCATGTTGGTAATGCTTCTTTCAAGGTTTTTGGCATCTGACAGTAAAGAGCCCACCTTCCCGTTGTCCCTATCTCATAAGATGTGAGATGCACCTGTTCATGTGGCCAGCAATTGAAATGCCACTGAATTCCACATGCCTTTTTCCCTGACTTTCTTCGTGGACATTGTCAGTTGACATACTTTGTCTGTCCCTCCCTAGAGTCAGAGTTGTGCCTGCCATATCCATTGCTGGTCCCCAGTACCTGTAGTGGTGGTAGGCACACAGCAAAGCTGACTTCCCTGCACCCAGTGACAGTTCACTGCATTCCGTGTTCACATAGCATGTGGCCAAGGTCATCACCCGATACCCTATCCCTCCAGGCTCTGTGCTTTGCAGGGGCCTCTGCTGTGTCTCCACAGTCTCCCCATGGGGTCCCGAGGCCAGGCACAGAATGGGGCTGCCAGACACTGATGTGTGTTTTCCACAGACACAGTCCCTTCCTGCCTCCTGAGGACGCTTTGGACCACAGGAAAACGACAAGAGTGACTGGCCACTTGATGCTCCCAGCCCTGGAGAGTGGCTAGATGTTGTTTCGAGTGCCCTGGACATGGGCCTGGTGTCTGGACATCGGGACTCACAATAAATAAAGACTCTGTACACCGGCCTCTGAGTCCTGCCTTCAGCACCTGGGGCCTTGGAGAGCTGGCTGGGCAGAAACCTCTGTGCCCAGTGTCACCGAGTGTGCCAAGGAAGGGCCTGTTTCTCTCCTCGTTACCTCTGCCAGCGGTCTCTCCTGTCTCCCGCTGCATGGACATGGGACAGGCCTGCCCTGCCATGCCAGCACTTGCCAGTCTGTCAAGCATCTACTTTAGACTTTGGGGGCATAAGTAACACACCCATTTTGCTCCCAAGTTCAGAGCGGTTGAGCTATAGACCCAGCAGCTGGGGCCCAGTCCCACTGGGGACTCCTGGGAGACTACGCAGGACATCTCTCAGCCCCCATGAGTCACCAAGGGCTGTTTTTGTGGGCACGGTCATCTCGCACTCGGCCTGCTCTGTGGGGTCAGGTGTCCCCTGCCCTGGACAGGGGGTCAGGTGACAGTGCTCAGCACACAGAAAAGAGAGCGCAAGTGAACCCAGGCAGCCCTGGCCGCTGCAGCTTCCTGTCCCTCCTTGGGTAACAGTATCCGTGGGCACCGCTGGTGATCGATCACAGGCTCCCAGCAGGGGCAGGTCTGTGGGAGAGGGGTCCCAGCGTGCCCAAGGCTGCACCCAGATCCCCCGTTCAGCCCAGGGCTTACTGGACTGGCCGTTTGAAAGCTGAGGACTGTTCCTGTCCTGGGGGCCCAGCTTTGAGGCAAAGGCAGCTGTCAGATGTGTGGGAACTGAGGTAGGAATCTGAGTGGTTAGGATGGGGACAGCACTGGTCAGTTCTGTGGTCCCCTTGTGTCCTTGGGTTGTGGACTGAGCCCTCCAGTTCCTGTGTGTTTCTGGCCAGCCCCACTTTGCTCGAGTGGCTTGTGAAGTGTGATAACAGAGCAGGATGGACCCTTCAGAGCGTCCAGTCAGCTGGGTCAGGTTCTGGGGAGCAGAATGGAAGCCCTGGGCCTGTACCACGTGCTGTCCATCAAGACAAGTCCCAAGGCCAAGCCGTATCAGAGGGGCCAGCACCTCGCAGTGGCATAGGGCCGCAGGGAATTTCTGCCCATGTTTAAGCTACCACAAAAGCTTCATAGTGTCTTCCTGTGTCTATGCCGGTCCCTTGTATTTTGCTAAGAATTTTTCACATGATCTGAATTTTTCTAATTGCCAGAAATTTGTTCAGAATATCTTAATTATCTTTAGGATCTGTAGAATCTAGTGAAAATCCCTTTTGTGTTCCTGACCCTGGTTATTTGTACCCTCTTCCTTTTTCTACCTCACCCTTGCTAGGGCTTTATGAGTTTATGAACCTTTTCAAAGAATCTGCTTTGACTTTGTTGATGCTCTCTATTTTATATATTTGTTTTTACCTTAATTCTCTTCTGTATTACCTTCTTTGAATTTAAATTTCTGTATTCTGCATTTTTTACATGAATGTTTAACTCACTGATTTTCAGTTTTTTTCTTTTTTTAATATATGCACCTAAATTTCCCGCAGAGCATGGCTGGCTATTTTGCTTTTTCCATTGATTCCCAGGTTATTTAGAGGTTTAAAATTGTATTTCTTAATTTCTAAACATGGGGATTTTTCTAGTTATCCTGTCTAATTGCAGTTGGGTTGGAAACTTGTTTTATATGATTTCAGTCTTTTGAAATGAGACTTTGTGGCTGGGCATCAGTTAATTTTGTTAATTTGTCATTTAAGCTCAAATCATAATCCTTGCTTTGTGGTGTGTCTTTACTTGGGTTCCCCTGGAACAGATTTAGACATGAGGGTTTGGGAGAGGCCTCAGGCCACATTAGAGGGCAGGGGGCACCAAGACAGGGACAGAAAGCAGCACATGATGGACGCGTTGTCAAGCAGCTGTCACTGGACAACCACGTGATTCTCTCGGGACAGTGGAGAAGACCTGCTTCCCACTCGGGGGAGGCTGGCAATACTCTCCCCACCGCCCGTCATCAAAATGTCCGTGTCAGGAAAGACAGGAAGTCCAGGGAACAGTGTGAATTTGGAAAGCATGTCTGCAAGAAAAGTATCAGTAACTAACCCAGCAATTCACAGTCCAGAAATTAATCATAACGAGCGAATGTATAAAATCAGCAAAGATTTAGCTACAAGTCTTTCATCACATTGTGCCTGGTAATTGTGGAAAAGGAAATGATGCAACTTTTAGATACAGGATCGGGTCAATAAATTTGGGTGCACCCATGTAATAGAACACAATACTTACATTATAACGAAGAGATATTAACAGTATATTAATTAGTAATGTACTATTCTCAATTTCATTTAGATTTTTTAAAAAATATGCAAGGGGAGTTCCCTGGTGGTGTAGTGGCTAAGGCTTTGGCTCTCTCAACACTGCGGCCTGGGTTCGATTCCCAACCAGGGAACTACCCACATACAAAAAAAAAATATGCAAGAACAGCCAAAACATTTCTGATGAGGAGGAACAATGATGGGGCATCTGTCGCTGATATCAGGACGTGGTGTGGAGCATGACTCCTAGAATGAGGTGGTATCAGTATCGGTCCAGACAATGGATGGTGTGGAATAGAATGGCTGTCTGGACTTGGGGGGCGGGGGGGGCGGCACCCATTTATACACACAAATTTATGACAGGAGGCATTTTAAATCAGTGGCAAAGGAATTAGCTGTTCAATAATGGTGTTGGAAAAAACACATTTTTTTGAAAAAATGTTCCAGATAGATTAAAGAGCTATATATAAAACTGAAAAGAAATTGTTTATTTCATTAAGGCAAGAAAAGCTAATACAAAAAATGCAACAGAAAAAGTTAGGTAAGTTTGTTTACTTTAAAATTTTGCATAGCAAACAAGCTAACCAGTTTACAAGAGAGGGGACTGACCGGGAGAAAATGCGTATTATACTATGTATAAGAAGCAAAAGAATAAATCCAGAATATGTAGAGCACTTCTGCAAACCGAAAAAGGACAAAGGACTCGATACCAAAGTGGGACAGTCTCGTCAATAGTCTCGTTCCCACAGCCAGGGCTGGCTGTGACACTTTAGCCAATAGATGAACAGGTGTGACATGCCACACGCAAGCACAGCCTTCAGTGCCATGCATGACTTGCCTCGGCCTTCTGTGCTGCTTCTCTGCTGTGGCAGCAGCCTGTCCTGGGTGGGGACGCTCTTTCAGGCTGGTCCAGGGGCAGGAGGTGACCAGGCAGCACCCTCTTGTGGAACAGTAAAGAACAAAATGCTGCTGTTGTCAGGCACTGAGACACTGGGGTTTTGTTACAGCAGCCAAACCTCCATGACACACAGGATGTTCACAAAAGGAAAGCAGAAGGATGCCACCTGCTTGCCATCAGAGAAATGTAGGTGCCAACCTACATTGTATAATAGGTGGAGGACCAGAGGGTTTTGGTCCTTCAGATCGGCAGAAGCAAAAATCCCTGATGACGTCTAATGTTGGCAGGAAGGTGGGAAGGGGGGCCGTACACACTGTTGTTCGAAGAGTTTCTTACACTCTGTGTTGAGGTTGTGTGTGTGTGTGTGTGTGTGTGTGACAATTTATGTATTATACTTCATAAATTAGTAATAAGGTTTTTTTGGCTTTCATTTTTATTTAATAATCTTAATCAGGTTTGGTTCACATGTTCTTTGAAAATCTATACTCTGTTTTGATTTATATGTTAGTCTTGGGTTGAATGGTGTATATATATATATATTTTTTTTAATATTAATTCTTCCTTTTGTTGCTATCACGTAGATAGTTATACCTTTTAAATTTAGACCTGTCCTTCACTTAGTGACTAATTCATTCTCGAAAACCCTGCTGAATGACAAGGCCACACATGAAAAAACATTTTCATTAATTTTAATGGGAAAAGTTAAGATACCATTTATCCCAACTCGACACCTGAGCAGTTTTCATAGATACCAGGAAAAAAAGCAGCTAAAGGAAACACATTTATGGACGTAATAAATAACAGTTTTAGTGTCAGTAATTATAGTCTGTGCATAAGGCTCTAATGCGGCTTTGTCACGCTGCCAGGAGGGGACGTGACTGGGTAGTGGCTGGTGGCAGGTGCATTCTTCGCTTTGCACCATTCCCACACGTGTCGTGACAACGGGCGGCTGGAGGAAGTGCGTGTGTCCTGTGTGACTCCCGTGGGACAGCATGGTGTCCTCTGGACAGTGTTCCATGCAACTTTTCCCTTCATTGAGTTCATGTGTCTTTTTACTGTAATAAACCATAATGAGGAATCGCTCTAGTGAACTGCTGGAACTGGGGTGGTGTTGGGGACCCCTGACACGGTCTTTGTCTCTGGACACTGGACATATCCCATCTGTCATCTTCTGGTAAGAAGTTAGCCGTGGGCCTAGGTGTCACCCTAGGTGGCACCAGGACTGGCATAGGGTAAGAACGCAAATACTTGTCTACAAATGGTGGAGAAAGGGGGTACATAGAAAGAGACCTGGGGGTGTAAAAATAACCAGAGACCTTCCCGGACCAACTCCTGACCCAGGGCCGCCTGAAGGGATCACTCAGGCCTGAAATTGAGCAAGAAGCTGTCTCCAGGAACAAAGGTGAGACCATTCTGTCAGAGGAAGGTGGGCAGCCCTGGGGCGTCGGCCTCTGTCTGCTGGGCTTACAGCAGTGCTTCAGGGAAGCTAATCGGGGCGGCCTCGAGGCTGAGGGTCAAGGATTCCTAGGATGCTTGCCGTGGGGGGAGGGGGACTCGGGCTAAAGGTGGGAAGACAGGAAGAGGCTGGAGTCTCTGCCTAGTTCCGGTGAGAAGGAGTAGGCTTTCCCTTTCAGTAACTGGGAGGAGTCTCTACATTAAATAACAAATACTGCCGGTGGGAATCAGGGGCCCCCGCAGGGCCGAGGTTGGATCTTGGGCTGAAAGACTCACAGAAGTACCCCTTTCGGTGCTTTGAAGGGTTCTGACCCAGTCCGTTCTGGGGGAGGAGAAACGGAGATGAACACAAATCCCCAGAGCTTTTGTCCCTAAAGGGAGTCCAGCCTCATTATGTGGCATCTGAATGCAGTTCCTATAAACGCTTTACTTCTGCTCGTGACACTGCAAGATGCTTTTCTTTACCTAACCCAGACTTGTTCTCAGGGGCGCTAATTCCATCCCAACCCCTCCTTGACTGGAACCAGAGGGTTTGGGGTGTTACACCCTGGTCAAGGCCGCAAAAGGGGCCCTTTGCCAGGTCACTGACTGCTGCCGCCTGTCTGATGGCCATCGGCCTGCGGAATGGGACAGCAGGAGGGTTCATCACAGTACTCAGAACAGCACCCATTTCAAAACTTACAAATTGTTTCTAGCTGGGATTTTCTGTTTAATGTTCTCACGCTGCAGTTGATGGTGAGTAGCTGAAACCGCAGAAAGTTAAACCCAAATAAGGGGACAGCTGTGCGCTGGTTTGTGCCACAAGGGTATGTCTGTAGGATGCTCTCCAGGTCCCCCTGGGGACGACAGTCTCCTGCTGGGTACTCTGTTCTTAGTGGCCTATCTACTCTAGCTCGCTCACGTCTCTGAGCCTTGTGACCCCTTTGCCCACATTGGCCGTGGCAGCTCTGGCAGCTGTGTTCGTGCATAGGCCAGCGCTTTCTAAGCCTGCGTGAGCATCAGCACCGTGTCCGTTTCCTTGCCCCAGGACAATGCTCCCAAATCAGCAGGCCCTCCTTCACCCAACCTTATGTTCTGTCTCACTCGATGCAGCAAGGAGAGTCCAGTCCCATGTCTGTCCCCAGAGCCTGCTGGGCACATTGGCCATGTCCTGCAGTCCCTGGTGTACACTTTCTCCTGCCTTGGCAGACCCAGGACACTCCTCTCAAGTGATTACCAGTATGGTTGCTACAGCTGCCCTGGGTCAAGCCCAAGGCGGGGCCTGGCGGACGTGCTCTCCCAAGATGACTCAGCATAGTGCTCATATGGAGAGAGACAGCACGAGCAGTCAGAGGTGCTGGGTCCCTGAGGTCCTTGTGTGGGGTGACGCCAAAACACAGGGGCCAAACGACAGCAACATGGATGATGGGGGCACCCTTTACAGGGCTGCAGCCATGCCCTAAGGGGGAAGTATAAGAAGGCATAATTCTAAGGTGGCTCCCAGCCCCCACCCCTGCTGCCCACACCCTGTGCAGTCTCCTCCCCTTGGGGGTGGGTGTCACCCCTAGCTGCAGAAGTGCTGTGGAGGGGGCGAGCAGACCTGCACCTGCAGTGGACAGCTCTCACCCTGATTCCAGCACCGCCTGCCTTTTACCCCAACCAAACTGTCCAGGGTGGTGCAGGGGTGGGAGTCAGCAGCCCTTTAATGCACTAATCTCTGCAATGTCCAGAGGGGCACAGAATCGGTCTTAGGTTATTACTGTGGCTGTAGGAGACCCTTTCAAGGTCTCCAGTTGGCCATTCCAACCACAATAGACCTCTGGTCTGCAGGATGGACTCTGGCCCCAGGGCTTCTCTTGGCACGAATCCCAGCCTTCAGGGTTGAGGCTCAGAGAGGCACCACAGCCCACAAACGTGGCCCCCAGTAAAACGGGCCCAGGCTGCTCCTCTCTTTCGTTGGGTGTTTATCAGGGCAGATGCTCAAGACCCTGAGCCTGTTTGCTTCTCTGTAAATTGAAGCCAAAAATGTTCTTCTGTTTGTGCGGGTGTGATAAGGTCACACACCAAGAGCTTTACCACTGCCTTGAATACAGCCTCACGACCGTCAGTACCGTCTGCATCTGCTCTGCCAGCTGTAAAGAGGACTGGGAAGACATAGTACCATTTATCAGTATCTTAATAACTCATTTTATGCATTTTAAATTACTCCTCATTTATTCCCAAAATGTGTCCTTTTTTAATAGCACAGAATTTAGAGACAGGAACTTAGGACTTAGGTCAGCGAGCCGAATGAGTATGACATGACAGGTTGGGTCGTCCAAGGCCCAGAGGACCAAATCACTTGATCTTTATTTTCAAATAATTGAGCTGCAAGATTTATCATTACTTCTTAACACATAACCTGCATCCCTAGTCCGGCATTTAATTTGGAAAAGATTTTTAAACATCCGTAAGACTAGAAGTTGTGGGCTGGGGCCGCGGGCGGGGGGCGTGCGGGCTGCCGGCGTTCCTGCCGCACCGGGGCTGAGGTTTGTGGGAACGCAGAGTCCTGGGCACCGACCCTGGACTTCCGACCCGCAGGGTGAGGTGGGGCCCGAGGACCTGCATTTCTGCCAAGCTCTGGGTTGAGACAGCCCACGTAGCACATCCTGAGAACCACTAATGTGGAGTATTCCAGCAACATTCATTAAAGCCAGAAACTATTTACAAACTTCGATCCAAGAGAAATGAAGCTGAGCAGCCCTGGCACCAGCGGAGCCCCAGGCCTGGCCACGGCGCCACCTGGTCATGGGCCCAGCCCCCAGCGCCAGGGAGCACAGCGTCCCCAACGCCATGTCCCTAAGAATCCAGAAGGAGGAGGCAGCGGACTTTCGAGGACGGAGTGGGGGTGGGCATACTTTTCACTGATGCTGGTCAGCCCTTTGCATTTCCCCCCAGTTGTCAAAAACACGACAGCGGGCCCAGAATGGAGTAAGTCACGCTAAGCCCCCGTCCCCAAACCAAGACTTAATTCCAGTGTTTGCTTCCTTTCCCAGAAATAGAATTTCAAACCCGTCCACCAAGAATGTCCTGATCAGCACAAAATAACCTGCCTGAAGGACCCCGAGTGTCCCCTGAAGGGAAGTGACTTTGCCGTAACCAGCCCTCCTTTTTTACCTCCTGTGACTTCTTTGTTCCGCTCCTTCTGCCTGTAAAAGCCTCGTTTTGCCCAGCTCCTTGGAGCTCTGCGGATTCAAACTGACTTTTGCTCACATTGTTATTGCCTCAGTTTAGCTTTTAACACTACATATGCTGCCTAGCTCACCAAACAAACAACCAAAACCTCATAGATTTCCCTATTATTGATCAGGACAAACAAGTTGTAAGGGAAATAGGCGTAAGAGAAGACAGGAGTGTGCACCCATGTGGCTCCCCGGGTGGGGAGAGCATGAGACTGGGGCACCCCTGGAGACAACCGAGTGTCCTGCCCCAGGCTGAACCCCCGGGGGGCCCAGAGATGCCCCCTGGAAACCAGAAGTTTCTACCCCTCCTGCTGGCTCCCCTAATTCGTAAGAGTCAGGTAACATCAATCACTACCTAAGGGGAAAGAGGGGTTCCAGGCTGCTTCTAGAAGGGGACACTATGTCTATGCCCAATGATCTAAAGGCCAGTGAGGACCAGGTGTCCCAAGGGACACAGAAGACATATTTAGAGAGAAGGGAGGTGCTGTGAACTGGCTCTGAGCAGATGTGTTAGCATCTCCGTGGGGAGCAGTCAGAGGAATTAGCAGAGCCACCTGGGGCCCCTGCCGCTGTGGGACACAGGGACAAGCAGGCGGGAGCTGGGAGGGCCGGGTGGAAGGCCCCGGCTGCTCGAGGGATTTCTGGAAGACAAACCAGGGGCCGTTTCTACTGCACGTAACTGTTGGCCTACTTATTTAACCAATAAGTGTTTACTGAGCACAGGGAAATCACTTTGGTTAAATACAGAAGACTTCAGTGACCTGACACTGTCCTACAGACACCTGTTGGCAGCACTGATACCACAAGGAGACGCCAAGTTTCCCAGGAAGGTGGCAGGAAAGCAGAGGACAGCATTTTGGCCTTCCCCACCGCATGGACGTCTCTACCCCACGATCTCCCGCTGCCTCCCACCCTAGCAGCTTCCACGCCTGCCCGGCAGAGGGCAGCCGGGCCTGTGCCACTTGGCTAGCCACCTGCTTCGGAGGCAGGACAGATGGGCACATAGCCCCTTGCTGCCCACTGAAGG
Source organism: Lyroderma lyra (assembly GCA_004026885.1). Taxonomy (NCBI): domain Eukaryota; kingdom Metazoa; phylum Chordata; class Mammalia; order Chiroptera; family Megadermatidae; genus Lyroderma; species Lyroderma lyra. The sequence continues at coordinate 196,553 of PVJL010001054.1, forward strand.
TTGGGCACAATGCCCAGAGAAACAGGATGCACCAGGAGACCATGAAAGAGGCTGTTTTGAATTCTCCCTGAGCGGTGCGGGTCCTGTAGGGCAGAGGCTGGCCCTGCCACGCACACCCTTGCAGGGACCCTGGGACGAAGGGCCTTTCCCTCCCCATCCCTATTTGTACTTACTGCTCAGAATCTGTGTCCCAGAGGCACGGGTTCCTGAAAAGGACTGGGGCGCTGCTAAGCCAGGAGCTGCCATATTAACTTCCGAGGCAGCAGGGACCCTAAAGTCAGGAGGCCCCGTCGGGGTGAGATGGTGGGCATGCAGGGGCCATGGTGAACCGGAGAGGCAGGCCCTGTGCAACTGTCCTGAATTCAACTGTGTCTCTCACTGTGAGGAAAATGACACACGGCCATGGGCTGAGTTGGGATGCTGGCTGCCAGGAAAACTAAGGTCCAGGGACAGGAAGCTGGTACCTAGGACAGGCCCCTAAACCCTTTCCCCCCGAATCTGGCCTCCTTCGTGTCTGTGCCTGGGAGGCACAGGCCAAACACCGAGCTGCCGTCGGGTCGGGGAGAGTGACTTGGACTTCCAGGCGGGCCTGCCTGCGGCTGCTGACCGGCCCTGGATTGTGTCATTTCCTTCCATGGCCACCGACTCCTTTGGAGCGAGCACCCCCCCCCCCCCCCCCGCCCCAGAACACAGGGCAGTCCTGTCCCTGGCTGTGAGTCAGCCTCCGAGCTGACATGTGGGCAGCTTCACTCCGGGCACTGCTTTTCCAACGACTACCCCTCTGTGGCACCCCACTTCCCCTGCCCACATCCCCGTGGCCGGAGCCTTTATTTCCTTAGGATGGGGTTTCTGCCGAAAAGTCCCCAGGAGCAGTGCAGCCCCCCTCCTCAGATCTCTCCAAGAAATAACAACTAGAAGCCTGAAGTGCTGCTTTCCCCTCATGTGTGAGGGTCCTGGGGATGCGGTGGGAATTGTTTTTGAAAACCTCATCTTGCCTCAGGCAGCCTGTCCCCTTGGGGTTGGGGGGCATAAAGCTTTAGTCTCAGCCTCCTGAGTAGCAGGAACTGGGCTGTGGCTCCATCAGCAGTAGCAGGGACACCGCTGGGACCTGGGGCAAGTAAGTGTTTATGACCTGCAGCTGACTCGCAGGTGCCTAACGCCATTGTCACGGAGCTCCTGCTTGCAACATGTCCAAGCAGTGTGTGCAAAGATGATGAGGGTCCTGAAAATCCGGTCTCAAGACTGTTGTCGGAGAGGAGGGACCAAGGACATCTACCTGTTTATTGGTGAAAAAAGAAACAGAAGCAGCAAAAACACACACAGAAGGAGATGGGACCAGGTGGGGGGTTGGGGGGACGGGATGGGGGAGGGCAGAGGGAAGGAGGGGACATCCTCTGAAATACCTTTTTGTTCTGACTTGAGTTTTGGAACCATTTTAATGTTTATATTTCAAAAAGAAATCAAAATAAACCAAAATTCAGGAAGATAGAGAAAACCCTAAGATTGAATGTACACACAGAAATAAGTAAATAAAATAGAATCCTCTTTGATGTCTATCTTACTAACTGGTAGTAAAGACTGTCTCCTTACTATGTGTCAACACTTCCCTACCTTGTCAGTTAACCTCAGTGACATCTCTGAGGGGTAGGTGCAATTTCTCTCCCAGTTTCAGGCGAGGACACTGTGCCTCAGTGAGACTCAGGGAGGTGGCCGGGACTAGAGCTCCGAGTTTGCACCTGACCGGCATGGCATCTCAGTTCTGAGAGCCTGTCACCTACTCAGCTCGGTGCCAGGCACACACGTATGAGCTCGTGACCTGGGGTTCTGGGATAAGCGCCGATCTCAGTGATAAACAGGTAACACCAGGAAGCTGAAACGAAGGACAGGACGGGCCCTGTGTCACTCATCAAGGCGTAAAGGCTGCAGAGACTTTACAAATCCAGATGAACCTCGCAGGTGGGATTCAGGCCGGTGTGGGAAGGGGGCTGGCGTGTGGGAGCCGAGGCCCTCAGACTTTGCAGGAGAGTGGGCCACAACAAGGGCACCTGTGGGACTCTTCCAGGGACTCCGAGCTCCAAGTTGGGGTGACTGTGCTGGGTGCGCTCGGGGGACCGCCAGCCCTACACGTTGGCCCACGTTGCTACTTGATAGTTGCCCGTCCACCCCCAAACACGGGGCTCAAGGATTACGTGCAAGGGCAGACGTGCTCTGCTCTGGAGCTGCACCCGAAAGCCATCTTTGCGTGAAGGGGGAATGGAGTGAAATGGCCCCTTGCTGTCGTTGCTGTCCTAGTCCACCTCCACTCTCAGTGGGCATTTAGGAAGACGGGCCAGTCCCTGTGCACTGGGCCACAACCAGCTCCCCAGCATCCCTAACCCCCAGCCAGCCGCCCCCAGGAGTGAGGACAGGTGCCGGGGGAAGCGCCTCTCCCCGTCTTGTCCCCTCTCCAGCTGGGTCCGTGAAGAGAGGAGAAACGCGCAGTGTGGCCGGGCCCGGCTGGACGGCGAGGCGGGAGCATGAGGAAAACCCAAGTCCCCAAGTTTCCGTCAGGACCCGTGTTCAGAGGAAGCCGAAAGTCCTGGTTCTCAGGTGCTGCCCTCCACGTCACCCACTTTTAATAGAAATCGTCCCTCATGTCCCATAGGATAAGGCCATCATCTGGCCCCTTCTGACCCTTGCATCCCTGTCTGTCACCAGCCCCCACCCAGTGGGATACCACTTCCCCGTTGCTCCCCAGCCACCCTGCAGGACCGGCCACAGGTTACCTCCTCTGGGAGAAATAGGATGTCCCTGCTGTCAAGCAGTTTTCATATCCTGTCACAGTGTCTGTCACCGTCTGTTCTCCCGGATTCAGAGCTTCTTAAGGGCAGGACCTAAGTCGCACTCTTCTTTACCCTGGGAAGAGGTCTTTGTTTAATATGGGGCAAATGGATGTTTTCCCTTAAAGCAATGCTTCTTGCACTTTTTAAACCACAAAGCTCCATAAGAAATTTTTTTTTGGTGGGTGTGGGGGTAGCTCCCTGACCGGGAATCGAACCCAGGCCGCGGCGTTGAGAGCGCCAGCGCCGAAGCCTTAAGCCACTACACCATCAGGGAACCCCCAAGAAATACTTTTTATGTACAACACAGGTGACACAGGTTCACACACATCACAGAAACAAACGTGACAAGAAATAATACTATGGTGGCTGCACCCTGAAATTTTCTCTTGCTTTGCTTTGCTTTTTTTTTTTTTTAGGTGATTCTTGGGCTAGGAAGGCGGGAAGCCGGGGTCCCGAAGCACACGTGGTCGCCGCCCTCGCCGCCCTTCCAGCCGGTCCGGCCAGGGTGAAGCTGCAGGGACGGGAGGGCCTCCAGCTCCGCCGGCAGAGCAGAGCCCTGGCCCACAGCTCCGGGCGACCACGGCTGGGCCCGCTTTGCATCTTCCTGTTTGTCCCTCGTGGTTGTCCCTCCTGTAGCCAGCCCACCTCGCAAAGCATTCCTCGCCCGCCTGCTGCCGGGCAGTGTTTTGTGCAAACCTCTTTATCACACTGGACTGTCATGTGGGTCCTTCTTGCAGGCTGGCTGCCCCATTGAGCTCCTGGCCTAGGGAAGCCACGATGTTTTTGCTATGTGGCTGCACTGGGGTCTGCAGGTGCCTGTCTGTGGCCTGGCAGAGGGCTGCGGCCAAGGGAGAAAACCAGGGAATCTGCCTTAAAGCCAGGTGGCTGGAGGTGCCCAGGCAAAGAGTGGTGACCAATTCAGCAGTGAACATACAAAACTCAGTCCCCTTTTCACTTTGTATAGAAATCTCACAATCAAGAAAGTGAGATGATAAACCTGGGCTTCGGGGTGAACTTGGGCCCTTGGAAGAGGCTCTTAGGATTGGAGTTTCTGGGGAACCAATGAGAATGGCAGGTGACAACCAACACAAGGCCCAAATGTGACCCACGTCACTCCCTGCCAGGTCACCAGCGCTGGGGCCTTCAGAGGGCCTTCCCTCTGGCTGTGCCTCGCCCTTAGCACACGGTGAGTGTCACACTGTGCAGGAGGGCTGTCGCCCTGTCCTCACTTCCCATTCCAGCAGATCAGTGTCCCGGGTGGAAAGCTTTGCCACTGTTAGAAACAGCACAGCTCAGCTACATTACACTGGGGATGCAACGCATGGTAGCCACACGTCTTTCACAAAGAGACAGCAAACATCGGGAGCTGTGTTGAGTGGAAGCCCCATCACCTCAGGAAGGACCCCTGTGAGAACATTCGAGAACATTCTGGAATGTTCCAACTGGTTGCTGCTGGTGTCTGGACCCCCCACTCCCTTTGTGTTTGTCCTTTCAACCTTACTGAAGGCCTCCAGGAAGATGGCATTGTACTGTCTGCCAAGGGGGAGGAAATTTATTTTTTAAACATTGCACATTAAAAATAAACTGGAAACGTATAAATGTTCTTGTGAACCGTTTACCTCGCTCTGCTCTCTGTCATATATCCTTGCTGCAACCTGTCACACACATTATTCCTCACACACAAAAGAGAACCACCTCTTCCATTCAAGTAGGTGACCCTGTGGGTGGAGGGCAGAGGGCCCCAGCTGACACTGGCTTGGCCACCCACAAGCCCGGTGGCCCTGGCAGCGACTGAGCCCGTTTCTTCTCGTCTGTGGAGTTAGGATGACTGTGCCGCTCCTCAGGCTGCCGTCAGGAGGAAATGAGGGGGCATACATGGGAGCAGCAGATGTTTGTGAGGAAGTGGGCACTTTCTGAGGTGACCACAAGAGCCCACTGGCTCTGGGGCACAGAAGGGAGGTGGTGGTGGTGAGCCAGATGGGGCAGAACCGGTGAAGCTGGTGGACAGAGAAGGGCCCCGTGTGGACTGTGTCCTCAGGCGGTGGTGGCAGGGAGACTTCATGAAAGTGATGATTTAGCAGGTGAGTGTGGCCCCCTGGAGGCTGGCTGGCAGTGGGGTGCGCTCGGGGCTGAGGAGAGAATGGTCAATAGGCAAGTGTTGGACTTAGGAGGCCGAGACAAGGGGAGGGACCACAGGAGGCTCAGACGGAGGTCCCCCACCGTGTCCTTCTCTCTGTCCCCCTCTGCATAACAGCCTGTGTCCTTCTACCACCCAAGTCAGTGCATAAAGGGTCTCAGCAAATGCTTCAGATGACAGATGCTGCCAGCAGCCCGTCCGGTCTGCCCACAGCCGACTGGCCTGGCTGGTTCTGTGGGGTCCTGAGCCCACTCTCCCCTTACAACGCAGTGAGAGCAGCTGCGGCTGGCTCGACCTCACAGGAAGCCAGAGCCAGGTGCGAGCCGCTGACACCAGGCGGGGACACCTCTGGGCCCATGGAGGCCAGCTGCTCCCTCTCCTCCAGGCCAAGGAAATAGGGTCACCCAGCCCCCACACACTGCCAGGTGGCCCCTGGGCGAGCAGCTCAGGCGCAGTCACCTGCAGTGCGTTTGGTTTGGCCTACACAGACCACCGCGCCGCCCCCCCCCCGTGACATCACACACCTCCCTCCCTTCCTAACTCCTATATTTGTCTAAGCGGGGCCAGGTGTGCCAGACCTGGCCGTGGGGCAGAGTCCCGTCCCACTGAAGTCACCACGAAGGGGTGCATGGGGGCGGTGTAGACCGGGCCTTGTGGGAAGAGGAAGGTAGGAGACGGTGGGGAAGGGGTGTGCTCGGGCGCGAGGATGAGGGCACAAGCCGGGAAAGGTTTGCGGGCGGGTGCTGAAAACAGACACAACCTGGGGAGGAATTTCGAAGCCTGTGGCGACTCACGCAACATGGACGGCGAAGGGTTCAAGGACGGGAGGCTGGAAGCCTCAGTGTGTCTCAGAGACGCGGCTCCAGCCATGGACACGGAGGTCACGAGAGGGTGGCTGCTCGAGGGGTGAGTGACAAGGGGAGAATCTCTGGCCTAAGTGTGTTAGTTCGATGGAAGTGAGAGTTATGGGCGGGGTGGCGGTCCCCAGGGTGACACGGGGGCAGGGGCAGCCGGGGAAAATGACTGAGTGGGCCTGGGGGCGGGGCGGAAGGCGCGGTGCCAGTGGAGATGACAACTGTCAGAGGAGAACCGGCCAGTGTTTTCCGCTATAGAGGCTGCCGGAAGGGCAGAGCCGAGCCAAGGCTGGGGTTTCACAGGGTGACACGGCTCAGGACCGGGGAGGGCAGGTGGAGAGGAAGGAAGGTCATGACGTTATCTTAGGGTGTGTGGGGTGCACAGAAGTGACAGTGGGAACAAGAGGCAGCTCGTGCATTTTGAAGGCAGAAGAGAAGAAGGCAGCAGTGAGGGAGGTACTGGCTCTGCCAAGGAGACAGGAGAAAATGACGAGAAATGGCCTGGTGAGCTGGAGGGGCAGGGGGAGACGTGCACCTCGCACCCTGAGTCTTGTGCCAGGCCCCGGGGTCCTTACCCTGCAGTCAGGCCGTCAGCCGGACTGGGCACGTCTGGGACCCAGAGCACCAGCAATGATCCCTCTCTCGTTTGCCCTGGGTTCCTGTCCCTTTGGTCCATCAAAGGCCCATCAAAATGGGTAGCTAAGAGTCTTCCAAGGGCTGTAAACATTAGGGACTTTCTGATGGCCCATTTTAGGTGCCACAGGCACAAGCAGACAGGTGGAAGTGAAAGGAGTGACAGGGAGGGGCTGCAAGGACTGGGTTAGTCATCCCAATTCCCGGCAGCAAGGCTCGGCAGCCTCTGCTGGACGCTGGCTACAGACTGCAAGGTCTGAGCGGCAAAATCTGTCTCGGCAGGGTCTGGTCACCCACGCTGGCCCCATAGCAACCACCATGCCAACAGGCTTGTGGTGGGAGAACTGTGGACAGCCAGGAAGTGACTGTGAGGGTGATCTCACCAGAAAAGCAAACATAGGCCCCAGGGAAGGGGGCGCTGGCAGCTGGGTGGGCAGGCTGCTCTGGGGAGTGATGGAGTGAGGAAAGAGGACTTGACGAGCCGGGAGGGACAGGGTGAAGGGCAACAGAGGCTTGTGCAAGAATGACAAGCACGAAGCTGAAAGGGGAAGGAAAGGAAAAAGCCTTGCCCGCTGAGTGAAAGTGGAGAGAGGCTACAAGGGAGGCTGGTAGTGGTGACAGAGCTGTGGGTGGACCATGAGCCCCCGACCATGAGACCCCTGAAGCACATCTGAACACCCCCAGCCTTGAAACTGGCGCTTTCTCTTCTGTGCTGGGTGGGTGGATGTCTACCCTGGTGCAGCTTGGCGACACCATGCAAAATAAAAACCTTCGTAGAGCCTATGGCCCAGCGGATCTTCTCACACTCTCTCTCTCACACGCACACAATCTTGGGCTGTTGTGCAGATGTTAAAAGACAAGAATCAGGATCTATGTGCCATGACACACAAAGGTTTCTGAGACAAAGTCAAGTGAAGAGTAAGTCGTATACCTGTGCACGGCATGATTTCATTTCTAAACCAAGAAAAATGGTATCTACTAGATTCTAGACAAACATAAATACGCTATGTGTTTGTGTGTGTGCATCGCAGGAAATTTCTTTTAAAAGCCACTTTCTTGGGGTGTGATTGACATATGAAAGGCTGCACATATTTAAATACAACTTGATGAACTCACAAGAACTGTTAGTAGTTTTCGGGATTAGATAGAAAGTCGGCATTTTTAACCTGATACTTGTCCATCTGGCGTAGTTTAACATAAGCACATCGTTTAGCCTGATAGTTTCAATGACCACATTTGGTGAATGGAATAGTCAGACGACAAGTCTGATCAATGTGGAGTCTTATGGGACAATGGGACAGAATATTTGCAATGAGGTTATCCTCGTAAGTGGAGTCCTCTCTCCCTTATCTGGCCCTGTGAGTAACTCTGTGGTTTATATCTGGAGGCAACATGGAATGGTAGGAAGGCCCCTGGGCTCTGGGTCATTCACTCATCCAACACCTGGCGGGCGGGTCCCCTGTGCCCTCTCACATCCCTGTGGCTCGCGTCCCCGTAAGACAGGGTACCATACTCACTTTGCCCAATCACAGTGCTGTGAAGGTGAAATGGAACAATGCTTTGAAGGTACCTGGAACCAGGAGGGTAAGAGCCCTATACACAAATGTAAGGTTTTTATAAATCACCAACAGAGGCAGTATCCCAGGTCACAGTTACCGAGTTCAATTTCCTGCACGTGGTGAGTATGGAATAAATTAAGTGGGCAGTCTTGAAATATTTTTAGGTAATAGGAAGTTGCCCCCAGCAAGAAAGTCACGTTTGGAACACAAAACGGGAAGGATCTGTACATAGTGGATGAGACCATCAATGACAGAGGCATTTCCCCCTAAAAGATGATGTAGTTTATAGAAAATCTGGGTACCCCCAAACCCAATTAATGTCCAAAGGTAGTGAGTGGGTGCTTGCTGAATGCCAGGTACAGTGCTAAGCACTTTGCTTCTTTAATTCTAGTGACAACCCTCTTACCTCTACTTTATAGGACTGTGAGGCACAGAGAGGGTTAGTTCTTTGCCCAAGGTCACAGCAGGTAAATGGCAGAGACAGGCTTCTGCCTTCAGGTAGTCTGGGCCTATGAACAGCTCCTTAGCTAAAATGGCAGGAGTGCTTGCTTAGGAAAATAAGGCAATATAGGAAAAGTGGTGGTTTTTCAACATCTGAATAAAAACAATGTGTTAATGTAGTTTCTAAACTTATCAGGTAACACGAATCTTTATTCTTGTAGTTGAGCCTCACATAAGGACATTTCAGCCAACCACAGACGGTGTACCCCATAGTGGTGCCACCCAATGATAATGGAGCTGGAAATTCCTACTGTCTAGTGACGTTAGAGTGCCCTTCCTTACTCCTTGTGTGTGGTGGTGCTGGTGTACACAGTGCTGCCAGTCATCTAAGAGTACAGGGCATACAATTATGTACCATATAGCAGCGGTCCCCAACCCCCAGGCCATGGAATGATATGGGTCTGTGGCCTGTTAGGAACTAGGCTACACAGCAGGAAGTGGGTGACGAGCGAGCAAAGCTTCAACTGTGTTTATAGCCACTCATGTTACCACCTGAGCTCTGCCTTCTGTCACATCAGCGGCAGCATTAGATTCTCACAGGAGCACGAAACTCGTCAACTGCGCAGGTGAGGGATCCCTATAGGTTGTGAGCTCCTTATGAGAATCTAATGCCTGATGATCTGGGGCGGAGCTGAGGCGGTGATGCTAATGCTGGGGAGTGGCTGCAAGTACAGATTAACATCGGCAGAGAGGTTTGATGGCATTATGGTGAGGTGTATAATTATTTCATTTATATTACAATGTAATAATAATAGAAATTAGTGCACAATAAATGTAATGTGCTTGAATCATCCCAAAACCATACTCTGACCCCGGTCCATGGAAAAATTGTCTTCCATGAAACTGGTCCCTGGTACCAAAAAGTTGGGGATCACTCCTGTACAGAATATGTGATGATGATGATAAACAATGTTACAGGTTGATGTATTTCCTGTAATTTATCATTTTAGCATGCACTTTCTACTTATAAAAACAAGTGTGCTGGCAAACAGTATGCCGTGTCATGCTGGCATACAGAAACACAAAGCCAAAGAGGCAAAAGAAAATTGCAGAACCCCCAAGAAAACTCACAATGAAGGGCTTAGCAGAAGCTCTGCAGACTCAACAAGCTCCTTAAAATGTCTCAAAGCATGGACCTAACACCTAAAGGTCTCCATTAATGGAGAGGGGTGTTCATGGAATTTATCTGTTCACAAGCAAATCTGTGACGAAAAAGAAAGAAACCAAGCAAACCACCATGGACATATTTCTGAAAACAGTGACACCTCCTCAAGAAGAGATTCAGGCAGGCCCTTTAGGAAGTATTCCAGAAGACTGCACTGTCCATCACAGATGGCAGTTTCATGCCTGTTTCTACTGCGTGAGACCTTCCAGTAGGACAAGATGGGACAGTAGGAGATAGTGATACTGATGACCCTGACCCTGTGTAGGCCTAAGCTAGTGTGTGTGTGTGTGTGTGTGTGTGTGTGTGTGTTTTAATTTTTAACAAAATAAGTTTCAAAAGTAAAATATACATATATATATATATGAAGCTTATAGAATGATAAGAAAAAATATTCCTTACTATTTACAGCTGTATATGTTTGTGTTTTAAGCTGTTATTATGAAACAGTCAAAAAGTTAAAAAATTAAAGTGCATAAAATTACAGTAAACTAAGGTTAACTTATTATAGAAAGAAAAATATTTTTTATAAATGCAGTGCAGCCTTAAGTGCACAATGTTTATAAAGCCTACACGAATGCACTTGTGTCCTAGGCCATCACATCCAGTCCCCACTTGCCCACTGACTCACCCAGAGCAACTGCCAGTCCTGCAGGCTCCATTCATTGTGAGTGCCCTGTCCAGGTGTCCCTTTATCTGTTATACTGTATCCTTCTGTACCTTTTCTATGTTTAAATGTGTTCAGATACATTGTTTTAGTTGCCTATGATACTCAGTACAGTAGTGTGCTGCACAGGTTTGCAGCCCAAGAATAACAGGCTGTACCATGCAGCCCAGGTGTGCAGTAGGCTACACCATCCAGGTTTGTGTATGTCACTGATGTTTGCATAATGACGAAGTCGCCTAACAACCCATTTCTCAGAACATTACGGAATGAGAAGCAATCACTCTGTAACGTGCATGTGAATCACTGGAGGACCTTGTTAAGATGCAGACTCAGCTCCAGTAGGCCTGGCTGAGGCTGCAGACCCCACTGAGGAGTGAGGCCCTGAGTGGAGGTCAGAGGGTCCCCACCATTGGAAATGGATGCTCAGAACCTCAGTCTCCTGTGAGGCAGTCCCCAACAGCTGAAAGCACCTGAATTTCTGGGCCTGCAAGGCTGAGGTGTAGGCCCAGGCACTGGTTACTCCAAGACAGACAGCTGTCCCCAAGCTTTGCCCACAGAACCCTGATGGGCTTTTCTCAGAGAGCAAGGGGCCCAGAGCTGGCCAGGGAGTCTTAGGGAGCAGGAAGCTGTGCAGTGAGGGTGAACTGTGGGACAGATGTCTAGCACAGTCCTTTGAGCTCTGGAAAATTTGCTGGGAGGGCAGATGATGAATGAGGGTGTCCTGGAAGATGGGCTGTGTGGCGGGTACAGGAGTGGGTGGTCTAATGGGGGTGGAAGGCTGGCTTTGCTCCTTGGGGCTGGTGTTTACAGCTAGTCCTTAGGGTGAAATTCTAGGTGAGGCATGTTTTCTTCGGCATGGGCTGGCCAATCTCGCTGAGCCACCAAATCCTCAGCAGACTGTTTGTTGAGTGAGTGATGGAAGAAGAGCTGGGGAAGCAAAGGAATGCCTGAAGACATTGCCTTCCCCACCCTGGGGTGGCTGTGTGGATGACTCATGTCCTGCTGCCCACTCACTCTCTTTCTAAAACCACATGTCCCAGTGGTGGCAGTGAGCTGACCCCCGCAACCCTCAGTCACAGGATCTTCACTGCACATAGTCCCTGGGTTTCAGGCAGGTTGCCTGTCTTCCCTGCTTCCTGATACAAGCCAAGAAGCTGGGCCCTGGAGAAAGTGGGGGTCTCGGTTTAGATCTCTGGAGAAGTCATTCTGAAGACATGTCCAAGGATACTGGCTGTCCCGACGTCGGCTCAGAGGGGAACTAGGAACATTGGGGCTGCTTCACATTCCAAGAGTTGTGCTTCTGCCCCCTCTGTCTGGATCCCACGCTGCATCACGCCCAAGTGTGTGACCTCAAAACCAAAGAGAAGAGGCCAGCTGGGGAGCAGTCAGGGAGGGGGCACAGGAAGTCTGGAGTGGGCAGGCCAGCCCCCACACCTGTGTTGGCAGAGGAACAAAGCCATCTGCCTGGCACAACCAAAATCCAGCTCTTTATGGCTGTGGGACAAGGGCCTGAAACCTCTCCAAGCAGTAAGTGTCCACACCGGAGACTGACTGTCTAGTTGGCTATCTAGAACTTTCCATGGACCTTGGGGGCAGAATCATGGGTGCTGGGTGCCCAAGTCTTGTTTGATGGAGAGAGGGGGAATGTTTGAAGACAGAGGGCAGCCACATCCAGAGCAGGTGGGAAAGAGCGGGATGATGGTGACATGTAGTCCTGAGACATTATTTTGAACCTCTTCCTGTAAGGAACTGAGCACAGGTGGGTGCAAGACAGACTTCCTTTCTTGAGATGTCTCAAGAGAACAGAATTTTTTCAGAAACTTAAGATATGGTCAGGCCACAAGTCAATTTCACTTCTGGAGAGAACATGTGCCCTTACTTCCTCCTTCTTCTTACCCTGGGGAAGCTGGGAACGGCCTGAGAGTCAAGTCTCCTAGAAATACACTTTTCTTTTCAAACCAGGTCTGAGGAGGCTTAAAATACAGGCTGTAAAAGCAATGGTGTCAACAAAAATGAGGAGGAAGGGAGGGGGAATGTGTTAAACTAAGTGCGAGTAAGAATTAACACCCATGGGCATCACACTTGCGAGCACTTACTGATAGTCAGGGGGAAAGCACTTATAAACTTGAACTTTGCTAGGTGTCTTGCTGTCTGACTGTGGATTCGTTGCCAGTGCCTCAGTTTCTTCATTTGTAAAATAAGGCGAGAGGATGCAACAGAAGTGCCCTGAGTCTGTCCTGTGAGGTAATGCTAGACAGCACCTGAAACAGTGACTACCGTACACACAGGTATTACTACCTCATTCACCTGAAAGCAGCCAAGGGCAGGGCACGGGAGGGTGGGGAAGAGGCCATTCTCCCACCTTCTCTTCTTTGGATGCCCACCCCCTGCTCCATCCAAGTCCTGATGGGCAGCCTGTGAAATTGCCTTTGACCCTGGTCTGGCTCCCTCCTCCAAGTGGACTGTTTCTGGGATATTCATTTCATGCCCATCCAATGGTGACCTCACACACATTTTCTGAACTCAGTAAGTGTGTAAGTGGCATTGTCATCCCCATTTGTTGCCTGCACATCTGGACTGGCTGGCAGGCAAGCTTCCCCAGCTCTCAGCCACTCAGCTCCACCTACCAAGTCAGGGCGAGATGGCCACATGTCCAGGAAACTCCAAACCCAGTGCCCAGCTAGTATAGCAGCACACACAGGATGTCCTGGTCTGTTCTCTTTGATGAGGGTGGGTGAGGGACCCTTATACTCATGGGCACCTTGGCAGTGACTCACCAGAGACTCTGTGGGCAGTCAGGGTCTGCGTCAGACCCAGGCCTTTACCTCTGGGCCAGTGAGCCCCTTCATGTTCCTGGTGCCACCAACCCCAGCCCAAGACAGCACACCCATTTTGGTGGCCCTTCACTCTCTATCAGGAGTGGGAGAAGTCTGAAAGAGCTTGGTCCAGATGGCAGCTCTGACACCTGACACTTCATTTTAAATGTGGGCCGTGCACCGTAGGCTTTCAGCCAATTGCTGAATAAAGACAGAGCACTGAGATGGCACCAACCATGCTGGTCACCCTGCAGAAAAGCTTTGTATCCACTGATGGAGTCCTTGCAACAGTCCTGTGAGGGGGAACTCAACCTCTTCCCTTCACAGACAAGGACACTGAGGCAAAGTATTAGTTTGCTTGTGGGCACATGACTAGCAAGCAGTCCGTGTGCTTCACCACTAGAACAAATGGCCTCCCTGAGGTCCTTTAGGGTGTACCCACAGTGCGATTCTGATGGAGAAACACACCCTTAGGATCTCTGCCCTCTTTCCCATGTTCCACCAGTCAGAACCAGCATCACTTCTGTGTGAACTGGGGGTGATGGGGGGTCCTCATACCTTCTCTTTCTTTCCACTGCAACCTCTCCACAGGGCAGAATGAAGGTGTCTTGACCACGGCAAGTCCAGGTCTCCAAGATCTTCTGCCCCCAGGCGAGGAGGCCAGGACCCACCCCCAACCTCCACTTCCCCTTTTAGCCCAGTTGGTAGAGGCACTCTGAGTTGCCCCAGAAGGAAGAATAAGATCATGCTAGAGGCCACAGATGTGGACAGAATTCACTTGTACTGCAAGGGGATTCCTGTTGAATCTCCCACTCCTGGCAAACACACCCAAGGGGCCTGAGTGTTCTCATCTGCATGTTCACACAGCTGCCCCACCACCTCACACAAAGGTTACTACAGCTGGGCAAAAGTACGTTCAGAATGAAAAAACATACTGGGGAAAGTTCTAGGCCATTTCCTTAGAAATAACTGCCTTGAAAATTGTTTTAAAAGGCAGAACTCAAAGGACCTTTAACAGATCAGCCTTTCTATTCAAAATTTTCATAACCTTGGAACTAAGCAAGGGTGGAGGGAGGGGTGCATTTTAAAGTGCCAGAAGTACGTCCAAATTGCACTTGAGTCAGTGCTTCCAGAGAGGCACTTTCTTTTCCCAACACGACCTTGGGACCTAGAGCTTTGTTCATTACTCATAGAACTTCACCGTAGGTAGGTCAGAGAATGCTCAGGTGGAGTTTAAGCCTCCAGAGATGACGCAGACAGAGCAAAGACAGTGCTTGGCTGCTACACATGGCAAAGGGAGGCAAGAAGTCCAGAACAGTATAAGCCTGGGTGTTGTTTCTGGTTGGATTTTTTTAATCTCACTATAAACCCGACAAGAGACCACATCTTAATCCGCCATGGCATGACTGGTTCATCTTGACCTCTTTAGTGAAATGCCCCTGAATGTGCAGAGCAAATTTTATTAATGTGAAAATTACATTACAGACTACGTAGGAGCCAGAAATTCATTCATCTTCCGGGATGCAAAGAGAACATGTCTTTCCACCCTTTTCTACATCCTAAAACAGGAATATTCACAGAAGTCAGCATTTACTGAAAAATGAGTTCTGGTCACATTCACACACGGTGACACTGAATTCCCACTAACAATGCACGTTCGGGAGGGCGCGGTCGAGATCTTGGACTCGCTGAAGCTGACGCACTGCAGCGACAAGAGCCAGGACTGGTCTGCGAAGCGGTGTCCTCCCCCTGCGTACGGCCATGGCGCAGAAATGGCAAGCGTCCGCGGGGGTCGGTGACCCGGAGCGTCCTAGGGCCCCGCGCCCTCCAGGAGACGCCCTGGTCCTCGTGATCGTCCACTCTGGGCCCGCCAGGTCACGAGCGCGACTGCAAGAGCGAGGCCGCCGCGTGAACGCCTCCCTTCCCTGGCGCAGGGCAGTGCCCGTCTGGCCAAGGGCATGGCAGGGACGACAACCTGCCGGATCCGCACCCGCAGACCCGGGCGCAAGCCCCTGCAGCTTCACTGGCCAGAAGTAGCCTCCGGACGCGGCGGGCCCTAGGTGCGCTGGAAGTGCGGCTTGGGGCGCGGCCAGCCTCGTAAATCGGGGCCCACGGGAGGAATCAGAAACGACCGTGGCCGCAGCTTCCACGACCCCCAAAAATACCCTCGCTGTCACCAGACGCGGCAGAGACGCCCGGGTGCGGCGGCTGGCCTCCCGCCCACGTGACCGGCTGCCGTCGGGGTGTGGTTGGCGGCGCGCGCCGGGCCCAATGAACGCCACCGGTGGGCTCAGCCTCTGGGCACACCAAGCCAGCGGGTGTGCGTCACCGGGGGCGGGGCTCCGGGCCGGCGCGCGCGCGCGGTGGGTCACGTGGGCCACGCGCTGGCTATAAAGGACGGTGGCGGCGGGCCCCATCAGAGTGATGGCTGCCGGTGTGCGCTGTCTTTTCTTTTAGCTCAACCGCTGGGGCGCCCCGCTCCTCCTAGGAGGTTCCTGCCCCGCCCGCTCCCCATCGAGTGCTCGCCGCCTGGACCTCTCCGTCCCCGTTCGGCCCTCGTCTCCTGTGGTTAGTGCTAGGGCGCCGCGGTGACCGGCGTTTTGTCTCCCGGCGCGCGGGCGGGGTTCCGGCCTCGTGCTGTCCCCGCCGCGGCCTTTTTGGCGGCCCCGGCGCGCGGGCGCGGGAGCAGCTTGTTCCGGTGTGTGGGGAGGGCGCGCGGGCGGGCGCAGTTAGGGGTCCGCCACGTGCGGACCGTGCGTCCTGGCTGGGGTGGCGGGCCGCTGGCAGCGGGTGTGGGGCGCGCGCCATCGTGGTCTCGTGTTCCCTCAGGATGAGTCCTCGTTCCCGCTTGTCCCTGCCATGGCCTTCCGCGCTGCGCCGCTAGTCCTGCCGAGCCTAAAGCGCCCCGGACCGCAGATGCCCGCGCGCAGCGTATAGCAGTGACTGGCCCGAATCTGCCGCAGTTTACGTTTACAGTATTTAATTTTATATAATATATGTTATTTATTAGAGCGTCTGTGTTACCTCATACTCTCACTCTGTTTACACGCCTGAAAGCCGCACAGTAATTCTTGTTGGTTAAGCTGGCTGCTCTGGGGATGGCGTCCACCGCGGCCACGCTGGTGGCCAGCACCTTGGCTGCAGCCGCCGGCCCGCTGGTGGACTACCTGTGGATGCTGGTCCTGGGTTTCGTCATCGCCTTCGTGCTGGCCTTCTCCGTGGGCGCCAATGACGTAGCGAACTCGTTCGGCACAGCAGTGGGCTCCGGGGTGGTGACCCTGAAGCAGGCTTGCATCCTGGCTAGCATCTTTGAGACGGTGGGATCCGTCCTGCTGGGGGCCAAAGTGAGCGAGACCATCAGGAAGGGCCTCATCGACGTGGACATGTACAACTCGACCCAGGAACTGCTGATGGCCGGCTCCGTCAGTGCCATGTTTGGTAAGCGCTGGCCGGTCCTGTACCTTTCATGGGATGCCTTTCAAACGTACAGTGGAATTTTGCCATTTCTTTAATAAAACTCAACTGTGTTTCAGGTTCTGCTGTGTGGCAACTAGTGGCTTCGTTTTTGAAGCTTCCCATTTCTGGAACCCATTGTATTGTTGGTGCGACCATTGGTTTCTCCCTTGTGGCAAAGGGGCAGGAGGGTGTCAAGTGGTCTGAACTGATAAAGATTGGTATGTTTATTTCTAAATGACTTCTTAATTTTTATTCTTGTCACGTTCCAGGGTGATATGTATGGGAGTATGTTGTTTAAAAGGAAGGGACAGACTCAAGTTCTGAAAATGGAATGCTGAAATGCAGTGTGTTTTGGTTCCTGATTTTTGTTAGTTGACATTTGTTCTTAATGTGTTCTATTCCAGTGATGTCTTGGTTCGTCTCTCCGCTGCTTTCTGGTATCATGTCTGGAATTTTATTCTTCCTTGTTCGGGCATTCATCCTCCGGAAGGTAATCTTTCTTTTCAAACCCCTTCTATGACCTTTAACGGGTCACAGTCAGTGGTCTCTAGACTGATAGCAAATGTGATTGATGTATATGTATGTGGCCTTGGAAAGTTAAAACATGCTTTATGTTCTGTACACCTTTTGTGTGTCACTAAGTTCTCTGAAGGAAGCAAGTTCTCAGTCCCCAAGGGAGCATTCCAGGGGAAAATTGAATGAGTGATATGGTGTGCTGAGGAATGGGGAGATGGGGGTGGGGGTAGGGAGATGGGGGTGGGGTTAGGGGGATAGGGGTGAATTGGGGGTTGGGGGTGGGGGGGTGGAGAAATTAGGGAAGTTTATTTAGCGTGGTGTTGTTTATATATGCAGATTACTGCTTTAAACCATGATCACACAGACTATTTTGAATTGTAAGTTTAAGGTTCAGTATCTCACAGTGTCCCCTGTGGCATTTTCTTAGCTGCCGGGTAAATGGAATCATTTGGGTCTACATAGTGAATTTGATAATGCTGATTATCATAACCCATTTATAAGCTTCTGGATGGGAACTCTACCTCTCACAGTGACTAGACTGATTTCTTAGAATAGGTAAAAAGAACCAGTAAAGACAGTTTTTGCTTTGTTTTGTTGTGTTTTTAGACCAAAAAAAAAGTCTAGACTGCCATTTAATTTCCTGTCCATTTGAAAATCCCTTTTCAGGGACCTGATAGCGTTTCTTTTGTCAAGAAGTCTGGTACTGGCTCCAAAGTGGACAACAAGGGGTGTTGTCATTGGACTGATTTACAGCAAGAATAAGTGCATTTTTCTTAGGAAACAAAGTTGTCCTTTTTCTGAGGTGAATGGCTCTTAACTGTCCATTGTAAGTTCTTAAAATCCTCCTAAACTGTAGAAATCTGAGTGAAGGGAGATGGGTAGCTTGATCTCCAGGGATAAGATTGTTCAGACCCACTTGTTTGATCTCGCTCTGGCTTCTCCAAGGAAGGATTGGCACCTCCTGTCTGTAGCATCTGACTGGTGAAGTGATTCCTGACCACTCTTTCCCATGGCTCGAGTCTGGCACAGTAAAGCAGTTTAGTACTTCACAGATTTGAAACTTCTGTAGCCTGGTATAATCTGACTGAGAGTGAACAGTGCATTGATAGTAACTGCCTCAGTTTGGTGTTTATTCAGCAAGCAGGTATGGCTGCACCCACCCTCCCACTCCCCACAGCTGTCACATGTGACAGTGCAATGCTTTAATTCGAGGCTCACTAGCAGCCCCAGACCAGTGTTCTTATTAGAGCCATACAGCTTGCTCCACACCACAGAGCCAGGAGAATGGAGACGGTTCCATTGGAGGTTCCTGCTTACAGGTTTACACTGGATCTATACTGACTGATCACTGAGGCATCTGGTTCTGGTTCTGGAAGGGCTTTGTGTGTCTCAGAGCAGAACAGACATCTTTCCTGGAGGAGGAATGGTGGTGCTCTGAGATGCAAAGAGGGATCTTAAGGTGCTCAGACCTCATTTGAGGAATACAAGCCAGGTTTTTTTACCCCCCGTTTTTGAGCACTTCACTTAGGTATGTTAACTTCCTAACGCTTCCTTTTGTGGGTATGAGGATGGGCATGACCAAGAAGGATTGAAACAGTGTTTAAAACAATATTGACTGAGGATCTTCCTTACCTCCACACCCTAGCCTGGGCTTGTGCACCTGTGTACATACGCTCCTTCTGTGTCCAGTCTCAATAACATAAGTTTTCCAGTGATGAGTGGGAATACAGTAGGCAGTTAACTGGAACTCAAGCAATCAGCACAAACAGATCTTCAATTTGGTTGCTATAGAGTTTTTGCCAGATGCTTGAGAGTGCTGAGCACATTTATCTGTCACCTACCAATCCCCATGGATGCCAGTTAACTGAGAGTCTGCTGTATTTCTGGTTAGTTGAGTTTTAAATCTCAGGAAAACATCCTTAGATGAGTTCCCTTTGGGGGTCCTGGCTGTTCAAGTTTCCATTTTAGAAGTTAACATTGAAATTGTTTTTAAAAAAGTTTCTGTTCTCTCAGTGTCCCAAGGGCATTGGGTGGTCTTGTAGGAAAAAGTGGAATGGAGGTGAGGTAGTTCTCTTAAGGACTGGGGCAGTAAACAGTGACCAGGAATAGGGGAGGGGAAGTTTTCCTGTTGAGTGTTTTAAGTCCAGTCAGCCAGTCTTTTAGCATCTTCCTTTTGTTAGGAATTATGCTGAATATATCTAGGACATCTTTTCCAAGTCAGAGGAACCTTTTTCTTTAGACATAACTTACTGCAGCATTGAATATGTGAAACAGGAACTATTTTGGTTGAAATGGGGTTATTAAGAACCCTTTTTTCATCCCCCATAAATGGATGATGAGATATATTATTTCCAGGTAAAGTTTTAAGGGTGTGTTAGATGTGTCAGATGGTAATGAGTATTTTATAAATTTGTTAGCCCTGGTTACATCTTGGGAGTAACTGAGGAATCTGGAGGGAGTAAAAGGAGAGACTGCTCATGTTTTTCCTTTTTCCTAGATTCTGGTGAACTTTGACTTTTTAAAACCATAAGCCTGTATTTCATAATAAACTATCAGTAGTGTCATTCACTCCTAGCTAATTTATTACTGCTTACCTTGGAATATGTAATTGGACTATACAGAAAAACAAACACATGGGCTACTTCCTCTCTATTCTGACCAACCAATTAATTTGATTTGATACCAAAATACCAAACAGTACTTGAAAATCTTTTAAGAGAAGTCCCCATTTATGTCTGTAGTACCCTAATGGGTTTTGATATTAGGGAGTCTCTTAGGTTCCTTGGCGAGTTTTCCTAAAACCATGGATGTTCTTAGAAGAAAAATGTACAGACATACCTTGGTACTTGACTACTTTGAAACTTGTCAAATTTGGTACTTCACTCATTTTGACATGAACATTTTATCCTGGTACTCATCATTTGTTTGGTACTCAGTTCGCAAGCTAGAACTTGTCAGTGTCAATTGCCTCATGACTCACGACACTACCCTTTCCAGCTGAAACAAGGGGTCACGCGGTAGCTCTTGGCCTGTGCACATCCCCTTGCAGTCTTATCTTAGCTTCCTGTGGTCATTTTGTGTGTTTTTGGTTTAGAAACAGATTAAATTTATTTATATTATTCATTTTGGGAAAAATTAATTTGGTACTTGTTGCCTCTTCTGGAGCCAGTTAACAAGTGCTGAGATACCACTGTATATACAACTAAGGATCATAACCTTATGCCTGCCCCTGGGCTATGATCCACATTGTTGACTTACTCAGGGATGTTTAACTGTCTTGGGTTCTATAGGTTCTATAGGTTATTGTTTTTATTTTGGCTGATTCTCTCTCTGTAGCATTCTTTTTAAAACTGTGAATGGGGAGCTAAAACTGAGTGGTTAAGTGAAGGTCCATCTCTGCTGATTTGGAATGGCACCCTTACTTTCTCTTTTTTCTTTGGTCTTAAGCCACTGCCTCCCTCTTCTTAGTGTACTGGTTATTTTTGTCAGAAGCTTTAGAATCACTTTTGGGTTTTTCCCTCTGTCTCGGTCTCCCCATGCTTTTCTTTGGATAGTGACCAACATAGCATTAAACCTTCAGCTAACATCTTTAGTTTAGCCTTCCCATGCATTCAGATCTGTGCTCTCATTCTTTAAGAGTTTGACTTTGGTGGTTTTCTGTAGAATTAATACACATTTGTTACAAGTGGAACTCTTGTCTCCAGTCACAGTGGCCTCCTTGCTGTTTCTTAAACCTTTCAAGTTTTTGCCTCGGGGCCTTTGCACTTGCTGACATCTCTGTCTGGAATGTTCTGCTACCCAGATAACCGGGTGACTGGCTTCTTCTCTACCCTAGATGTGTACATGCTTGTTGACTTACACATCAGTGTCTTTGCTCCCCTGATTCTCCCAATCTGCCGTTCTGTCACTGTTTCTTACCCTTTGTTCTTCTTCATAGCATTTGTCAGTACTGAACATTATCCCTCTTTAGAATGTAAATGTTCATTCTGTGAAGGCAGGACCTTTGTCTCATTCAGTCTTGGCTTTTAGCGCCCACAGTTGTGTTTGATACAGTCTTTTGAGTGATGGGTGACCTAGTGCATGATTGATTATCTTAGCACTTTGGTAAATCATTAATAATGGCATATTTATCAGATGTCTAGATAAGGTGACTGTTACAGATATATTCTACTACTTGTTGCATTTCTAAGTCTTTGCAGGTATAAAGTCAGGTAAGGAATGCTTTTAACATCTCATGGGCAGCTTTTTGACATCTCCAGGTGTGTGCTCAGGTTTACGTCAGGACAACAGGTACCTTAGAACAGTGGGTGTTGAAACTGATGAACTCAGTCACTGGTGTAGGTGACCTTGTTAAAAATTGCAAAAAACAAAATAAAATAAAAAACAACAAGACCTCAAACAAAAAAACCAGACACAAACTTAACTTCAGGTAGATGTAGGAGATAGCCTTGATGGGCAGATTTCCGAGAGTAGATGTAGGAAAAGCCCAGCTGGCCTTGGGAACTTGAGAGACAGTTACTGATGCTCAGATTCCTGAACCTGCCCTTTTACAAGGCTCTCTGGACACGAGTTAATTTTCACAGCTTTTAAACTATTGGTATTAATGATATTTTATAGGCAGATCCAGTTCCTAATGGTTTGCGAGCTTTGCCAGTTTTCTATGCTTGCACAGTTGGAATAAACCTGTTTTCCATCATGTATACTGGAGCACCCTGTAAGTACCTGTCAGAATATTTAGATGTGAATTTAAAGTTGTTTACAAAACTTGCATTAAATGCCCAATTTACCCCTTTTTGCTTTACAGGGCTGAAATCTCCTAGAAGGTGGCTGGCCTGCATCCATTTCAGAAGGCTGCAGGCTAGTGTATGCTGAGTTAACCTAGATAGTTTTTCAACCAGAGAGACCTGCTCAGATTTTAAATCACTCCAGACCTTTACTCTTTAGTCTTCACAGGATCCACGATAACATGGTCTTCTCCCTCCCCTCTACTGTCTGTGCTAAAAGTTCTGGCATTAACACTGGCCTCCTGCTGGCTACTGAGCCCTTAGTGGAGTCTCTGGTCTTCAGTAATTGGTCAGTTAGGACTGCTTGCTGGATGCTCTCATTTTTCTTTCCCAAATGGAGCTACTTTAGTTACTCCTAGTCAGCTTGACAAGAAGAGTTGGGGTGTTTAACACCTGCCCTAAGTGCACTTGGGAGGATTCAAGCAGTAAGAGAAGTAATTTGTGAGAATGCCAAGATTGAGACGTCAGTTGCTGTATGCTGGGGCTAAGGCAGCCATGGGTTACATTATGGTACATATTTAGTTGAGCAACTGAGAAAGGTGACCACTTGTGATGGGCTTCAGCTTAGGTGCTTCTGGGTTCTTTGGGAGTGACATTCTGTGACCATTAGGTCACTGGCTCTCGGTTCTGACTGATGCACTGAAAGAAATGCCCAAGACATACATGCATATAGCGAGGAAGAGAAAAGGGACTGGAGTAGTATCTGGAGGCTGTGTAACTACTGTGTGCTGTGCACTCATATTTTTAAATATCTTTTTAAGCTTTTTTAAATGCTCATTGTGGCCCACTACATTGATTTCATTTCTAATGGAATGTAACTTGCTTAAACCTTACTGAAGTAATGTCACTAACCAAAAATGGAATTAGCAAAGTATTTTTTTACCTTGTCTCAAAGTATTTTTATTACCTTTGAGAATATTGATCTTCCTTAGAGCATACCAGCCTCCTTGTCAAATGATACAGACAAAGAAAAGATTGCATGCTGTATTTCCATTTAAATTGGATTCTTCGTGCGAAACTCAGAAGTCTCACATGAGGCTCTAAGCACTGGTGTTTTATGTAGTTCAGTGAAATTAGAAACAAATTTTCAGTCATTTTTGAGACGGGAACTTGGATATTTTTGTTCTGACCTTTGTGAACCATTTACAAGAAAAACCAGTCTCATAACCCTTTTTTGACTGGAACGTGGATACATTTAAATTGTGATATGGATTAAATTTAATGTGTATTTTACTTTGTGTGACTTGAGTACATGATTGAACTTGATAGTAAAATTATAAGTGATGTATGGTCACTCTAAAACTTGTGTTTTGGAGGGACCTCAATTTATATCTGATTTTTAAATAGTAATTTTGAGGGGGGCAATAGAATTTTTATTTTATAAGCAATTTAATTTCTAAGAAGCAAAAAACAAACCAAAGCAACCACAAGTAATTGAACTCTTCTTTAATGAACTACAAATCAGAACATCTTTTAGGCTTAAATAGGATTCTGTGGTGGTTTGCTTCTGCCATTAATATAGGTTGAGGTTGGGAGCCTATTGGCATTAAATGTTAAGCATATGGTGAATAATATTCATGATGCCTGAGTACTTGTGAAAAGTAGACAAGTCTCTTAAGATATGGTTTGTGAATGAAACTTCTGCTAAACTATTTTCCTTTTGTAAAGAGCTCTTTGAATTATCCTTATCCTTGGATAGATAATATTTCTGTTTTCTGTATCTTGGTTTGGTAATGAGTTAAGAGATAATCTTGTTAGAGGGTTAATGACTATGATAACTCCACAGAGAATTATGCCACTATGACAGATGTGACTATAAGGCATCTTTCTCCATAATGTGCACCACTTCCATCTAGAGGGTAGGGAGTAGGGGTTTTTTTCCCCATAGCTAGTTGTAGATTCTCAGAGTATAGTCCAAGGCAAAGAAGGGAAAGAGGCTAGTTTGTGAAGGAGCTTGGGAGACGTCAGTATGGCAGGTATTTAAAGTGGGCCAGACTGGTGTGGGTTTCAGGCGACCACTGGATTTACCTCCCAAATCTCTACGGCTGTGAGCACAGTAGATCCTGCGGACCTAAAGCTGGCAGCCACTGTAAAGGGTTAGGGGCTGGGTTGGGGAACCGATCCCCACAGGAGGGTTTACACATTGTTGCAGGGGCTGTCGCCCTGGGGTTTTCAAGATGCACCATTTTATCTCCTAGTGCTGGGCTTTGACAAACTTCCTCTGTGGGGTACCATCCTCATCTCGGTGGGATGTGCGCTTCTCTGCGCCCTTATCGTCTGGTTCTTTGTATGTCCCAGGATGAAGAGGAAAATCGAACGTAAGTAACACTTCGTAGTAGAAAATCTTAGCTAATTTGTGCTTTTTTGTTTGGCCACCTATGAACATTCACTGTTTGGTAGACTGACTGTTGGTAAAGTAAAACATTTGAAATAGGCATTTGGGAACACAGGTTTATTGTCCAAACAATGTCTTTACTGACTTAAAATGACCTGAGAATGGTCACAAGGCATATTTGACCTACGCTGTGGACACAAGTGGGGATTTAATCTGTTATTTTACTTTGCCTTGGTCAGTCACCAGTAATGATAGCCTACGTTAAGTGAGGATACTTAAGGGGGCCTTAATGAAAAATAGGGGGCAGGTACTAAATACTTTCATAAAGGAAACATTTACCTCCTTCTGTATGTAACTTCTGATTGAGACATGCAAGGCTACAGCTAACGTACATCTGACTTTATAGGTCTCTAAGTTGTAGCACAAATTCTAGTGGCCTGTGAAGGAATCATATAGGCCGTTACTATTCCTAGTGTTGTAGTGCAATTAAACACTAAGTTTTGGTTATCAGTCTTAAGTCTTATATTCCTTCTCTTACTGGTGGAGCTCTCCCCATATAACCTTTATCTGCCCTTTTCATGTGCAAATACTTGTTTAGTGATTTTTTGCTGGGGAGACAGTCAGGCTGCAGTGGCTTTAGGAGCAGTGCTGTGTCATGGAGCTGCATTGCTGTCTTGTGTGGCTGCTGGGCTCACAGTGGGAGTGAGGCTGAGACCATGAGGAGCTCAATTCTCCTAAGTTTCGGAGATGGGACAGGGCTCCCTGATGTTCCATATCCTTATCTGTGGCTCCACTGATGTCTGAATGAGCTTGTGAACACTGGGCATTGTCAGGACAAGCAGAAAACATACCCCCTCTCCACCCCCCACCTCAGGCCATGGAATTTAAGGCCATAGGCATGGCTCTGTTATGGAGCTGGAAATGCAAGTTGTCACCTCCAGTTGCCTGTGCTGAGTTTTGCTTGAACTCCTGGACGGGATTTGGGACATTCCTTTTTTAGAAACAGGAACTAGATGCAGTGCAAATTTACAATCCTTTGCCAACCCCCTGTCAGCAGGGGGCTGAGCATGGTTTCTGTTTGTAAAGGATTGTACAGAGCAAAAGGGAGCAGCAGAGTCCACAAAGCCTTTGCTGTCTAGCCCTTTACTGAAAGAGTTTGCAAACCTGACATGGGGTGTCCTGCCTTGCGGGTTTCTTCCTGAGAAAGATAGATGTGGCAGTGTAGCAGACAGGAAGATTGTCCTGAAGTTTCAGTGCAGTTGGCATATGTTCTTGTTTTAAGGGGGGAAAGGGGAAATGTAGAACAAGTTAGTTTGGTGATGAGCAAACCCAAACCTTTTTTTCCTAGGAGAAATAAAGTGTAGTCCTTCAGAAAGCCCCTTAATGGAAAAAAAGAATAGCTTAAAAGAAGAGCACGAAGAAGCCAAATTGGGTGACATGGAAACCAGGAGTCCAGTTGCTGAGACGGGGCCTGCCACCGTGCCCCTACGGGCTGTGCTGGAGGAGAGGACAGTGTCCTTCAAGCTGGGGGACTTGGAGGAGGTGCCAGAGCTGCAGCGGCTTCCCAGCGTGGACCTGAAGGAGGACAGCAGCCTGGATGGGGCCGGGAATGGTGAGCAGCATGTGTAGGGGGCAGGGTTGGCCCTCTCATGTGCTCTATGGGTTGGCAGTGGGGACCCAGGGCTCTCAGCACTGAGTCACATTTGTTCTTGGCCAGGTGTGGCAAGGCTGCCCGGCGGGGATCTTGTGCAGCTCAGCCAGGCTGTCAGCAGCCAGATGGGCTGTGGCCACCAGCAGTACCACACCGTGCACAAGGACTCTGGTCTGTACAAGGAGTTGTTGCACAAGCTGCACCTCGCTAAGGTGGGGGACTGCATGGGAGACTCAGGGGACAAACCCCTGAGGCGCAACAATAGTTA
Source organism: Lyroderma lyra (assembly GCA_004026885.1). Lineage (NCBI taxonomy): Eukaryota > Metazoa > Chordata > Mammalia > Chiroptera > Megadermatidae > Lyroderma > Lyroderma lyra. The sequence continues at coordinate 222,714 of PVJL010001054.1, forward strand.
CACCTCCTACACCATGGCCATCTGTGGCATGCCTCTGGACTCGCTCCGTGTCAGAGATGCTGAGCCAAGAGCTGACGAGATGGAGAAGCTGACGTGGCCAGCTGTAGATGGCAGGAAGCGGGCTCGCATGGACAGCTACACCAGCTACTGCAACGCTGTATCCGACACCCGCTCGGCCTCTGAAGTGGATGTGAGTGCTAAGGCTGAGATGGGCCTGGGCGACAGAAAAGCAAGCAACAGCTCTCTGGAGGAATGGAGTGACCAGGATAGACCACAGGTGTCCCTCCTCTTCCAGTTCCTGCAGATCCTGACAGCCTGCTTCGGCTCGTTCGCCCATGGTGGCAATGACGTCAGGTTGGTGGCTGAAGCTTAGTGCTCATTCTGTTTTCATACTGCTCACCTTTTACGGCAATGCTTATGGCTGTGGTACTCTCCTGCCAGCATGGGACACAGAGTTATGGAGTAGCTTGAGGTCCTGGCACTTACTGACAATAGAAGAGGAATGTTTTTCTCTTTAGCAATTATAGAGTGTTTTTAACTTTATCTCTGTGGATGATAGACACAGACAGCTTTCAGAGGAGCCTTTTTCCCTCTGGGGATTGGGCCTGGTCTCTTGTTAATAAATTCTTGGATAAAAGATGGAAAATATGACATCATTGTCCTGTGGGATGAATCTGCAGGCCATTGGCCTTAGTTTTGTGGTTGTTTAAAGTGTCCCTAGGTGCTGAGTTGCTTTAGGCTCCCTGTGGGGCCATGGGCCATGTGCATGACCAGCGGCTGCTGGGACCGGCGCTCTCTTTTCTCTTCTGTTGTACATGTGGGGTTTGGGTTCGTTCATTTCCTGTGAAACAGACCTGTTTGCTAAGTGAACCTCAAGCATCACTTGAGACAGTAGTAAGTCACTTGGTAAACTGGAGCTGGCCAGGTTCTAGTTCTGCCCGAAAGTCATCCTTGCCCTGATTTTCTTGTAGCAATGCCATCGGCCCTCTGGTTGCGCTGTATCTGGTTTATGAAACAGGAGATGTGTCTTCAAAAGTAGCAACCCCAATATGGCTTTTGCTGTATGGTGGCGTTGGCATCTGCATTGGTTTGTGGGTCTGGGGCAGGAGAGTCATCCAGACCATGGGCAAGGACCTGACACCCATCACACCGTCCAGGTAAGCTGGTTTTGTCCCTGAGGGGCAGTGCTCGGATATAGTGACCAATTTTATAAGTCCTCGTGTTACTCTTGTTGCTGTGAATGCTTTAGATGTTTATTGTCTGGCTCTTAAGCATAAATTTGGTCAAGTATTCATGAATTCTACTCCAGTGGTCTCATAACAGTAACTTTTCTGAGGAAGTATGTACTAAGAGTGAATTGCTGTATATACTTCACCTTTATTTGTTTTACTTGGGAGCTAAGATTGATATTTACCAAATTCTTCCAAATAAACTTGTGAACTTTGGTAATGAGCTTCTAGAAAACCAAGAGGAAGAAGAGAAGTCCCAAGGTCTGATGGAAAGTAGATTTCAAGAGTTCTAGAAAATTAAAGAGGGCAGTGGAGGCTTTGTTACCAGGTGGGGTATAGCAAGAAGGTCTTAACTTGGAGGTAGTTTAGCTTGTCAAAAAATGAAATTTCAATCTTGACAAGTCACCTTTTTCTGTCCATAGTGGCTTCAGTATTGAACTGGCATCTGCCCTCACTGTGGTAATCGCATCAAATATCGGCCTGCCCATCAGTACAACACATTGTAAAGTAAGTGATGTTACGTGCTATGTCTTGAATGGTTCTTTCTGGTTTGTTTGTTTTTTACATTTCAGTATTTTGGTTTAGAAAGTTTTATGCAGTGGGGTATTGAAGAGTTTTTAAGTTTAGGACAAGTGACCAAAAGAGTGTAAAGGCTCACATCTTACAATTTCTTGTGTCTGTTAACTCTTGCTTTAGCAGATAATATTTATTTTCCCCAAATGATGCAAAAACCCTTTCATGAGGAGCCAGCAAGTCTGAGGCATGCTGGACAGTTGAGGGCAGCTTATTTAGTACCTCAGGACTGAAGGTCTAAGAAATGAACTGAGTTCTAAGGTTACTTCGTGACCATGTGGTAACTACAGGGAAAAGAGGAAATGCTGCCTAGGAGGGACTTTAAGTTTGTTCCTCATGGAGCCTGGAGTCACCTTTTCTTCCAGGACCTCTTACCAGATGATTGGCTATTAGGGCTAATATCAGCCTCCTTCTAGAATGATGTTTGGAAAACCTTGAACTTAAAGTAACTTGTTAAAGCAGCTAATTATTATTAGAGCAGTTCATTAAATTTCTTAGCTCAGGTAGGAAGAAGGAATGTTCTTTTCCTGTCATATTTTATCCCAGTTCACACAGATTTAACAATTGGGTTTTTATGTTGCCTTTGTTTTGCCATGAATAGTCTTAACCTGCATCAGAGCAGCTCATGGGCTCATCCTTAAGGTCATGCGTGTCTGCCAGGGTCTCACTGCACTGAGTGACCAGTCCCTTGCCCCCTTCCCTCCTAGGTGGGCTCTGTCGTGTCCGTTGGCTGGCTCCGATCCAAAAAGGCTGTTGACTGGCGACTCTTCCGCAACATTTTCATGGCCTGGTTTGTCACGGTCCCCATTTCTGGCATAATCAGTGCTGCAATCATGGCGGTCTTCAAGTTTGCCATCCTGCGAGCCTGAGGCAGAGACGAGGACTGTGTCAGTATTTGGGCACCCCTGGGAGGGTGTGAGTGTCACAGAAGGCCCAGGACAGTCCTCAAGAGTTTGAGAGCTGTGGGAGGAAGTGTTTCTTGTGCTGCAGTTGCTTCTGTGCTAAATCCGACTTGTCTCAAAATTAGCTCTTTCAATAGCCAGGTTCCCACCAGTTCCTGTTGGCTGTGATTTCCTGCACATCTCCACTTTTGGTACCCGGCTTCAATTCCATTATGTTTTAATGTTGTCTCTGAAGATAACTTGTGATTTTTTTTTTTTTTAACACCATTCAGAGCCATTTGACAGAGTGCTCTGCCTAACAGTGTCACCATTTTCTGCCTGAGCGTGCACAGGACTTAACGACTAAAGTGTACCTGAAGCTCCTCGTACCCTAGAGAGGCAGTCCTGTGCCCCCTGTGTCTTGTCAGCTGTGCTCATGGGACCGGGGGTGGGGTGGGGTGAGGCTCCAGCACAGTGACAGTTGAGTCAGTGTGACTTCTTTGTGAGCGACTTCCTGACTTCCTGCTACAAAGAAGCAGAAGAAAGCCTCTGCAGCCATGGTGGTTTAGATTTCTGACACTGGGTGGATGAATGAGGTGGGGTGTGAGCTTTGGGCAAGGTAGGTGGGACAGCCTTCCATGTTCATCTGTCTACCTCTTAAATGAATAAAAAGCTTACAGTTTTTAGAAAATTTGTTGTTGTGGTTTTTGTTAATGTTGGAAGCACGTGGGCTCTGATCAGTTAGCTCATGATTATCTTAGTGAACAACAAGTCCACCCAGCTGTGGTTTCCCAGTGCCCCGTTACAGGCCCGAGATCATAGTCCACGTGATGTCACTTCCTCGTGGGGACTGGTAACTGGCATCTTTGCTTGTAACATTCTCACATTGGCACAACAGGTGACTCTTTTTCACAGCTTCAGCTTTTCTGTGCAAACAGGCTCAGTTAGGACTGTCTAGTGCTATAGTAGAGGACGCTCAGATGAGTGAGGGGCTCAGCTCCATCAAAAGTCCTCAGTGTTGACTTCTTTGGTCTTGCGCTTTATCTCTTTTACTCTTGGTCGGAACAGTAATGGAAAGTGTATTGCATCGCAGACTATGTTGGTGTTTCCTGTCCTGAGAGTTAGTGTTAGGAAGATGCTTTTTGGCAGCAAGGCTTTAACAAGATGAGCGCTCTGCCTGCCTGACCAATGCCTGAGGGGTTAGACCACCGGTCAGGTACGCACCATGGAGGCGTCAGGCCCCTAAGCTTTTTATGCATTTAGTCCTCAAGACCTACACAGTGGGGTTCACCTGTACTTTATAGATGACGAAATGGCTTTCACAGTGTTAGTGGACACCGATGTCGGCCTTTGGGGCTGGTAGGGGTACCTTGTGTGTTACCCAAGGAAAGAGGGGCTGTGGTAAAGGGATGCCTGAGCTGAGGGTTCTGGAGGAGACCCTCTGAATTTTGCTGTTGGCTTCCTGTCCTGGAGTCTTGTGACCTCACAGACCAGACCTGTCTGCCCTGTGATTAAATGAGGAATAGTGACCCTCTCAGCATGTACCCCAGGGCTCAGCTGGGAAAATACCAGAACTGAGGATGTGAAGAGCAGCTGGACCTGGGGAAAAGGACCGTAAGAGGGAGAAAGAGACCAGAGGGAGTGTGTCCCACATAGTGTGGTGTCTGCCATGGCCAGGGACATGTACTGGAGGGGAACCCTGGCCTGTTTTTCCTGGGCACAGACTGCCTTTTTATAACCTATTATTTTTTTAAATCAAGGTTGTTGGTATGTGTATTAAGGACTTGGGTGATTCAACAGGGCTTCTGACAGCAGGCCTTCCACCACTCTCAGTTCTGGTATTTCCCTCTGCATCTGTGTTCTGTCTTCCCTTTTACCATACACAGGCCCTTCACTGTGTAATTGAGTCTTAATTTTGGTAAGATTAATGACCCAAGTATTTAAAGAGTAGTGCTGAGCTGCCGTCTTACAATTAACAACGTGACACTTTCCACTCAAAGTTTTGTTTTTCTTGCAGTCATTGTCTTTCTTTTTGGTCCTGGTCACTGATCCATCTCAAAACTCTCCCCCACTTGTCTGATTTCATCTTAGGGCCATCAGAAGCAGCAGGAATGGTCTCGATGGGTTAGGGAGCCTAGCTTCTGCTCAGCCTCAGGCTAGATGGCTTGCATACCAGCAGCCTAGGCTCCCTCATCACCTGGGAGATTTCTTTTACCTCCTTGGTGGGATTTCCTGCCTCTTGCAACCCATGTCTTTGTGTTTCTTGGTTTATTCCTTTGTTTTGTGGACAACACCCTCTAGCAGCTTCCTGAGAAAGAGTTGGGAGGATCTTTTTGAGACCTCGTGCATCTCAACATGTTTTTATTCCAACTCACATTTAATTGATAATTTGAATATGGAGTCTAGGTTTGAAATAATTCCCTGTCAGAGTATTGAAGGCACTGAGCTCTTGCCCTGTGGAAGCCCCAGTTCTTCCTGCTGTGTGACCCGCCATCCTTACTAGAGGCTTGTTGGGACACTTGGTTCATAGTGTAGGGAACTGGACGGCGAGCAGCTGGTATATTTTTTAGTGGACTGAGAACTTCCTGAATTACTTGGATATTCTCTGCACCATTTTTTTTTCTTTTCCTTTTGAGCTATCCAAGTTTTTTTCTCATTTCCCAGTTTTTTGCTCAACACATTTGTCTGTTACGAGACATGTCCTCAGCTCTATTGTCTAAAGCTGCTATTAAAGTTTCTGCTCCTTTTTAATTTCCAAAAACTTAAAAAAATAATAGCATCCTACTTCATGGGTGCCATCAATATCTCTTCTTTGGAAATATTAATGATGATTTTAATGTGTCAAAATACTCATTATTTTTCACTCTAGTCTCTGTCATGCCAAGGGCTTTCCGTGGCTGCCCTTGCTTTTCTGTCATCTCATATTCAAGAGGAGGCTGAAATGCTCATGGGAAGCCTGGGTGGCACCTGTGGGACTGTGGGGCCTTGGTCTTGGACACTGGTTCTCAACCATCGGTGACTTTTGTTGTCCCTGCCCCTCAGAATATGAGGCAGTATTAAGACTTGGTTGTCACAGTTGGGGGATGTGACTGGCCAGAGTTGTTGCTATAAACGCCTACAGTACACAGGGGCAGACCCACCTCAAAGAATTTGTGGTCTAAAATGGCAGAAGTGCCGAGGTTGAGATGCTGAGTTTGGGGGCATCCCAGAAAGGGGACAGGTCTAAACTCAGGGCGTTCTTGCTTTGTGACTCCAGTAGGCGTGAGTTTGATACCAGTTTGGGCAAAGAACCCAGTCCCCCAACAACACGGTTCAAATTTCAGGTGTCGTGGTATTAACTGCTACCTGCATGAAATACAGACTAAGGCTAGCTCTTCGATCCACAAGTCACATTCACACCATGCACATCAGCATCACGCTTGCCAGGTCACGCCTTTGAAAGTGTCGTCGATCGCATGTGTGCATTTGCTGTTTGGTTCACAGGCACCAAAGCTTTGTTGTCGCCTCCTTACCTCCCAGTGGTGGACGGACTCGGCAGAGTGTTCGTAACACTACTGTTGGGTTACTCTCCAGGTCTCTTAGGGGCTTGGACAAAAGTCTGGAAACTTGCTTTTTATCACCAAACACAACTTGCATGGATCCAGCCCCTGGACAAAGAGGTTATTTCTACTTTCCTTGGACTTTTACATAGGCTATTGAGGCCACACCTGGAGATACTGCAACTTCTTTAGCTGAGATGTGGAAGACATGGAAAGCATCATGGCAGAAAGTGACAGGGACACGTGGTGTGGCATAATTCACACACTGCAGAGAGTGGTACAGGTTCCAGCCCAGCAGAAGCCCAGTTGTGTCGGACCCTGGGGAGGCTGAGCTGCTACTGTCCAGGCCAACTTAATGAGTGAGGAAAGGAGTGTGATGAAAAGGATGCACGTGTCCCAGAAGACGTGGGTGGTCACACATCACGAGCGGAACTTCTCGGAGGTGGTTCGAACATTGAGAGAAAGGTACAGTGTGGGACTCCTGTCCCACAACAATTCAGTCCCAATGTTCCTGGTGTTTTAAATGATAATAGACTCAATGAATAGTCTTACTATTTCTTGATTTCCCTATATATTTATGCCAGTTTTTAATATTTTGGCAAAAGTTTTTGAGTTCATGGGACAGCCATATTTCCTAGAGAATATCCATCACCTGGCACAGTCATGTGGACCCACAGCCACAGTACAGAGGAGGGCGGTGTGCACATTACGTGTTCTCCCTCATCTCTGCCTTTTCCTGATCTGTGGACCCTGCACTGTGTCCTTGAGAATAAACTTATGGTCTGATACCACACAGAAGATGACGCCTTACTGCAGCGGAGGGCACAGGGCCTGCAGAAAAAGTTTGATTATGGAGATTTCAAGTATATAAGAGCTGTCCTGAAAGTATCCAGCCATGGAATATGAAAAATAAAGGCATTTATGGCTGGATTTTTTCCAGACAGCCCTTGTATTGAGCTCCCACAAGTCAGTGTTTTATTCTCCTTGCTATCCTCTCCCTCACACACCAACGTTTTAACTGAAATGTTTTAAACCAAATGTCTCTCACCTGTAAAATAAAATATTGACGCTATGTTTAAAAAAACAGTGTTTTGATTGTAAATGTCACTGCAGGGTGTCTGACGGCTCCCTGGACTGTCAGCCTTTCCTGCTTTCCCTGCCCACGGCTCTTCTGGAGGCACCTCTTCTCTGGTCTGGAACTCTCAGTGGCAGAGTGGCCTTGGCCATCTCTGGTCGGCACCTGTGCTCATTTGCTATACAACTTCCAGGATTTGTCTGTTCACCTGATGATTGTCTCTACTACAATCCCTTACTGCCAACTTGGTGGGGGTTTCAGAGGGAGTTGAAGGTCAAAGTTTCAAACTGTCTGTACCTAGTAATTCTTGTCTAATTGATATATTAGTAATCTTTTAAAAAGTGAAGAATGGAATGTTGAAATTGAAACTATTTTGAATAGTTAGGCATTGAAGGTAGAGAATAAAAGAACCTCGTATGCTTTTCTGTCTCCCTGTCCCATTACCCAAAGGTAACTCAATATTGCACGTCATAGGCATTTTGCCTGTGCTTGTGTGCACATACATATGTTTGTGGGAGCCCACATACACATGTACACAAATGTGCGCGCGCACACACTCACACACACACACACACACACACACACACACACACACACAGCCTTTCCTTTTGAGACATGAAGCTGCTTAGCCCTTAGTGAAGCCCCCTTGGTGTCTAGAAGTTAACCAGGTCAGTGTTGAGTCACCACTGAGAGCTAGAGAAGTGTCACACAGCCGTGCATGTGTTTTCTCGCAAGCTGGCTGAGCTCTCTGCTAAGCTGATGCTTTCAACAGCTCATTTCCTGGTTGGCAAAAAATAGAAGGGTTTCTTCTCACCTCAAGCAAGTGAAAGCTGCTCGGAGCCCAGTGGTGAGAGTTCAGACCTGCTCATTAAAAGCTATGTCTGGTGTTCCCTATAAAATCCAGTGGTGTGGGGGATGCCTGATCTGTTCAGCCCTTCTCCACTGTGTTTGTGCAGTGCATGAGATTTGCAAATACCTTAACTGCTGATGGTTTCCCCCTGCCGAAATCTTGTTCTGTGCTCCAGGTTCTGATAAGGCTACTGAACTCACAGCCCAAGGTGTGAAGGTCATCTCTCCTTAGCACTGCTCTCTGCAGTCTTTGCCTCTATGTGAGACACAGTTTCACCTGGGACACAGGTATCTGAAAGTCAGGGAAGGGTCAGCCAGCTGGATAATGCTGAGATGCTTCTGCAGACTGTGACTTCTGTGACAGATGGAGACTTTTGAGACTGTTAATCGATTTTTAAAGGCCAAAATAAAGCACTACAGCTGCTGAACGGCCACAGTCCTCACGTTTCTAATGACTGGGCTCTTGTGCAAAGTCCTTTTGTCATGTCCAGGCAGGATGTCAGACTTGTCCGTGTCCTCTGCCAGACTGGGGCAGTACAGAGTGCCACTGACCCAGGGGAACAGGACAGGCACTTTCTGGGGATGGCGGAAATTACAGGATTGCCCCCCTTCCCAGAGTGCCACTGCTGGAGACCTAGATAGCGGGCTCCAGCTCCCACCCGTACTAGTTCTAGCAGCAAGCAAATGCTCCCTAATTGCAGGCTTTGGGCTGAATGCCTCAGCAGTGTTTCCACTGTGCTAATTGGAAAAATATAATTTTCAGCTCACTGTGTCCTGCTTTGCAAAATGATACTTGGCAGCTGAGTTGCCATTTGGTTCCTAACGTGAAATTGCATCTTTTAGTTTAGCACTAAGCATGATGGACCTTTGGAAATCCCAGGAAGACCTGTGCTGTGTCCAAGGACCCTTAGAATTCAGACTTGAGCTTGTAAGAGCCAGGTGCCTATTGATTTGATGTCTTTCTCTGGGACCTTCTATTAAATTTAACTTCAATTATAAAATGGACGGGGGCGGGGGCAGGTTCTGGGAATGTTAGTCAATATGGTCCATTAGTGGAGCAGTCATCTTATGGGCCTGTGTGTTCTTATTGATTTGGAAGGAAGGTAATTTTCCTTTACTAAGATCTTGGTTCTGCCTTGCTCTCCATCAGTCTCCATGTGATTGCCCTGTCAGCTTTTCGGAAATACTGTCAGTTTGCAAGTATAGAGTTGACGTGACACTTGCTTTCTCTTGGAGTGGCTCTGCCATGTGCACATAGAATCACTGTCCGGTATAGAGAAAGGTTTTAGATTCAGAGATTCCATTGGAATCAAACATCTTAAAGGCCATTGGTTATCTCCTGTCTGGTGACGTGGACGATATGACAGCGTGGTCAGTATTTGCATCCTGGAGATGGTACGGTGGAATGGTCAGTGGCCTCACGGTCGCCAGTGTGGAAAGACTGGCTCCATTTCAGTGTGTGACAGTGGCATCACAGTCACCAGGGTAGGAAGACGGGCTCCATTTCAATGTATTATTGCCACCTCAAGAGCCAAGGACCCAAGTATGTTCATTGTCATTATTGGTAACGTGAAGTTTGATTGCTTGGAGTCTCAATGCCTAGGTGAGATAAAGGACCGGGCCAGACGGGATATGAACCCCAGCCAGTACCACCCCCCCACAACAGAATACTGTCAGAAGACAGAAACAGGTGTTTAACAGCGAATTTAATCAAGAGTTGCTGACCAGTAACTGAAGGCGGCAAAGCCAAGCCTAGGGTATCACGCCAGTGTCACCACAGGCTGTGGAAACACGGTATTACGAAACTAGGAGCTTGACGAGGAGCCCCACAAGGCCAACAGACCCCTGGGGAAGGGCCCCTGCTTGGCTGGTGCCGGCATCCTGGAAGGGTTGTAGGTGGGGGACCCACACCCTGAGGAGCACATGGTGGCAGCTAGTGACCAAGAGGCAAACTCAGGGCTGCAGATCTGCAAACAGGGAGGACTGCTGCAGAGGAGGGAACTGCTCATCAGAGTGAAGAAATGTGAGGTGACCTTCATGGGGGCAGGCCACCGACCGGCAGGAAGTCACTGTCCCTGCAGGCTCCTCACAGCTCCTCTGTCCCAGACCACAGCAGAGAAGCCGCTGGCCAACAAAGGCCATTCCAGCAGCCCCAGCCCAGTGTCACCGCAAAGTACCGGGGCTTGGCGGTCCACACGGTGCCTGCCAGACTTCACCTTCAAAGCACCTGTGGACTTGGTCTGTGATCTGGGGCTGTGAGTTTTGAGATTATGAGAATACCCAGCAGTCTGCCACCAGTGGCTCTTGCCCAACTCAGTTACTGCGAGGCGGTTGTGGGTTGGCAGGTTTCTGTTCTTCTCGGTCCCCTCTTGGGAGAAGGGGAGCGGCCCTTGCCCCACCCCCACCCGAGTGGGGCCCAGCTGGACTGGTGCTTCTGAGGACTGAGAGCAGACACCGGACGGTGCGGGCCGTCCTCTCAGCCCCAGCAAAGCTACTGAACCCACAACTGACTTGAATTGTGAAGGCGTCAGAAGGAACCAGAAGGAATTAATTAGTGTGTTACGTACGAGGCAAAGTGACCTGACTTCATGGGGGCATCTGGTGGTATAGAGTCGTCGCTCTCCTGTGGAGACCTCAGCCTTGACTGCACGTGGCCTCCCCTGCGGACTGGGGCCTCCGTGCATCCAGGGCACCGGGCTGTGACCAGTGCAGGTGTCACCTGGACATCAGGACCTCGTTACACTCTCTCGGGGCTTCTGATAGGCCCTTGGGCTTGAGGACTCTGAGAGTGGCAGCCCCAAGTGGGCCACACTGGGTAAATGAGTTCCTTCTGTCACCTTCCCTTGGATGGGGTGAAGGATCTTCTCTTGCTTTCCAATCAGCATTTTCAAAACTCTGCACACAGCCAGTGTCTGGCTACATGGCATATCTGTAAACTTGATTTCTCCCCTTCAAAAACAAAAGTTGACTGTTCTCAAAATGCCATCTGACTCTGGGTCCAGGTCCAGGCCATCAGGTTTGGAGTGCTGCTCCTGACTTGAGTCACAAACGCATGTGAGCGTCCGTAAGAATGGAAACCTGCTTTTCTTCATTGGGGGTGGGGTGAAGGAGAGGGTCCGCACGAGCTAGCACCCTGGTGGCCGTCCACATACCAACTGCAGCAGCCGCCGCCCTGCTGGGCCTCGGCGTGGCCCCAGCACTGTGCTCCGCACGTGATACCCACGGTTCCTTTGAAACCTTTCAAGTAAGTTCAGGCACATGGAAAAGGTTGGACAAGGAATAAGACAATGAGCAGTCAGGCCTGCCACATAGCGAAGGGTTCTGGGGCCCAGTGCTTTGCTGCTCAATATTTCCTTTTGATTTTCCCTGTACCTGGAAGTACCTCTAAGTGACACAAACCACCGTTTTGCATATTTTCCAGCTCTGTGGACGTGACCTCACACTGTGTTTTGTTCAGCGTGTAGTTGTGAGAAATCTCCATGTTAACGTGTGGCTCGTCCACGACCACACACAGTTGATCTGTTTTCCTGGACAGCACTTTGGCGGGTCCCAATTTTTGGTAATTCGGAGCAGTGCTACCGTCAGTGCTCCTACCGGGGTCCCCTCGGGCCCCTGTGCGAGGTGTCCTCTAGGGCGAGGACGGGTCGCTGCGCTGTGTGTCCATCCCCACGCCCAGCGCACACTGCACACTCGTCTCCCAAACGGACCTGTTGCTACTCTCGTTGGCCCGTATCAGTCACTGCCTCTGTCAACACAGGATTGTCTGATATAAAATTTGTGCCAAATCCTTCACTTCTTAATCTTCCCAACAACCCTACTAGGTAGCCGTCTTCTTTTAGGGAGGAAATTGTGTCAGACACTGTCATTTGGTCAGGGTTACTGCAGCAAGTCATCCCCAAGCCCACCAGGTGCCAGAGCTCGTGGTTAACGTGAGGTCATTGCACTACGGTGAGGCTTCTGACGGTAACTGGAGGTGACGACGGGTGAGGTGACCGGGGCTCCCGGTGACAGCCAGCACACGTGCCAGCCTATGTCACTGGGCACTTTTCCCTGTGACAGTCACAAACTATCTCCTAGACAAAGCAGTGTTACATGGCCCCTGTGACTTAGCTGTGCGCCTTTATTGAGGGGCTGGCCGGAACGGGCAGTGAGGGCCTGGCTCTGCCTAGTGTGGGCTTCATGTCCTTGACGTAGGTCACAGGCATTTCCTGGGCCTGCATTCCCGTGGCCTTACACTGGGGCTGACAGGGCTTTGAATCCTGAGCTTGGGGAAAAATGGCAAGGACGCTGTAAAGACATGGTGTTCTGAACCTAAGACATAAGGGACCATGTGGCTCCCGTGACGAGTTTTTTCCCAGATGTTCAGCCACAGGCGGTTCCCCTTCATGTCCCTTCAGGAAACCTGGTGTAGTGACACTGTGACCTTTTGGGAGCCCCAGGTTTTGGGGGGAAATTCAGAGTTCCAGCTCTGGCAGTTAAGCCAGTTCTACCCTCCTCCGGGACGGATGTGTGAGCAAGTGTGATCTCGTCACAGTGAATCTCAGGGCTCTTGCTGGGGATTCTGGAATGTTCTGTGTGATTATCACTACCACCCAAAGGCACTCATGCATCTAGGGGGCCATCTGGATGTCCCCAGCCTTTAACTGTGGGGGAGATGGTGCAGAGCCAAGGGGAGAAGCAGGTCGTTGGTGCATCCGTGACCCAATGTGGGGTCTTCCCTGTGCACCTTTCTGTTACCTGGGCAAGTTTGAGTCAGGTTTCCTGTTTCTTGCAACCAAAACCTCCCTAGCCGGTACCCCTGTAATGCCAGTGCTGCCTTGATCTGGTCCTTGGTGTGTAGACACAACTTGGAAGCTGGCCAAGCCCTTTTGAGAATTCTAGAAGCCTGTGCTGTGGGCTGTAGGGGAGGCAGCCCTGACCTATTTATCCCAGTAGCCCCTGCTGGAGGGACCCTCCTTCCCAAAGGTGAGGGGGACCACCAAACAGTTGTGTCCATGTGAAGATGATTTGTCCGCTGGGCTTAACCCATTTCCCGTTGGCCCCGAGAATACTTGCTGGCAGCCCTTGTGGCTGCAGCGTTTATCTCAAGGTAACTCTCGGGTTTTTACTGCACAGAAAATATTATTAAATATTTATCATATCCATCATAGCCATTTCTATTGCATTCAGATTACAGACAAGTTCTATTTAGAAATAACTCCAAGAACAGTCTTTATCTTTTATTTTCACATTGCAAACCAGTCCGATCTACTTCAGCCTCAAAGAATGTGTTTATATAAAATCAAAAAAGTTTTTTTGTTTTTTCCTAAATGGGAGCCGGGTTTGAGGGCTGACCCCCCTGTGGGGGTTCCCTGTAAACACTCAGGAGGCCCCACCCCTGAGTAATGCAGGGACTTGGAATGCAGCATCATTGTCCTGTCTGTTTTCTGTGGCGTCTCCCTTTGGGTGTCACAGGATGACCCAGGGGATATGGCTTCCAGGTCCTGTGAGGCGCCGTTGCCCCTATCAGCCCCGGGCAGCCCTGCCGCCTGCCTTTCCCGCCCAGTGCGGGCTCCTTGACCTGGGGTGGGGCCCCCCTTTGCCCCGGAGTGGGGTGGGCCCCCTTTGCCCCGGAGTCTGCTTGGGCCTCTTTACTTCCTTTCCCTCCTAACTGGTCAATAAGATTAAATAACTCCTGTGAATACCTGGAAAAAGAAACTGGGAGAGAGCGGGAACGTAAAGTAATTAAAAGTTGATAACTCAGTGCAACCTCAGCAGTGAGAATAGTTTGGAGCTATTTTCCATGCAGTCCAAGGACAGACGTGAAGTCCTGGGAGCTGAGCAGCCCCAGGTGATGTGTGAGAACTCACTGCGTGGCCCGCCTGCGGGACGTGGTCAGGTGAGCCTCGGAGCCCCGTGGGGACCGGAGCCCACACCTGCTTCGTCCTTCCCGTCCGTCACAGGTGGAGGTGTGCGCCCCCAGTAGCTGGCATAGGACTTACCTGCGCGAGCCTTACATGTCTGTCTGTCCCCTTCCTGGGCCTTTGTTCCAGGTCAGCCCGGTGAGCTTAGTGCAGGCAGGGGGATGGCGCTGGGCTTGGCGCTCTCCTGCCCTCCCCCAGGGCCTCTGTGCATAGCCGGAACCAGACCCCCTGGACAGAAAGAATCTGTGAGTGACAGAAATACAAGCAGTTGCATCGAAGACAAGCTCATTTCACACGGAGCGGTCCCCAAGCTCCTGGCATCAGGATTGTCCTGCTCACTGACCACCCGGGATGGCACTTCATCTGCTCCAGGCCCCAGCTGCTTTGTCCTTGCGGATGTGGGAGCTCTGGGCCACCTGACCCTTTCAGCTGCAAAACTCTGAGACAGGGCCCCTGTGAACTCTCATTGAGGGCGAGGAGGGAGAAGGGACAGAAGCAGCAGGCTGTGACAGCTGTCACCCGCCCGGCCCTTCCCCCGCCTTCCCGTGTTCTAAACCAGCACTGCCCCGTGGAAACACAGTGCCAGCCCACATGTCGCCGAGGTTTTCCTGGCAGCCGCATTTTAAAAAGTAAAACGACACAGGTGAAATTAATTTTAATAATGTGTCCAGTTTAACCCCCAAATCAAAAATATGATTCCGCATGTACTCAACATAAAAACTCCCAAGGGACTTCATCTTCACTTTGGGGCATTCAGTCTTTGATACTTGGCCTGTGTTTGACAGCGTGTCTCGAGTTGGGCCAGCCGCTCCCCCAGGTCTCAGTCCCACACGTGGCCCGTGGCCTCCATCCTGGACAGTGCAGCCCTCAGCCCTGCAGGGAAGGAAAGGAGAGGCCGAGGGGCCTGTAGTGTCTCTTCCCTAACTGGTCCCCCCATTGTGCTCCCTCCCTTCACAGCTGAGGTGCATCCGGCCTTCTGAGAGTTCCCGGGCCAGCGGGGGAGCACCGGTCAGCACTGTGCGATGACAGCAGATGGTACAGGGGTTCCGAATAGGGAGAGGCCCAGAGGGCCGTGTCTGCTCACATTATCTCTCAGCCACAGGACGGCCTGGGCTGTGGTCCTGGGTGGGTAGGTGTCCTTAGTAAGCTGCTCAGACAGCAGATTCCCAGAGACGTCGAGGACCGAGCTGCCAATCTCCTGGGATCCACGGGGTCACCTGTGTGCAACATTTTTGGTTTCAATGAGGCTTGGCCCCTCCAGAGGTGCTTCAAATGCCCAGTAGAAAGAGGAGGCACCCACAAATACAGGGGTGCTGATACTAATCTTACAGGTCACCTGTGTGGCATGTCTCGTCATATGAAGATGGCCTCTGCCTGGCAGTGCAGTGTCCCCAGCGTCCCTGGGGGGCAGCCTGGGTGCATCTTATTCCCTATTGGAGGGCTTCCTGCCCCCACTGCACAGTGCTGGCCTTCAGGGAGATGGCCCCTGCCAGGGTCCTGCTGTCCGGCTGTGTGCAATCTGCTGGCTAGTGGCCACTGAGAGATTATTTGCTGTCATTCATGAATTTAGCTGATTTTTCTACTGAATACTTTATCATAGTGACATCACCTCCCTACCAATCGTGAGCTCCTAGTTCTAGATGAAAATGTAAGCAGGACATGGAGAAGGGCCTGGGTCCCCCCAGGAAGAGACCGAGCTGCCGAGGGAATGAGGTGGGAAAGGCCATGTCAGCCTGTTCCTGCGACTCGCCATGGAGACCTTCTGGATGTCCTTGGGGACATCACAAAGATGCAAATATGCATTGGGTGACTGAAATAACATAAACAGTTACCTGACCCTGTCAAACGTTATTGGTCGATGCATTTTGTCTTCAAAGTGTGTTTCTGAAATGATATAAAACTTCACAGCCCAACCTTGAACCTGGATAATATGTTTCCTGCCTTGAGAGGAGCTGCGAAAATTGAGTTAATAGTTTAAATGAAAGTACCCTGTGATCCTGAAGGCCACAAGTACACACAAGCTGTCATTGCGATTAATCATTTTATTTATTTTCTCTTAATCTGGAGGCTTCTGAGGACCTTCTCGTCAAAAGCCCTGTGGCCTCAAACCCCCTGGACAGGGACATGAATTTGCCCTCAGCCCAGGGCTCGCCTCATTCACACGGAGACCTGCCTGCAGCGGCCAGGGGCTGGCTGGATGCCACTGAGATGCCCTCAGCCTTCCCTTCTGACCACTGCCACCTCCTGAAGTCACCTGTTAATGACAGTCCCGGTGGGAGCCATGATCAAGGATGGGTAGGGACTGGGTGAGGACTGGCCTGCGAGGGAAGAGCAAGTTAGTGCACTGAGGGGAAGGGCCAGGCCCCCATGGCCTCTGTCCCCACCCTCACGGAGGTCGGGCCGGTGGCCCAGGCCTGACCACACAGACAGAGGTCACAGGGAGATGGAACGTGGACTGACCGCAGCCCTCACGGTTACTACTTTCTAGGCCGGCTTTTCACGATGTCACTTGTCTATCTCCCCATCTGGACGATTCACAATTTCAAATTTTGAAAACAAAACAGAGCCTCCGGCCAGACCCACATCTGATGCAGTCTTGAGGGAGAGAGCAAAACCCTGGGTTGGGTAGCTGGCTCTGCTGAGTGATGATCGAATGCCCCCCTGTCCTTTGCTGCAGGGGGCAGGGAGGGTGGGCAACCTGCTCACCTTTGCCTGGTGGCCCTGGGTGCCTGGGCCAAGGATGAGGACAGAGGGAGGGCTGTGCCTTCGCCTGGTCCTG
Organism: Lyroderma lyra; assembly: GCA_004026885.1. Classification (NCBI taxonomy): domain Eukaryota; kingdom Metazoa; phylum Chordata; class Mammalia; order Chiroptera; family Megadermatidae; genus Lyroderma; species Lyroderma lyra. Next base: position 239,542 of record PVJL010001054.1, read on the forward strand.
TCCTCAATCCAAATGGGCAACAGTGGGCTGTAGCCGCTGCCATTCGTCCATGACGCCACCCCAGCATGACAGCGCACACACTCTCTCGTCAGTTCTGTCCACCCGCCTCTGCTTTTGCAAGGTCCACTTTATCGAGGCGAGCCGTGCATGCAATAAGAGGCACCCATTTCAAGTACGTGCACAGCGTGGTGAGCTTTTACAAATGTGTCCAGTGTACACATCAGCATAACCATTCAGAGGAAGTTACTGTCATGTCAAAAACTTCGATCTCTCCCACTGTCACTTCTGTGTCCATAGTCCCCCCTTTTCCAGAACTTGCTGTGAATGTAACCCAATGGCGTGTGCTCTCTTACGTCTGGCTCAGCCACTCAGAGTAGTCTGTGAGGTTCTCGTAGATTGCTGGGGATGTCCACAGTGTTTTCAGTTGTGGGGTGAGCAGAAGTCCATTGTCTGGGTATACCACGATTTCTTAAGTGCTCTCTAAATTTTGACTTCACAAGAGATGGTCTTTTCAGTGCCCCTGCCAGTGGGGGTGACCCCTGGGGACCTTCCACGTGCACAGAGTTCACCTCCTCACTCTTTCTCTACCCGGGGCCCTTCTCCCCATCCCGGCCCCCTTCCTCCCCTTCGGTCTGCTGCAGAGCGCAGTTATGCTTTTGCTTGTGGTTTAAGATTGCATTAAAAATAATCATTTATCACGGAAGCAATATAAGCTAACATCAAGAGACGCCACATAGAAAACTAAAAAAATTGTAAAAAGCGAGCTGTTTTGACAGCCCACTGTAAGACTCAGAATGGACTCCAGCACTTGGCCCGCCCTCACCAGCTGCTCTTCAGAGGGCCGGCTTGTGCCAGGTGCATATTCTACTGCATCTTTTCTCTGATAGACCTGGAGATGTATCACATTCCTTTTTCAAATAATTATTTTCAACTTTCAAAGCACTTAAAAATAATATATGAATATGGTTGGAAAAACAGATTCAAACAGCAAAGAAGAACATGAAATGAGGAGGAGATGTCTCCCTCCTGTCATTCTCATTTCTCAGGCAGCCACTGCGAGGAGGTTGGTGAGAGTCGCCTGGCATTTCCACATTGGTGTGCATGTTGTATGAGCCCCAGCAGAACCGGACGTCCGTGTCCTTGCCTTGCCTCAGTGATAAGTCCAAAGCAACACACATCAGGCTGCACTTCCGACAGCTGCCTTTGCACCGAAGGCATTGGGAGTGACAAGGAGACAGGCACACAGCACACGCATGGTCTCTGTCAGAATGCTTGGTTGTGAACAACAGAAATCTTCTTTTCTCTTAGACTGTATTAGGTGTTTAGTCTCTGCAGAGCTCACAGTGGGGAGGCCGGGCACAAGAGACCAACCCCCAAAGCATGTCACCAATGGGATGGGTTTTACCGAGGGCTCCATGGCATTGATTTCTGATGCAAACACTACTAATAATCGTATTCTTAATTAGCTCCCTAGTCCTCTACATCATCTCCCTAATATTGACAACCAACCTAACCCACACAAGTACTATGGACGCACAAGACGTCGAAACAATTTGAACCATCCTACCTGCCATCATCCGAACTATGATTGCACTCCCCTCTCTACGGATCCTATATATGATGGATGAAATTAATAACCCCACTCTGTCAAAACCATAGGCCACCAATGATACTGAAGCTATGAGTACACTGACTATGAAGACCTCAATTTCGATTCCTACATTGTCCCAATATTAGACCTAAAGCCAGGGGAGCTCCGTCTACTGGAAGTAGACAATCGAGTGGGTGAGTCCATCCCACTGGTGTAGCCCTGTGTCCATACCCTACCTGCCAGGTGAGCGGGAAAGCCAGCCTCCGGATTGTCACTTCTGTTGTAAAGGGGACTGTGCCCTCTCAAGAGGGGGTTTCCTTAACAGAGACAGAGGTCCAGGTGCTGGAGCGCCTGGAGGAATGACACTGCTTTCCATAATGCCACCTTGCAAAACTCCTTAAAAAGATCATCTTTCACCCGAGCCCCAAATCCCTCACCCCTTCCTTCTAAACTTCATCTCCTTGACTCTCCACATCGCTCACCATTTTTGTGCTACTGCCCATGGATCCCCTTGTCTCCTGAGCAAAATGCCAAGTTTACACTGCAGTAATTTGTCCCTGCCACACATACATGTGAGCAGGACCAAAATCCGTGTGCATGTCATACATGAAGTGCTGGGGCCCTCCGCACCGTGTTCGCACCTCGCTCCTAACGGTGTAGATGCAGGTTGTTCTGTTTCATCCACAGCTGCCTCATGCTTTCGGTGGCTGCACAGCAAATTGACCATGATTTCTTATAGTCATCAGCTGTAGGAAGCTGCAGTATTTTTGTTTTTGTTTTTTAACAAATGGCAATGCCTTAAAATGATCCTCACCCTCTAGGAACTTGCACAAGTACTCTAGCAATACTTTTAATGAGAAAAAAACAAACAAACAACCTTTCTTATTGATATTAAAACAGTGAGATTTAAAAAATTAAATACATTTTTAGTTATAAAAGTAACACACACGATGAAGAGAAATGGGAGCCCCGGTTCACTGCTGCTGGGAATGTAAAATAGCGTGGCCACGGTGGAAAAGTAAGCAGAGTTACCATTGTTGCAGGAAACTAGGCCCGGAGAGAGAGAATCACCCGAACAACAAAGGTAGAAAGGAAGGGATTCTTTCTTCAGCTGGCGGAGCCACGGCAGACCAAAGTCTATAATGGCTGAACTCTCCGACGCCCTCTGGTCCTGTCCTTCTAGAGGACTTACAGGCTTAAAGGAGCCACCGTGTTGCCTTTTGATTGTTGGTCCTAATGCATTGGCGGGTTGTTACAGATGAAATGAATCAGCAGAACCATTACTACTTTCAGGCAGTGGGGATAGGGTTATTACAGAAAAGTGAGTCAGCAGAATCATCAGCTGAATCAGATGACTCTTTATGGCGGGGCCTCCTCCCTCACTATGTGACCCAGCTCTGGGGTAGATAGCCAGAGATCTGAAGCAAAGACTCCAAAAGATGCTTGCAAACCCACGTCCACGGCAGCGTGACTCACAGCAGCCCGTAGGTGGAGTCACTCAGGTGTGTAACGACAGCTGGGGAAACAAAATGCGGCTTGTCCCTGCAGTGGAATACTACTCAGCCATAAAAGGAGTGCATTTCTACACATGCTATATAGCATGGAGGAAACTTGAAGAAATGAAGTGAAATAAGCCAAACACAAAAGGACAAATATTGTAGGTTTCCACCTACACGAGGTGCTTAGGAAAGGCAAATTTGTAGACAGAAATAGAACGGAGGTTCCCATAGGCTGGGGGAGGGGAATGAGAGTGAGTGTTAAATGGGGACAGAGTGTCACCTTGGGAAGATGGGTGGTGGGAATGGTTATACAGGCAAGTGTGCTTAATGCCACCGAGCTGCACACTTAAAGTGGACATTTGTATGTTCTGCTGATGTTACCACAATAAAAACAAGCCAACAGAGTAATCATGCACATGGCAAACATGATCTAAGAAAGCGAACGTTTTTCAATTGCTCTCTCTCCTCTGCCCTTCACCCCCCATTCCTGGTCTCACTCCTCAGTTACCCATTATGGACGGTGTCAGTGGATCCTTCCAGACATGCTTGCCCATAGACATGCTTGCCCTTTATCGAATTTTCTCTTCAAACAGATAGAGTGATGCTATTTTCAGTCTATTGCAACTTGCCTTTTCACTTGCTAATAACACAGTCATCTCATTTGTGCACAGACACATGTATTTAATAGGCTCCATAATTTAACCCTTTCTGATGGCGAACGTCTGGGTAGCTTCCATACTCTTTGCTCTGTAAGTGATGCATTCAAATGCATCAGATATCTTTAGATGCTGCACTGAGTATCTTTTAGAAGTTGTGGGACTGTATATGCTGGGTAGATTCCCAGAAAAAGATTCCTGGGTCAAAGACCATGTGTGTTTAAGTGTTGGTAGATCCTGTAAAATCGCTGTGTGTAAAGGACACACGGACCTACGTTCCCACCAGTGGGCATGGAAGTCTTGCCCCCCGCAAGCTGCCTCCTGCCCACTGCCTCTGGCCTCCTGTCCCCTCCCCTGTGTCCCTCCCCATTTCCCCTGCCCCTCCCCCCTCCTCCGCCCCCTGCCCCTGCCCCCTGCCTCCCCCACTTCCTTCTTCCCTTATACTTAACAGACAAGCAAAAACTTGAGTTTTCCAGTCACATGCAGGAATAAAAATGAAATGTATGTGACAATTTCTCATCGTTGAGGTGTCTCAGCGGGTTCTCTGATATCCAGCTACCATGTATGTCCTTCATTTCATCACCTTACACCTCTAGCATTTTGTGCGCTCCTGTGTCTTGAATTATCTTGCAAGGTTTGGGCCTTATTTGTCTTGTTAATACAAGTTAAAAATGCACCTTTCACTAGAAGGAATGACTCTAGTACTCAGGGCATAATTTTGGTTTCGGTTGTGACCACACTTTCTTTATATGATAATTTCCTGGTGGTTTTTAAATTTAATTTTTGAATAAGTGATACATATCCATGGCTCACAACCCAAAACTATGAGCCAGCGTGACTGTGACAAGTCTCAGTCCCTTACTTCCTACCTGTGGCTTCTACCCTCTTCCCTGACCTCTGAAACCCTGGTTTTAGTTTCTTAGAGATCTGTCCAGTTTCCTTTTGCAAATACAAGCAGATATGAGCAGACATTCTTATTCCCCTCTTTTTCACACGGAATGTCCCGCCACCTTGGAAAGCTTTTCTTATTAGCAGATGGAGAGCTTCCTCATTCCTGTTCACTGTGTGAACACCTAAGCCAGTCTGTTCTGGAGGGACGTCACTTATCTAACGGGCCCTTTATTGGTGAGTATTGGTGAGCACTGTTTATTTCTCTCTCATAAACAGTGTTGCCGTGAGCATGCTTGTGCACATGGTCATTGGGAGTGTGTACAAGTCAATCTGACGTGCACCGGGAGCTGCTGGGTCAAAGGAGTTGCCTTGATTTTGAAGAACAGTGCCAACTTGTCATCTCAGGGGTCGTGCCAGTCTGTGCCATCCCAAAAAACGTGTGACATTCCTCTGTCTCCACAGCCTCACCAACGCTGTGTATTATCAAGTGGTTGGATTTTGGCCAAACTGATCAGTGAAAATTGGAATCTGTAGTTCTAATTTGCACTTCTCTTATGAATGAGGTTGATGCACTTTTTATCCATTTAAGAGTCATTTGGATTCTTTTATTTGAATTATTTCATTTTTCTCCTACTGCGTTATTGACATGGTTTGGAAGCACTTTACCTATTGAGGAGTTTGGCCCTTGATCTGCGAGATGAGTTGCAAGCCTCCCTCTTTGCATTTTATCGTGTCTTTTGGCTCTGTGTGTGCTGCTGCATTTCCTCACTGCTTTTTGGTCATTGCTTTACGATTTTTTTTTAAATTTTGAAATAATTTCAGACTTGAAGTTGCAAAGATAATGAAGGGTTCCCTTTTGCCCTTCTCCCAGCTCTCATAACACAGCACAACTACTCAAACCAGAAAGTGAGTATTGCTGAGTGCGTTGATCCGTCTGTGGACTTCACCCAGGGGCCCCTGCTCGCTCAGCTCACCCACTTTCTGTTCTAGGATCCAGTCGGGGACCCCACTTTGCACTTAGTTGTCACATCTTCTCCCATCAATGATACTTGCATGGTGGTTTCTTATCCTTCGTGACCTTGACAAAGGTTAACAGTCGTGGTCAGGTTCTTTTATAGATTGCCCCCCATCTTGAGTACGTGCAGTGTTTTCTCATGATAAGATTACAGTTATGCATTTTGGGAAGAGTAACACAGAACTGATGTACTGTCTCGGCCCATCATATGGGCATGTGACATTTATTATCTCTGATCATTTGGTTAAGATTGTGTCTCCACGTAAAGCCACTATTTCCCCCTGGTAACTTACAGGTAATTAGGGGAGACACTTTAAGGTTCTGCAGGTACCCCATTTTTCCTTAAGCTTTCACCCACTAATTTTACCCTTCCTCTGTGGATCTTGCCTTCAGCTAGGACCAGCTATAGAATTTGTGGGGCCCAGAGCAAAATGAAAATGCAGGGCCCCTTGTTCAAAAGTTGAGAATTTGAAGATGGTGAAACTGGGTTAAAGTAAGCCCAGGACTTCCATGATCACTGGGGGGTTTTCGGTTTGCCTCCTTATTGCCACATTTATTAATTGGGATTCTGCTGTACGGGAGAGCTGCTCACCCCACTCACTCATTTTCATCAATAGGAACTCAGGGGTATTTACTTTTACTCTTTGGTTACAAGTAGCCAATACTGTTGCTGTTTCAGCTGTGAGCACCCTCACCACGGCCACTCCTGGGGACAGTCTGCACTCAGTACCTTTGCTCGTGTGACCTTGCGATCACTGTGGGCTCCAGGCTCACCCAGACACAGGCTTCGCTTGTGCTCCCGATTCCACGCCGTCTGGAAATCCGAAGAGTTCCCCAGGATCCCCGCCACGTCCCCCGGGGACAGTGCGCTCCTGTTATCTCTGACTTCAGCCACTGTCCCCACCAGTGCCACCCCCACTCCCCGTATCCAGATGGTGAGTGCCAGCCCTTCAGGTTTCTCACACAAGCACACAGGGCACAGGGGCTTTTCTGGGGGTCTGGAGCAGACCAGAGCAGAGGCAGCCCCATTGTCTGAGGGCTCCGTCTCGGGGGCACCACCAGGGCCTTTGCTCACGTGGCTGCTGTCACTGTCCCCTCCCATCTCCCACCTCCCTCGCCAGAGAATTCAGCCACGTCTTCAGATCCCACCTTGCTGGAAGGGGCTTATCTGGGCGCCACAGCCGGGCCTGTGGGAGAACGAATGTCTTTTCTTCCCTCCCTCCCTCCCTCCCTCCCTCCCTCCTTTCTTTCTTTCCTTCCTTTCTTTTTTTGCTTTGTAACTGTTGCTGTGTGTTCTGGGTTTTCCAGCACTTTCTGGAAAGCCTGCATTCTAAGGTTCCCGTGTGGGAGTCAGGGCGTGTCCTAGTGTGACAGTGACAGAGGAAGAGCAGGCAGCGAGACAGTGCCACATGAGTGAGGAAGGAGGCGGAAGGACAATTTAAATTTTTTTAATTAAAAAATGTTTTTGTTTTGGTCAAGGCAATATAAACACAAAGAAAAACATTCGACCTGTGAAAAAGAGGACAGAGTGAAAAGCGAGGCGCACTCCGCCGTGGGTGCACAGCCGTGGTTACCGGGCGGCCACCGGGTTTCGGGGACTGTTTTCGGCATGTGTACGCTTAAATTATATGTGGTATGTGTAAGTAGGTGTGTTCTGCCCCTTTGAGACATAAATCATAGCCTGTTCCGCCTGAGGCTCTTCTTTGCCTTTGTAAAATTTAACAATATATCTCTACTATTGTTCATGGAGCTGGTTATAAATATGCCTGCTACACACACACACACACACACACACACACACACACACACACATCGTGTATATTCTTTCTTGTATTTGCACAGAAGGCAAACCCAGGTAACCCCCTTTCTCAGCTTCTGGGGGCCCGGAGCTTCCACAGGCCAGTCCTGATGTCAGGTCAGGCCCCAGGTGTGGGGACAGACACTAGGCGTGCTCCTGGGGACTCATGGCTCTGGTTGGTTGTGCTTTTGTCCCCAGTTACCTTCTGCCCACACGGTGAGGGCTCTGCACCCCCATGTGATCCGCGTATGCCCCTGTGGGAGGTGTGAACTCCTCCCCCTCACGGGCCACATCGCCTCCCTGGGCCAGTGGCTGTGAGCAGGAGTGACGTCACGTCAGAGCACGCACAGCCAGGTGGGCTCTGCTCTGTGCCCTGGGTCTTGGCCATGAGACAGGGGCTGTGCCTTCAGCCGGGTCCCAGAACAAGAATGCATTCGGAATAAAGGCACAGCTGACCCACATCTTCTGAGTAATGTGGGTGAGAGAGAAACCTTGCTTGTAACCCCTCCAATTCCAGGGTGTTTGTCCCGGCAGCTGACCTGGTGGGTGCTGACGTGCTGGGCTGTGCTCAGGCACAGGCCCAGGGGACTCTGAGCAGCAGGAGCCTGCGAATGTGGCCTCTGCGTTTGGGCCAGACCACCATCAACTGATGAAGAAGTTCAGTTGTTACAGAACTCGACATGCCATGGGCACAGTGACATCCCACACCCGTCCGTGGCAGTGCCATTTGCTTCGGGTGTTCGGAAAGCCGTTGGGCAATGTGCCACAAGAGAACTAATCATTTTTACTTCTAGAAATGTAGCTCAAGAAACTCATCAGAGATGTCCAGGGAGGGTCCTGGTCAAGTTACTGGAAAACCTGGGAAGAAGGTAAATGCCCCATCCCAGGGGGACAGTGTATACACTGCTGTATGTGATGGGAACTAGAAACCAAGTCGCCAAGCAGTAGTGATGTGGGGGGGACGGCGGTGGTTTAACACGGAGTGAGATACACAGGGTACGGAGCTATATCCATACCACCCTAATTTTAACAAGTGTGGGACTGTGCTGTTTATAATTTTACACCTTTTTTCACTTACATAATGTGAATAAGCATCTTCCCCCAGGATCAAACATGTAAATATGCATTAAGAAAAACACTGTGAAGAAATAAACAAAAATAGTGCTCATCGCTGGGCAGCATTTTCTTTCTGCATGTTCCATATTTCCCAAACGTTCCGTGGTGACATTATACTTTGGTAATGAGAAGTAACTGCTACTTAAAAATAAGAATCGCTCGGGTCACCTCCAGGGCTGTGCCTTTGTGCTGGGGCTGCCCAGGGGCCTTAATTGGGCTCCTTCTCTAAGAATAAGCCTGTGTGTTTAATTAGGTCACCCTCCTGCCGACCTAGAATCTGCACAGGGCTTAGCTTGTGCTGCCCGCACGGGGGCCCACCCGGGAGGGGCCCTGCGCGTCACAGGTGCTGGGCCCGGCCTGCATTTAGCTCAGTCTCAGTGTGAGAACGGTGCAGGCACACCCCAAGGGAACCACTACCCTCATGCCTCTGTCCCTTCTTTGAAAATGACTTTAGACCCTGCTGTTTCACAGGTGCCTTGTCTGTGGTGGGGCAGTGAGAGGAAAGGCCCAGGGAGTGACCATGGTTTCTAGAGCAAGTCCTGCATTTCCTCTCCTAGGAAGAGTAGAGGATGATAATAATAGTGTTGATATATCTGTGTCCCAGGGCTGGGTGACAGTGCAGTGAGAGAGGGAATTGAGCAAACAGTCTGCTCTCAATAAGCGCTAGATGCTTCCATGAGGGGTGAGAATCCCAGGGCCTGGGACGGGCCCAGCCTGCCTACGCACCCACAGGCCCAGCATCAGGTCCTGAGCCTTTGCCGCACACGAGAGCCACCCAGGGAGCGAAGATGCCCCTGAATCTCAGGAGGGAGGGGTCCGCCTGCCAGTCACACTGGCCACGGTCCTCCCTGGCTTGAATGCCTGTGTGCTGTGACTGGTTCTCACTCGTCAGAAGGTTGAGCTGCTGCTCTTCGGGTGACTCACACGTGCTGAGGGTGTCAGTGGTGGCAATTTGGGCAGGTCAGGAATGCAGAGTCTCGGCCCCAACCCAGAGCTGTGAACTTAGAAGCTACATTTTAACCAGATGTTCCAAGTGACCCATATGGGCAGTCTGAGGAGCCCTGACTAGGGCACTGCTGGAAGCATTTATGGGTCCCCAGCAGGTGAAAGGTCCAGCCCCATTGGGATTTAGGTTCCAGGGCCAGTCAGGCACCTGAAAGGGTGTTTATGGCCTTTGCAGGGCTCCTTCCTAGACCCTAGGCCCAATGTGCCATTAGTCCACCAGGAGAGAGAACAAAAGAAGCCACGGCCCCATGTGGCCACCTGGTGGAGGACCCCAGGGTCACTGGCCAGGGGTAGCTGGCCTGGCTTTGCTGGTTCCCAGTTGCACTGCGAGCGCAGGCAGGGCCGCCGTCCTGCTCTGTGTCCTAGTTCCCGCTGGCCGGGTCTTCTCCTGCAGTAGGACTGCGGGCGAGCACACTCCGGTGTCATTTTGGTGAAATACAACTCTTCTGGTGTCTGGCTTCTAAATGCTCCCAAAGGCCCAGTCGGTGATGGAAAATTCTAGTGGGAGCCGGACGTCCTACGGCAGTGTTTCCTCACTCAAACCCCTAGGCAGTGACATTGTCTTGCCCCCCACGCCTTCCCTGCTACCCCCACTGCTGCTAGTGCTCTGGGTTAATTCACTCTTGTCCATACGATACTGTTGCTGTCCTGCGTCCAGTGCACTTTCCGAAGCTCTGTCACACCTTGTCACCCAGACTCCGGCCGACAGCTCAGGACTCTGACCTCCAGCCCTGACCTGACTCCTCCTCCGCCTCAGAGCCTGTGTCCCAAGTCAAACCTGGTCTCCTTCCTCTGTTCCACCCAGGAGCGGTAGTTCCATGCAGAAAGTCAGCCTCTGTCCCTCACCCTTCATTGGTCAGTCTGCGAGTGACATGCTTTATTTGCTGCACGTTCCCCAACCTCTCACGCCCATCGAGGACTGGTCTAGGTGCCTAGCATCCCTTGTCCAAGTCACTGCACCAGCCTCTGACTGACCTCTGCCCCCCGGCCACCCACCTCCATGTGTCCTTCCACCCTGGGCCAGGGAGACTGACCCCTCTGTGCACATGGGACCTGGTCTCTCTTACTACCATTCACATGTAACTGTCGCCTCCAAGAGGATGTCCCGGCTGGCAGCAGGACCCTTCCCCACTCTCCCACATGCTGGTGACTACCCCATGCTTGACTGGCTGCCTCTCAGCCTGGCTGACTCTGACCTTTAAGGCTTCCTCCTCCAGGAAGCCTTCCCTGACTTCCTGGGTTCTCAAGGGCTTGAACTTCTCTTCTCACTGTTCCCCACGAATGCAAATTTCCTGTCTCCTTGGACTGTGAGGGACTCAGGTCAGGTAACCCCTCCCCATAGCTGTAAACCCAGCTTCTAGAACAGGTTGGGCATGAGGTGATGCCTAAGGAGTGCAAGGTGTCTGATGAGACTGATTTAGGTGCCGGAGGTGACTGAAATACAGACCATTTCTGCTTCCTTTGCAGCCTCCTGTGCCTGGGACCCTCAGCTTGGCCCTGACACTGGGTAAGCAGAGGCTCCCCAGACTCACGGTTGCAGAAAGGGGTCCCCACCCCTGCATGGCCAGGCCTGTGGGGAGCTGAATGGGTGGGGGCTCGCCCTGATGTTCCTCCTTTCTGCCCAGATCTGCCTTGGAGCTCCTGTAGCCCCTGCCCTGTGGAGCACTTTCCCCACAGGCCTGACACAGTCCTCAAGCTTGGGACATGATTGTCCTGGAGCTTCTGCCATGCTCTGTGCCCTGCCACCCTCATATTCTTCCTCGGGACCCATGCCTGGCAGGGCTGCACAGCTGCTGAAGAGGGAGCCCTGCTTTTACAGTTTAGGGTAAATGAGGCCTCACCCCCTCAGGAGCCAATTTTACCTGAAAGAGGATCCCCAAGGAGCCTTGCATTGAAGTCCTGTGGGGACCCCTGCCCCAGACTGGACTCCTGTAGGACTGTCAGGACAGGCTGTGGGCATCATGTCCAACCCTGCTCCCTTCCTACCTTCCCACAGGAGCTGCCGGCTCCCAAGGGCTCCAGCCTGAGCTCGGAGGTCATGCCCCGGTCCCAGCACTGTCACACTGCCACCCATTTGCACATGCACACACATGCCTATACTATACTTGCACTCACATATGTCTCATACATATGCACACACAATGTTCTCACATGTACACACATGCACGTGTACACACTACAAGCTCCAGCGACTTCCATTATTTTGATGGAAGGAGAGACAGGTTCTTAGACATTTCCTAACCACTCACTCCAAATCTGTCCCTTCTTGGTTCCCCACTGGTGAAGGGGCTGGGCATTGCCCTGGGTGGGGCAGAACTGTACTTGGCCTATGGTACCTGATGGCCCTGACTCAGCCCCAGGCCCTTCCCAGCAGGTGGAGTCCCCACTCTGATCTGAGTGCCTCCATCCCCACCCTAAGACATGCCCTTTGGCCACATCAGAGGGCAGGGGACCTGTGGGCCAGGACACAAGCTGGGCTCTGAGGCCCACTTGTCCTTCCCACCCCCCAGTCCTGGGCTCTTTGCTGCTGCATGAAATTCCTTCTCCTCTAACCCGATGGAAGTTCTACATTTCCTTAAAGACCTCACCCAGCACTCCCCGCTGTTAGAAACCACCTCGGAGCCGTGCTCAGGTCCCTGCCTCAGCCCCTGTACCTGCCGCCGGGCATGCGAGCGGGCCCCTGGCTGAGGGAAGTCCCTCGTGGCCTCGGGAGGGTTGCTCCAGGCCCAGGGGGTGGAGGCCCCTCCAGCTCCGGGCCGCAGGTCTCATGTTCTAAGGCCGCTGTGGCCTGCTGCGGGCACCTGGAGCAATGGCTCCTGCTGAAGGAGAAGTGTGAGGGGTGACAGGGACAGCGCCATCATGGACCGGGCCTGCTCCACCCTCTGTGGATGGTAGGTGCCAACCTGGGGGCTCATGAGAAGGTGGGAGGAGACAGCTCCAGGACTGTCACGTGGGGACCTGGGGACCCAGACCTTCCATTTGAAAAGTTTTTATTTTGGAAATAATTTGAAATTTATGAAAAGCTGTAAAAATAAAACACACGAGGGACACCCATCCTTACACCTTTACCCAAGGTTCACGTCCCCTTCACTGTCCCTTTCCTCGGCGCTGTGTCCCAGCCTGGCCGTCACGACCACGGGTCCGCGCCGAGCGCCTGGCTGGCGTGGGCTGGGCCGGGGCGCCGGAGCTCCCCCACGGCCCGCTCTGCCGTCCAGGCGGAACCAAGTGTGCGGGCGGGGCCGGGGGCCGGGTGGGCCTCGCGGGGACCCCTCCTCCCCACAGCGGGGGGCGGCCAGGGGCCTCAGCCAGGCCGTGGGCCGGGGGCCTGAAGGGGAGGAAGGAGTGGCGTAGGCTGCGGCAGGCCCTGGTGCGGGGGCTGACAGGTGTCCGTGCTGTGGCTGGGCTGCTCGCGTCACGTGTCGCCGGGACCTGACTGCACCGCGAGGAGCTCTGGACATTGACCCCGCCCGCCTCCCAGACGCCTTCGTCGTGGGCCAGCGTGGCAGGGCCGCAGCTCCGTTCTCGCCAGGTTGCGGGCGGGACCAGCTTGTGAGCGGGTTTGGGATTCGGGGCTTGAGTGCCTTCGCCAGTCCGGGGCAGCCCAGGCCAGACGAGGAGGGCAGGGGCAGTCACATGGCTGGGGACCTGTGAGCGGGGACTGCGTGTGCCTGTGTGTGCCACCCACGCCCGCCCTGGAGGTTGCACTTTGACCGGGTTGTGTTGGACACACAGAAGCCCCACTTCTTGGCAGAGGGCACAGTGCCAAGACAGGTCAATGGGGTAGTGGCAGGGGCCGGGGCCCCATCCAGTGTGACCCGGGGCCTGGCTGTGGGGAGGGAGCCCGCCCTTGGGCTTGGCTTCCCTTGGCAGCTGGCACTCTGCTGGAGGCAGGGGAGCAGGGCACTCCGTCAGAGCCCTCCGCCGGCCCTTCATCCAACACCCTGTGGTCACCTCTGCCTTCCCTGACTGGGCACCCTCTGTCCCCACCCTGACTCGGGCAGCCTCTACCATCTGCTCTGAGGTTCCAGCTCCCACATGCCCCTGTCCTTCCACAGGACCTCCCTCGACCAGGACAGGAAGGGCTGTCAGTCTATCCTCAACGGCGGGCAGCCCATCTGTCCTGAACTGTGAGCTGCTCGAGTCGGGCAAAGACGTCCTCAAGTCTCAGACGTGGCAGGGCTGGCGCATGCTGGTGCCACCTGAGCTGTCCCCGGAACTGAGCCTGGAGGTGGGGACGGGCAGGGGCGCTGGCAGCAGTACAGAGGCTGCCCAGCTGTCATCTTCCCCTACCCCATGGGGGTTAGCCAGTGACCATGGTAACTCTGTCCAGTCTGGTTATAAGAACGGTTCTATTTTATATATAAGGAAACAGACCCAGAGAGGTTAAGCGTCCTGCCCAAAGTCACACAGCCAGAAGGGGCAGAACAGACTCTAGAGCCTGCAGTGCTTCTGTGGCCTGGGGGTCCCTTCCTCACCTGACACCCACCCCCGCCCCCACCTGCTAAGGGCATGTGACGAGTAGAAGGTGGACTCCCTCATGGAATAACCTGAATCATCCTCGGGTCAGGAGTCACTGTGAGCCCCAACGATTCGGGTTTGAATCCCTGCTGCGTGACCTGACTCCCTGAATGGCCTCCACACCTGTCCAGGGGCCTGTGCTATCCCTTCTGCTCTGGGCCGAGTGTTACTGATATGAAGGGGTCAAGGATGTTATGCACACAGCTGGGCATGTAGGCCCCTGGTGACCTCTCCAACCTCATCACAGCTCAGCTGTCCCCAGGGCTGTCACTCACCCCACTGTCCCCGGTCCATTTTCAGAGCTGATGGAGGAGCTGGAGAGGCTGGGCTGGCACCTGGTAGAGCTGTCCCATGAGAAGCCTGTGGCCCACAGGGACCAGAAAGGAATGAGGGTGGTGGCCCATGGGCAGGCCTGGCAGTGCAGTGCTGGCCAGGGGTGTCCCGAGTCAAGCTGTGTTCCAGGCTGGGCTTCCCTTGTGACCTGGACCTTGGGACCCCTCTCACCACCTTGGGACCACTCACGCTGTGATCTCCAGACCCTTCCTCCTAAACCACCCAGCATGGACTGGGGGTGCCCACCTCTCACACATGTGCACACACCTAGCCCAGCGCCCCCGCTGGTCGCCCCAACCACAATGGGCCAGTCCTCCCGGGTCACACGGATGAGAGCAGCTATGGGCTGCTAGTTGTCAGCTCCACCAAGAGGGAGATTGAGGTAAGAGCGGATGGGGACAGGCCCCTGGGTTGCAGGCAGGATGCCTCCAGTCCCCACACTCAGTCATCTGAGTCCCAGCCTCTGCGGAGCTCCCCGTCCTTGTCAGACAGCGTCCTCTGCTGGCCCATGCTCCAAATGCCAGCAGTGTGCTGTGTGGTGGGGTGATTTGTAGAGTGTGGCCCTGTCCCCCACTTGCTACTCTTTGAGGAACGTTTGCCTGCCTGGTTGGGTCCTTATGTGAGGGCCGGGCAGCTCTGATCAGCATCTGGGGCCTTGGCTGATGGGTCCTGGGAGACCAAGACAGGACGGCAGCTGCTGTGGCTTACTGTTCAGCCACCATAGCTGGGACAGCCCTGGCCGCGGCAAAGGGACTCAGGCTATGTTGGGTCCCAGGCCAGTGGGAGCCAACAGTGAAGGGTACAAAGAGCTGTGTGCTGTGTGACCCTCCCACAGGCAACCCCCCAAGGGGGCAGGCTTGTCACCTTTATTTTATAGATGAGAAAACTGAAGCTCAAAGGGAAATAGCATGCTCTTGGTCACTCTGGGAGTCAATGTGGGACCAGGTCTCTAAACTGTCAAAGCAGGGCCTGGTGACAAGCTGCTGGGGGCAGGAGCGGGGCAGGGTGTGGGCCTGTGCATGTCCTCTGTGGGGACATCAGAAGGCACCTTATAGCAGCTGCTCCTCAGAGCCAGGCAGGTAACTGTAGGAAAGCAGGGGTGGCTGGCAGAGCACTGTGCTGGCCTCAGGGCTTAGAGAATGCAGCTGCCCCTCAGGGTGGGCAAAGCCAGTGTCCCCAGTGACAGGCCCTGGCCCCAGCAGTTGGACTTGCCTGTGGGAGACCGGTGGGATGGGCTCCTGATTCCAGTGTCACCAAGCAGGACCTGTGCCACAGTACCAGGGCAGTCGGCGCCACCATGGTTTCCACCGGACACTCTTCTGCAAAAGCAGCTGACCCGCCACACCACCTCCAAGGCCACCTGACTAAACTGCCTGCAGTCCCCTTTAGCTCGCTGAGCTAGGCGATTAGATGGTGGGTCCCTGCAGAGCTTCTGCCCCAGGACCCCCAGGTCCCCAGCCCTCCATGCAGGTAACTGTGGGCAGTGTGAAATGCCAAGGGGCAGGTGGTTACAACAGACAGGATGCCTCTCCTGGGGACAGTTTCCTCAACCAGCCTCACCGCTGCTTTAAACCAACCGTCATCTCCTTACTTCCATAGTGGGAAGTGAAGGTGCATGCAGGAAGATCTGCCACAGTCCCTCCTCCCTCAGGACTGTGGAGGGTGACCGCTGCAGCTGGTCTTCCTCCGGTGACCTGGACATGCTCCTGGGCTAGCAGCAGGGGGTGATCAGCGCGGAGCCCCCCCGAGCGGACGTCTCACTTCTTCCAGTTGGAGGTCACTGTGCCCATTTTATGAGACGCGGCGTCTGAGGTCGAGGACCTGGCCGCAGGGCCCTCTCCTTGCGGCACTCAGCTCTCCAGTCGTCCGGGGGAAGGTGGGTTTGTCACCTGTGCTTCCTGCCTGGGCTCCGTGCTTCCTTCTCAGTGCTCAGTGTAACCCTGCAGAGTGGTCCCCTTATCCTCATTCGCCACGGGTGAAAAGGGAGTGCAAAGGACCTGCATGACTCACTGTGATGCTGGTGTGGACCCAGTGCTGTTGACCTGTCCCCTGCACCACCTGCCACACTCTGGGGACTGAGCTATGCCTGTGCAGCCTCAAACATCTCTGGGCTTTCCGATGAGCAGGGTTGGAGAATTCCTCACAGCAAAGCCCAGGTCCAGCATTGTTATCCGAGCTGTGAGAACTCAGTGCTAAAGCAGAGCAGGCAGGTAAGGGGAAGCACCCTGGGCTCAGGCGAGCCCGTTAGAGAACCGACCTTGACCCAGCTACACTGCCTCCATCTGCTAGGACCCCCTTCTCTGGGTGCTGGCTCTTGCTTCTGCAGCATCTCTGGGCTGAGGCTGCAGTGGGGTGTGTCTAAGTGAGGACCCCCGGAAGGCCTAACTCATGGACCTTCTCCATTTCCGTCCATGTCCCCACAAATGTCCCATAGGGGCAGGCATGGAGCAAGAATGGGCCCACGTGGACCCCACCTCCTGCCTCCTGCACTGGCAGCTTGGTTCTCTGCACAGCAGAGCTGGGAGGGACCCTCTGGCTCTGTGGCCCAGGGGCTCAGCCACTGGGGCTACTACAGGCTGGAATGGGGGTTATCAGCAAAGGGGCCATTTTGGAGATTTGTGGGAGCCTCTTTGTCAAGTGGAATCACTCTTGAAAATTTAGGGGTGTGGCCTCTAAAGGAGAGGAGTGCCTTCCGCTTCCTTCCCGCTCTCCCATGGCTGGGTTATGGCATCACGAGCTCTGGGCTGCCTTGTACCGGGGTTGCACCTCCGCTGGGGACTAGTTATGGCAGCTCAATCCCATCTTGAGCAGTCAGGAGAGAGAATGGGGTGCAGGGAGTGAGGGGGTGGGAGAGCACCTGGGGTGGAGACCTTGTGGTGTAAGGGTGAGCAGAAGCCTCATTCACACGAGTGACGGGACTTCGGGGACGGCAGTCCTAACACAAAGGGTCTGCTTCAGACTCCATTGATCTTGAGTTTGAGTTCTCTAACTTCATTTCTAGATTTTGTTGTCTCTGGGCATTTGGTGGCATCACAGGTAAAGTGAGTCTAAGGGGAGGAAAGGGCTGATGGCCGTGTGGACTCCTGCATTTTGGTTGTGGTGACAATCTAATCTATTTACTAGAAGTTAGTCTGTTCATATCATGGTTGTACAGCTGTTTCACAAACATCATTACAGACCTGATCCAGAGATGGTCGCTTCCCTGTGACAAAGCTGGGTTCCCGGTGAGGCTGATGGTCAGACCCTGGTCCAGGTGAGCTGGACCAGGGTCTGGGTCCTCGGAGCCTTCTGGGATAGTCTATCAGTATGGCCCCAGACAAACCCCTAATTCTCTAGGTCAAGCCATCATCCTTGTTTAATAATTAAGATAAATGAACAAGCAGGAATAAACAAAATTTAATGTTCTTTTTTTGGGGTTAATACTTAAATATTAAGAAAGCTAAAATGTCCAACATGGTGGCTGTGGTTTCTATACATTAATGACAATTCTGATTTTACCTTCTTGAGAGCAGCCACCTGGAGTGCAGGGAAGGCAGGCTGGAGGCTGGGGCTCGCACTGCCTTCTCGGGCCCAGGGCCCCAGTGAAGAACCAAAGTGAGAAGCAGCATCCCCCCTACCACCTGCCTGCCCCCTTATTTCTATCTGAAGCACTTCTGATAATAAATGCAAGACTTGGGGCAGGTATAAGAAGCTAGATGTACATCCCAATTGAGGGTTGTGTTACATTAGAGGAGACTTGGCACAGGAAGGGTGTGAGTCACCTCACCACGGGGACATGGTAACAGAAATTAAAGGTCACAAGCCAGTCACCTGCAACCTCTGGGCAAAGGCACAGCGGTGCAAACTCGTCTGTAAAGTGAGGGGGCTTGACCAGGTGGCCTGGCGTGTCCCATCCGCTGAGCACTGACCGGACACACCGGGAGGACTTCCGTCCACTAAGGTGGCTGCCGGAAGGAAGGTCTATGGTACCGGAGCCCCAGCGCCCAACCCCACACACGCGTGGGTAAGTCACGTTCAGTGTGATTTACGCCGCCTTGAACAAAGAAGCCGAGGCCTTTCTGTGGGACCCCCTGACAGAGAGCCCTGCGCCTCACTTCCCGTCCCCAGGCTGTCTGCACCCACCTGTGCATCCCAGCCTGGATGAGCGAGTGTCTCTTCCCCTGGAGGCTGAAAGACCTTCTTAACAAAAAGTGCCAGAAGTTACGACTCGAGGCTCTGAAACCCTAAGGTTATGGGCAAAGCCTCGTTTCTGCGGAACACGAAGCAGTCCGTGTCCTCCACCTGCAGGAGCTCTTCCAGAGAAGCCACCACCAAGTCGTGCTCCCGCAGCAGCTCCGGGTGGCGGGACGCGGCTCGCTCTATCCTCGCCGAACGCCGGACCGGGGTAACCAGCTTCAGGTCCTGCATTTCGGGCATCCCGCTCACTCTGGGGTGGAGAGAGGCAAGGTCAGGACCCCGACTCCTCTGCCCTCCCACTCACCAGCCTGCTTCCCTGACTCCGTAATAGAGCACGACAGACATTCCACATGGGTGGACACTCCCGGTCTGAGGTGGCCTGGCTGTCAGAGGGGCTGGGTGTCCATCTGCTCTCAGACGGCATAAGCAGAGGGAGACACTGGACAAAGTGTGAAGCGTGGCTCTGTGAAGTCAACCTCTTGGCAGTGAGGGAGTGTCTACACCACAAACTTTCAAAATCACGGACAGCTCTTGAGGAAACTGGGCTGAACACCAGATGGGGTTGGGAGAATGAAAGCTAAGATCTAGCTTTGACCATAAATTATTCAAAAAACATATTTTTATTAGGTGATGAACCAAACCAGAAACCGAGACTGGAATCTTCCTTGTGAACTCTAATGCGTCCTCACAAAAAGGGGACTGGAGGACAGGCTGCGGAGGGAGGCTGTTCCTGCCATGGCTGGCCTGCACTCGCAGGGCCCGCGGCCAGTTTGCCACATGCCCCATAGGCCGAGTGTGGAGGGGACACAGCAAGCTGACAGGAGCCTAGGACTGGAGACGGTGCGATGCATCCAGGACTAAAGTACACAGCGGTGGTCCTTGTTTGGAAGTCTCCTTTGATGTCACAACAGTGCATCAGAAAATGACACTGATACCTGACACTTTGGATTCTGCCTTATACTTATGCTTGTTGAAGAGCCAACTGATGTTACCCCAACCAGGGTAACCAGGATGTACCCAACGCCCTCCCTGTCCTATATGGCTGCTTATGCCCTGTCTTCCCCACCTGAGCCAGGCCTGCGGGAAAGGAAGGTGGGTCTGCAAGAGCAGGGGCTGTGGGAGGGGGTGGCACACATGCAGAGAGGGGCACAGGCCTCCTCCCATGCACGTCTCCCGCCCTCCCTCACCCTCAGCACCTCCCCAGTGCCAGGACAGGGCAGACCAGCGGGTCCTCCACAGGCAGATCTCAAGTCCATCAGGGGTACTGGGATCAGTGCAGGAGAAACAGGACTGGACCGCTGGACATGAAGCCTGCTTGAGGGTCTGCTTACCTGGGGATGGGGGCCACCTGTAATTTGACACCAGGATGACCATCCAGCTGTGCCTTGGGTATCTGGGGTGTTGTTGGAGCCTGCTCCCTCTCCTTTGGAGAAAGACAAGACTTCCCAGATTCCAACTCGCTGGCTAGCTCTTTTATTGATGTTGTATTAGTTTCACCAGCCAAAGACTCAGAGGTAGTTCCTATGTGTGAGGTCAAGAAGGAAAGCAAGACTTAGCAATTTAGTACTGAAGCCAAAACAAATCAAATGAACCCCTGTAACATATACAATGACTCTCAGTGATGCCCACAGGCCCCAGATGCTAAAAAAAAAAGAGACTGACAAGTGGGTTTTACAACCAGTGTCCCTGCTGAGCCCTGGAGCAGTGCCCCTTGTCATGAGACCATGCTCTCGCCCAGCCCCGCCCTGCCCCCACCCCCTTCCCCACTGCCAGCCTTTGGCTTCCTTGACACTTGGGGATGGGTCCTTGACACCCTTTCAACCCTCTGCACATAGCCCTAATCTCTTAGTCACCCTGACAGCTTTCTCAGGGACTAATCACTGGCCTTTTAACTCGTACAGCACATGGATCTGGGTCAATTTTCTTTGCCCACTAGGGTTAACTAATTTGACTCGATTCCCTCCACACCCAGGGACAACCTTGGACAGTGGGTGAAAAAGGTCTTGAGTGAACACAACTTGTATGGCAGCCCAAACACAACCACCAAAATGAAATTGCACTGCGACAGGTGGATACTGTGGCTGGAGGCTTAGCCCCTGAGAGAGGTCAGAGGGGTGAACAAGCAACAGGCGTGGGTTCCTGCCTCCTCTTTGCATTCCTCTGAAGAATACTGCCACGTTTCGTAAACAAACACCTGAACTGCAGCATCACTACCAGTCAGAGCAACTGAGCATTTCTAGTCTGTGACCTTATCCCCACAAGTGATGGCCTAGCAGCTGTCATTCCACAGGACTCGACTGTTCCCCAAAGTGATACCTACTCTAAAGGAAAAAGACTTGTCACCTTCTGAGTTTTCTTAAAAACAATCCATTTTAACTTCAGAAGTAGCCTGTTTGCTGTCCATCATCAGCAATTATAATGTGCCACTTGCTGTGTCTATACGTATCTGTCACAGGAGGGTCCTCTGACCAACCACAGGACACTGAACCAAGAGCAGAATCCGGCGACTTCCAAAGGGGGATTGTTTAAGTGTGGATGTGCAAGTGTGGTGGGTTTATTAGGACGAAACCTGTGACTTAGGCCCACATCCCTTCTTCTGGCTCCAGGGGCCACTGGTCTTGTCCCACCCAGGACTCAGGGGGAGGATACTGGGCTGCTCAGCACCAAGCGGTGTGTGTACTTGTAACAACAGAAAGCCTGGACCCTGGGAACCCAGAGCAAGAGGCTTTCCGAGGACGTAGAATTCTTTCCTTTTTACCTGTGTGACCCCCCCCACCCCAGTGACTTTCACTTTATGGCTACAGGGAATAATTTAAATATAAAATGGCAGTACCTTCTGTGGTTCTCTTTTGGTCTTGTAAAATACTAAGAACAACTTCCCGCAACTCTTGAATTGGCTGGCAGAAGGAAGAAGAGACGTGCACAGCATTAAAAACATGAAAAAATGATCCAAGAAACTGTAACAGCAATGAACTTCTTTTTATACTTCTTTTTAAAAACTGTTTCCTTTTTCAGCTGCTGTCTAACTATAAATCACATTGAAAACGTTTTAGATTTTTAACTTCATGGGAAAAATGAAAGAACAAAGAAAATGTTGGTAAAATGCTGGCATGTTTGACTAAATGAAGAGATATTGATGGAAAGTTGTCTATAATAAAATTTCTCTAGATCAAATTAGTTTTCTTACTAAAGATGTGTCCCCACATAAAGACTCTGGCCTAAAGATGTAAAGACAGCCATATAGAAACTGAGGCATGCATTCTTAGCGATGTCTTAGTTTACTTTTGGTTTTCATCATAAAAGTCATATACTTCATCACAGAAAAATCAAATAGGTCAAACTTACAAAAGGAAATCACCCATAATCCCATCCCCCAAATGCAAACTTCAGTTAGCATTCTGGGCAATTTTCTCCCAGCCCTCCCTCTCTTTCATCTTTTATTTGGCAATGTAACTTAACGGTAACTTCCTAGGAAAGAAGTCAAGTGCCTTCCTTTTTCAAGGTATGCCATGTCCTGTGGCAGAATGTCATTAATGAACTGTGCTTTCTCACGGTAATGCTGTACCTGGATGCTGGGCTACCGACCTGGGTTCCACCAAATAAGTAATAGGTTCAAACGGACAATAGGGCATAAGTGAGACAGTCACTGGACAAGAAAAGTGATTCTCTTGGTTACATGTAACTACGGTCTGTGGCATACATCTTTTAATGAAAATGTTCACAAAGGACATGTTATACTCACATTCTGTGTATAACTATGAATTGGAAGTTACATTCTATTATATAACTGTTGTATTGCAAACAGCAGAACTCACATGACAGAATTTTCATACTCACTGTTGCTCCATTTCTTATGGCCTCTTCATACAGCCCAATAGCATCAAAGGCACCTTTACTTGCCAAGAATTTTGCTTTGCAGATCCAGAATTTAGCAAATTTTTCAGCCTCAGGAATACTGGACAAGATGGTAAATACTTCATTAGAAAGTACACCCTGAAAAAAACATCCAGAGGAAATTATTACCATCTCACCGTTAACTCATGTCTCCTATTATTCTGCACAGCAGGCATGTGCAAATCAGCCTGATCAGTACTTACTTTTAACTTGAAAAAAAGTTTCAATTTTAGTGAGGTACAGTTTCTATATAATAAAATGCACTCATTTAAATGGTACATTTCAATGAGTTTTGACACTGATCATTAAATTTTAAGGGTTACAGACAGAAGAATGTTTGACACAGCTGAAGGGAGCAACATGTCCTCCCTTTTTTTATGTGGCACAAAACCCAAACTGACTATCCCCAGAGTCATCAACATTCACAAAAGCACTAAGTAGGGACTGGAATTCCCACATGACTAACAGAACCATGAAGGCCGGCACAGGTATGCCAGGGTGATGGTGCGCACGTGCATGCATGTGTGCATGCATGTCAGGGTCTGTGCATGTGTGCATAAAGAGGTTAAATCCCACAAAAAGGACCTTTAAAGTGGCCTCACTAGTTTGTGGCCTCCTGGCTTGTACCCAGCAGGGCAGGGAAAGGACCAGGAGGAACCTGGGCCAGGCACTGGCACACTCAGCCTCACAGAACCTCCTGCTACTGGCAAGCTGGGACACAGGTCAGCTCACGGTCAAGAGTGACCAGCACTTGCATGAGAGAGGCGCACAACTCACCAGCCAGGATGATAAACACTGCAGCAAACGGCCAAGGGAGAGCAGAGGAGTGAGGTTTAGGAGGGCCATTGTGGGAAGAGAATGCTGTGGCCATGAAACCAGCATGGCTGCCAAGGAAGAGGGAAAACACAAGGGCACAACATTGGCTTAGACACTGCTGGAGAGTAAATAGTGAGCTGAAAATCGCTGTGGAATTCTCCCAGAATGCAGGGCAACAGGACAAAGAGATGAAGGCTGTGCAAGAACAGTTACGAGTTCTGGAGGATATGTCTATTACTCAGTAAGTCCAATACCCTCCATGAGAATTTCTAGAAGGAAAAACAGAGAACAAAGCAGTTGTAGAAAACAATTTCTAAGAACTGAACAAAGGAACAAGTGTTCAGATGGAAAGATCCTTACTCAGAAAACAATACCTAGAAAACCGAGGCTAACAAGCACATCTGAACTGCCCTAGACAGAGCAAAGGATTACCACACAGGAGTGAGGATGAAATGACACAAGACTTCAATAAATCAGCAACTCCAGATGCAAGAAATAAGACAAAACAAGAAGTTCAAAATTTCCAGGGAAAACAATATGAATTTAGCAATTTCCCCCAGGCAAACTATGACTCCAGTATGTGGGCAAAACAATGACATTTTCACAAGCATAAGGACTTCATAAAAACCATGAAGTCACTAGTGAATAAAGTTTAGTATTCAGGTAGAAGGTCTGAAGCAAAAGTTACAAGAAGATGCTATGTAACTTGCATACCATGTTTAACTTGCACCTCCCACTTTCTTTTTTATTTCAATTTATATGCTTTCTTTATGGAATAAAGTAAATTGGATCAAACAGAAGTGAGAAAAAAAATAAACCAAAAAAGAATGAATGTAAATTGAATTACAAAATAAGGTGGTAGGCATAAGTTTAAACATATGAGTAATTACGATAAACGTGTATGGGCTAAATTTGCTTTTTGAAACTCTAGATTTGGTTAAAAAATTCAACTGTATATATTCAGGTAACATACTTCTAGAAATAATGGCATGAAAAAATATTTATTGTGCAAATTCTAACAACAAAAAAAGCTGGTGAGACAGAAGAGAAATCAAGGAAGCCACAAGTGTTTATGTACCTAACAGGAGAACTGAAATGTATGGTGACGGAAGGCGGCCAGGCTTTGGGTGGTGAGCACACTGATGTCATAATATAAAGCTATACACCTGAAATTTATATAATGTTATTAACCAGTGTCACCCAGGTACATCTAATTTAACACAAGAGGATGTGAAAATTGCCCGAAATGCGAAGAAGAACATCAATCACAGTAACAGTCAGAGACCAGGGCGTATTTCTTTTGGAAAGCAACAGATGAAGTAAACAAACAGAAAATAATTAAGCTATCTAAATTTTTCTCTCTGTCCTAATGGACATCCATGCAGAATTTTCTACTCGACAGGGAATACAGATTCTTTTCTAACACTTTTGGAACACTTACCAAGACCAATCAGACATTAAGACCAGAAAGAAAATTTTAGCAAATTCTATCAAGCAGAACATATATGGGTTACATGCATTGACCACAATGCAGTATAATTAAAAGTTAAAACAGCAAGAAAGAAAGAAACCGCCATATCTTTAAGTTAAAGGGTACTTTTCTAAGATCATGTTTGGGTTAAAGCAGCACCAAAAATAGCAACCTCAAACTTCTCAGAAATGAGCAAGGAGGAGAACACGCATTGGTTACTGAGCCACAGCCTCGGCTCCCGTGTGCTTTGAGCCTGGGCTGGAAGTCTGGAAACTACTTCTGCTCTGACAGCAGCTCCCTACTGGGGTCCGCCAGTGTGGGGCACAAAGGCAGATGGCAGGGCCAGAGGACAGGTGATCTCCTCACCACCTAGCCATGGTTCCATCTCCCCTCTTTCTTGGCATTCACCAACCCTGCCAGCATCCATAGAGGAGTGACCTTTTCTCCAGCTTGGGTACCAGCTTCTGCTGAGTGGAATGCCTCCTTCAAGATGGAGTCCCATTCCCACCAGGGTTTGTCCCTCCTAGCTTCTAGGTCCGCCATCCCCATATTCGCCTTGTCCTCCAGACCCAGTTATTACTCCCAGCCCTGTGTGTAGCCCCCACGTCCCTCTCATGATCGCTTTACTATTTCTGTGCACAAAGTGCTGTTGTGTCCAACAGCCAGCACCTGCACCTCCATGTATGTGTCAGTCACGAGTGCTGGGGACTTCTTGTCCCTGTGGTCAGCACCGACTGTCCCCAGAGCTCCTGTGGGACTGTGCCACAGTTGCCCTCATGGATTTTGCTGGACACACACCCTTGCTGGCTCTAGATCTCATTCCCCTCTGTTTTCCTGGAGCCTCTTCCTAGTAAATTACTTGCACACAAATTCTTCTCTTTGAGTCTGTTTCTAGGGAACTCACACAAGACACTGAAACCACTCTGCACACCACTTTCTTTCTATGGAGATACCTTGTGTGGCTTGTTTTTCTGACTTGACTCTAATAAAAAACATTACCTATTAAAACCTAAGGGTAAGAACAAAGCTAAATTTAGAGGTATATTTATAGCAATAAATTTATTTTTAAGAAAATAAGAACAACTAAAATAAATGATCTAAGCTTTCTATTAAAAAGCTAGAAAAAGAACAGTAAACATAAAAAGAGATGCAGATATTAATGTAAGAGAAAAAATTACCAATAAAACTCAAAAGATGACCTTTTAAAAAGATTAAATAAGAAATCTTTAGTAAGTCTGGATTAAATAAAAGGCATGAAATTACTAAAATTGGCCCAAGAAATACAAACCTAAACAGATCACTGAGCATGGAAGAAATTAAAAAGATATACACAAAACTAACCCCCATAGTCCACATGATTTTATGGGCAAGTTCCTAGCAAACCTTCAAAGAACAAAATAATTCTCTCATTGGATAAACTATTTTCAGAGTATAGGAACAAAGGAAAATACCAAACGCATTTGACTAAGTATCAACTGATACCAGAAAAACAAGAAACGACAACCAAAGAACACACATTCAGAAATAAAATAACTGTAACTCACGAAATGATATACTTCTTTCTCTATGCACCCACACTGTATGTACCTGCACAAAACTCTCTGGAGGGGTAATTAGCAATAATGTCAACCTCCAGGCTCTCAAGAGGCCTGGGTGTGTAACTACGCGGGGCGGGAGGGCTAGTCATTTACCTGTATTGTTTGCAGTGGTTGTGTTTTTGCTTTTTGGTATGTGGGTAGCTCCCTGACTGGGAATCGAACCCAGGCCGCAGCACTGACAGCGCCAGCACCGAAGCCTTAAGCCACAACACCACCAGGGAACTCCCTGTTTGCAGTGTTTTTAATAAAAACGTATTCATGTATTTCCTTTATTACAATGAAAACGAGAGAGAGAGAGAGAGAGAGAGAGAGAGAGAGAGAGAGAGAGATTAAATTCCACAAAGAAGAAACAGTTAATGTTTAACTGAATTTTATGAAAAATTGCTCGGAGTAGACCTAAACTGAAGGAGTCCTTTTTGTTGATGTGTGACACCAGCAGCAAAGGGCAGAACTGGTTTGCTTCAGGCAAGGACCTTAGTCTAGAAGTCTGCCAGTTATTTATTAGTAATATATTCTTCCTTCAAGGACTGTCCTAAGGATCAAGTCCTTAGCCTACCCCCTGCTTTATCCGTAGGATCCAAGATATGACTCAGATGCCATTTACAGCTAACCAGAGCATGTAGAACCACCCAACTTTACACGAGCTGCTTTTGACTTCGGCTTGTACCCAAATGCCAAATATTTCCTTTGGGCCCTGACCCATGAAGAGAGAAGTTGCTTTGGGTTCCTCTGGAGCCAGATCGCTTAGTTAGGTTCCAAACTTGTCTGTGCCTGTTTCGTTGGTAAAGTGGGCACATTAATCGTTGTTACGATTATTACAGGGGGTCACAAGGGCCGATACTTAAGTGCATGCCATTACTATTATTGTTATTATGCTTCTGTGTTGGAAAGACTAACTACATTTATGCTCAGACAGAGGTCATCACTACACTTAAGAAACATGCCTCTGGGTCAAAGCTTTGGAGACCACCCTCCTTACTCACCCCTTCAATGAGCTGCAGACACTCGGCCAGAGTGCTGTTAATTTTACTGGACAGCTCAAGTTGGGCTTTCCGTTCTTCCTCTTCTTTTTCCATGCTCTTCCAGAACGAGATATTCATTTCCTCTATGATTTTTCTTTTTGTTTTAAGTTCCATGGGAGGCCGTTTATAGACTTTCCCCTTAGATTTCTGCCATTCTTCCAGCTGTTTCCTATGTGTAATGAAAGACGAGGCATTGGTTTAGGGTTTGTTGGTAATGGCCAAGCTCCTCAAGCACATGCTGAGCACTGTCAGTGAACACCCTCAACTGCAAAGTCAGGAGAATGGGATTATGACGATGCACACGTGGGTAATGGAAGCAGCGGGGACCCCGCTTCCACCCCCACCGAGGCAGAAGCTAGAGGGAGCAGCAGGACCAGAGGTGGCCAGCATCTTAGTTCCAGTTTTCATGACTTTAAGATTATCTTTCAGTGTTTCCTCTGAGAACTTTCATTTCCCCTGTATGTGTTACTCCCGCCTCTGAGGCCACTGACTCACACCCCGTTTTTCTCCCCCTAAGCTTCCTGCCACTGACCAGACCCACCAATCCTGCTCCTTGCCCTCAGCAGGGTCTTGGCCACTCCAAGTGACCCAGTTCACTCCATTCCTTAGCCCTGTGCTCAACTCACACGACCCCCTCTGCCCTAAACCAGAATAATAATTGCAGGGCTCTTTTTCCAGGATGGTGACAGGTTCTAATCCTTGTTCTCCCCCACTGTTCAGTCTCCCCTCCTGCTGGGGGAGGCACTGAGACCCGGAGCCCGAGTGTAGATGCAAGCTGGCTGGCTTCTTTAAATTGTGGCTGCCTGCTGACTCACAGATGTACACTGCAGCCCAGACCTCTACTTGGAGCCCCAAACTCTGTAAAACCCACTGCCTCATCGCCATTTTCTATTTGATTTCTGTTGGGCATTTCAAATTCAACATTGTTCAAAACAAAGTTCTTGATTTTCACCTCCAGCTCTGTTCCTGAACAGTCATCCTTGCAGTGTTTAAGTGTCCCCTATCTAGCTGCATGGGCCTGAAACTAGGTGAGCAGCCCCCACCCCCTGCCCCGCCCACCCCGAGATCCACACACCATTGTATGGACAGTACTTCTCCCATCTTCACTGGCACCATCCCCATCCACGTCACTGCCACCTTGCACCTGACAACCTCCAGCTGCCCTGAACTCATGGCCTTGCTTCTGCTTGAGGCCTCATGGGATGCACCCTGTGCACAGCTGCTAGAGTGACCTGAGTCACTGCCAGGAGTCTCCCTGGCTTTCGGAAGAGAATTCAATTTTCTGTGGCGAACAGCAGTGACTGGGGTCCTGCCTGCCCCACCACGCTCGGCCACCCCTTTTCCTTCATCACTATCCTCCAGGAGCTCTGGGTCCTTCAGGCTCTTGACCCGTGCTCATTCCTGCCTTAGGGTCTGGCAGCACCAGTCTTCAGTCCTTCCTGATGAGGAAATTACCTCTCATTATCTTGCCTTATTTAAGCCACGCTTTCATTTCCTGTCTTCTCTATTGGAATGTGAGCTCTAGGAAGGCAAACCCAGGCTGCCCCAGCACCTGGCACTGTGGGTTGTAAAGGCATGCGAGGAGCGTGCATGGTGTGTCCCTGAGCAGATCCTTTTCTGTGACCACACATGGTAAGCACCCCGTATACCATCTATGACCCGCCACCTGCCATCTGATCTAGGTCCTCATTCATCAGCTCATGTTTTCAGTCAGTTTTCTTTTAGCTCAGAAGTTTTGTCAGTCTTGTCACTGTTATTTATCCAGCCCAGGTGTCACTGCTGACCCTAGTTAAAGAAGAATCCAGCCAAACCCTCCCGATCACATCGCCCTGAGTTAAGGTTTACTTCCTGTGTCGTCAGCGGGGCAGAGTGTGGTGCGCAGGGCTGTGTGGAGACCCCCTCCTGTTCTCTCCTTACCTGCCATCTGACTTTACACTGCCCTTCGCCCTTGGTGAGTATCTGTTTCCCATGCCCACCAGGTGCCTGCAGGTGCTTCTCCAGGGGTGTCCACATTGCCAGGCTGTCTGGGCCTGTGCAGAATGTGCACAAAAAGTCCTTGGGCTCAGTTTAAGAATGTGTCAAGGTCAACCTCCAGCACTACTTCCTTGTGGCATCCAGCAGGGTCACCTGCAGCTCCACTCCTCACTCACCTAGCTGCTTTAACTACATAGGGAGTTAGAGAATAACTTGTAACACATAGTTATAACACACAGGTGCAGCACCCAGCTCGATCAAGTCTTAATATTTGATAGATTTGACTCAGATCTTTTTTCAGGGTTGCAGCTAAAAATGGCCCAGGAGCTGTTATTTACGGCTTATTTCCTGATTATTCCTGATGGTCAATTGGCCTAATCATCTTAAACTGTACAATTTTGGAATTTACTAAAGCCAAGTACCTTCGATCCTCTGCTGTGGTCTTCCTCTTAGCACCTGGGTTTGTTTGGGTCCCATCTGGGACTCCTCTTCTATGCACAGCTGTGCCACCAGGTTGGGTTTTGGGAGCTGTCTTGCTTAGAAAATGATTATGGGGGACAGCCCCTTTCAACTTGGAGTCCAGAGTCCGCACTTTCTGTTGATAGCTCCCATGTTCATTCCTACTGGCTGCACTTGCTCTTGTGCTTGGGATGCTGGCAGTGACTGAAGTAAGTCTGCCAAGTGCCAGGTCAGGCCTTTGGCTGATGGTGTTGGATCTCCATGGCACACATGACGCCTGACGCCTAGAGGGAGGTGCAGGGGGCTTCCGGTCTTGCCTAATGTTCAGACGCCTGCTGTCAGGGGCCCCTTGCAGCAAGCCAGGGCCTGTCCTGGGTCTGGTATGTTCTACCCTCTGATCTGTAACGGTGCGTGTCGGTAACTTAGCTCCACCCGGCCTTTCATATTTACCTCTGTTAACTCTCGTGTCCTTCGTGTTCTTGACCCCTGGTTTCTTTGATGCTTGAGTCCTCAGGGTCTGAACACAGTGTGAGGGAACCGTCTTTGGGGCTTTTTCTCCTGGTCGTACAAGACCTGCTCCTCTAGAAATCTGCTGTGACTTCATGCATGGAATCCTGGCTTGTGTTTCTCCCACAAGCTGTTCATTAGCTCTGTCCTTCAGAGCAGCATGATTCAATGATCTTCTGCCTAAGGCCTGTTTAGGAGCCAAACTGCTCTTGGATTGGGTGTATAACCTATTCTCTGGCTTACTTCTGGCCCAGAACTGAGGCTGTGGCTTCCTTTCAGAGTGAGGTAAGGTGTGGGGTAAGTTCTCCTTGTTAACGTCCTTTGGAAAGCCATACAAGGACTCACCCGCACCACAGGCCTTGTCCACAGAGTCAAAACATGCATCATTTCCTGCATCTGTCACCTGCTGCTCTGTAGCTTTCAGCTCCTGCATGGTAAGTGACTCCACAGTTTTCTTGGATAGATCTCCAGTGGATGAGCCAGCTTTGTGCTGCTGTTGACTTCTGCTGAAAGGCTCACAGTTTGGGTTGGAAGAAACACATCCTGAAGTCAGCCTTTTGCCCTGAAGTTTTGGTGGCTCCAACTTTGGCTTCTGGGACCCTGGGATATTGGCAGTTCTGGGCTGAAGTTGAGTGCTGATGGGTCTTGCAGCTTTGACAGGCAAATCAACATGGTTGGTAACATCCTTTTTGGGTCTAATAGTCTAAAAAGACAAAAATATCAAAAAAGTCAAGTCATAAGTATAGCTCACTGTTTTTAAAATAAAAAATTAATTATTTTATTTGGAAACTCACTTAAGAAAGCTGAATCCTGAGAAAAGAAAGGAAGGGTCACTAATAGAAGATTTTTATAGTGAGTCCCTATCAGGAACATATCAGAATCTTCTGGTGGCAGAACCAAGCAGAGACCCAGTGAATACAGAGAACTGGCTGTGTGAGCAGTCAGTGTGCCTCGATGGAACAAGTGTGTGCCTATGATGTCCTGGGATGTTCCAGGGAGGGGCCCTCGGGGCCAGGGACACACAGTGCCCTTAGGTCAGGGCCGCTCAGGTCCCTTTGCACTTCTGCACTGTTTAACCCATTTCCTGTTTAAAGAAAAAAGTGCAGCTTGCTGCCGCATTCATTTAATTTTATATAAACACACTCTTTGAGGTTGAAACAAATTTGACTGGCTTTAATAAAATATAAAAACTGTTCTTGGAGTTATTTCTAAACAGAACCTGTCTAATCCTAATGTAATAGAAATGTATGTGAAGATCAATATTTAATATTAACTTTTTTGTGTGGTAAATTACAAAGCGCAGAACTTTGAGAGTAAGGTTAGGACTCTAATCCATGAGTTATCTTGGGGTAAACGCTGCAGCCCCAAGTACTGCTGGTGAGTATTCTCAAGGCCAACGAGAAATGGGTTAAAGACAACACCACTTTTGTACAGGTCACAATGTCACTCAAGAACCCGTGTCCTCTCAGTGGCAAAGATAGTGGTTGATGCTGGGAGGCCTGAGTCTTTGGAACAGCCCTCCATAAGCACCTAAGTCTCAGAAGAGAGTCAGTTGTATTTGTGAAGTCAGGAAGGGTTTTAGGGTTAGATTCCCTGTTATTAACAAGTAAATGTTTCTGTCGTGTGATTTAATTTTGGAGGAAGGTGGGAGGAGGTTTCAGAGAACTTTGAAAACTAGGGAGTCAGAAGAGTCACAGCTGATGTGGAAGGGCGTGGGAGAGTTGGCATTGAACACTCAGAAAGGGGAACCTGGTGGACACTGTGGGGCACGCATCTCCAGGGAGATAAGCGAATGCCAGGGCCACCACTCTCCATGATGCATTTGGTAATGCTGTCTGGAGTCACTATGTAAACTTTGTGAGTGTGTACAGGAAGTGTGGAAGCAGAGCCACCTGGCCTCAGGGGCAAGGCGGTGCCCACCCTAGCATGGCACAGTGAGCTTGCTGGTGCAGGGGCTAGGGGGTCAGAGATGGGCGCTGCCCCATGTGGCTATAGCTGGGTTCCTCTTTGAGCCCCAGCAGTCACATCCAGCTCTGATCTCCCCATGGTTGCTTATGGCACAGGCCAGGAGGCAGCCAAGGAAGTTTCCAAACACGTGCTGTTCCTTAGTGGTTCCTTTTTGCACTTTTAAAATAACTGAGCTATAACTTGCATCCCATGAATTTGAAAGTGTACAACTCAGTGGGTCTTGGCAGTTTCAAGGTTGTATGACCATCACCACTACCTAATTCCAGAGCATGGCCACCACCCCAGGAGGAAACCCCCTGCTGGTTAGTCACTCCCCATTTCCCTCTCCTCACAGCCCCTGGCAACCACTAGTCTACTTTGTCGCTATGGAGCTGCCTATTTTGGACATTTCCTATGAATGGAATCACAATAGATGGCTTTTGTGTCTGGCTTCTGTCACTGACCATCATGTTTTTGAGATTCACCCATGTAGCCTGCATCAGTGCTTCATTACTTTACTTTTTAATTAATAAACTTTAATTGTTAGAGAAGTTTTAGGTTCAAAGCCAAATTGAGTGAAAAGTACTGAAAGTTCCCACAAACTCATATTCCCATACATACCCCTCATCACTTTTTATGGCTGAATGAATCTTTCATTAAACCTCAAGGACGCTGGGATCCTTTACCACCCCACCCAAACTCTGGATGAATGGAGCTAATGAGAAAGCGTATTCCTGTAAAGAACCTTGGGAGATCTATCTAACACATTTTCTTTTAGCCACTACTGAGCTATTTAACCTCATGACAGCATCTCAAAGTGGTTGAGACCGCAGGCTCTCTCAGCTCTGTCACCTAATAGCTACGCTGTGACTGAGTTGTCTCATCTGTAAAATGGGGCCGCTAGCACTATCTACCGCACATGTTTTTGGTTAACAAAATTGAACGATAGTATGTCATACTTAAAAAATACATACTTTGTCTCTTATTAAACCAAATTGTTCTTACATTTATGAGAAATACCTGTGCAAAACATGTTTTTTAGGTTGATAACATCTTTATTATTTTTATTACTGATCACTCAAAATGGGTACTTTTCAAAAGACTAATTTCTACTTACAGATTTAGAAGGCGGAGGATTCGGGCAATTACTCTTGGCTTTTAGGTAAGGCCTACGAAAGACAAAAATAAGATTAATTCTGAGTATGGTAGGATCAGAAAGGTTTGGGAAGTACAGTGATTAAACTGGAATTTTAAATCATTATGATTTCTGCATATGGTACAATAAGTGAAAATTATATTCAATAAAATAATCTCCTCCTCCCTTCCTCAGAGACCACACTGCTCTCCCCGACTTGTTTGTGATCCTCTCAGACATCCTACACATAAACATAGCATTCTAACAATATTAATGAGATGTATGTCTTTTTTTCATGTTGCAGTCTTATTCATTCCAACACCATCCCCAGAATGCTGTAATACTCCAGGCATTGGAGATACAATGCCATGTAAGACAATTGCTTCTTTAAAAAACGTCCTTCGTTTTAAGTATCTTCAAACAGTGAATTTTTAGGTGGAAAAAGTGATTATAATTAAAAAAGAGGGGCACATATGAAATCTAGCTAGTGAGAAGAAAATGCAAAAAAGGATAGGGGTGAATTTAGAAGGACTAACTCTCCATGGATGAAAAACAATTGTCCAACTTTGATCATGACTTGATGTGTGTCTCTCCCATCTTGAATGTATGCCCTGGAAGGGCTGGGACTGCCCTGTGTTGTTAAGCATCATCTCTCCAGAGCCAGGATACATGTATTAAGTAAGTATTTGTTGAATAAATGCACTAGGTTTATTTGATCAAGGAGAGTTGAGTAAAAACCTAAAGAAAATAGAAAATAAAATAAAGTGTGAAAGCTAACTTTGAAAAAACTCATTTTGAAAAAAAAGTTTAGCAACCCAAAGTCAGAAGAAAACATCAATGCTAATAAGAATAAATAACACAGTAAGATGGCAAGATGTTGACAGAAGATAAAAGCCAATCAGTCCTATCACATCCACCTCAAGTCAGTGCTAAGAGGATGACCAAAGAGCACTGTCATGCTGGAGGGCATTGGTGTGCAGCTCTGGAGGGCTGAACCAGGGTCATTCGATTCCTTGACCACACATTGCGTTCATGAGAATTACTGTTCCTGGAAACAAAGCAGGGATAGAAAAAGCTTCCAGCACGTAGGTAATACTGTAGCCTCTCCTTCCTTGGGAGACTGTCACAATAATTCTCAAATATTTGCTAATGTACTAGACACAGGCCAAAGCTTTTCGTCATGCCTGAAATACGCTTTATGAGTCACCATGGGGTCCCAAAGTAGTCAGAGTAGATGCAAGCAAAGGGCTATGCCTCAAAGGGCTATAAAATGCTATTAGCAGGCAGGGCACCAAGACCCACATCACTGGAGACAGACTCACTTGCTGTCTTGGCACTTCAGCTTCCCCTTGGCCGCGAGGTACTCCTGGAGCTTTCTCTGCCGCTCCTCTGCAAAACAGGAAGCAAACAAGCAACATAACTTCAGCTCGGGATTGTTAACCAGTCATTTATACTCCCAAAGGTGACACTTTCTGTAATGATCCTGGATTTGAACCACGCCTCCAAGTTAATATCAACACCAACTATATCATGTATATGCCAGGCCCTATACTAAACTCTTCACTCTTAACACGATTTACTTCAAACTGCACAATACTAAGAGGTACTTTATAGCCTGAAATTTAAAGTGGGTAAATGATATGCCTGGGGTTATGCAGCTACTTTGTGGCAAAGCCAGGATACGAACCACATCTATTCAAACACCAAGCCCTTGCTCACAAGCGCTGTTCTCAGCTATGACATATGCTTTGTAGGAAGAAATTGTTACTGGCCTGTCTGAGTTGGTGAGCTAGGACAGGTCTTGCTATGTTTTTTTTTTCTTTTTCTTTTTTTTTTTGATGTTGTGGTTTTTTTCAGGGGATGATAATTTTTGCCCACAAGACTTAGATGGTTTCCTTTGGGACTAAGGACAAAATTGGCCAGGTTAGGGCATTCATGGCAAACATCTATCTAGATGGTGACTCCAAGCAAGGCACCTGTGAGGGGATGAAAGTCAATATTTCTGTCTTTAAGAAGTTTCAATCTAGTAGTGAAGATAAAGTAAACACAACAATGATTACAACATAAGGAAAAATCTAGGTGTCATAAGGGAGGGTCAAAGAGAATGATGGGAGTTCGGAGGTAGGGAACTAAGTGAAGAGAGTAGGTGGTTGGAAAAGGCTAAAATTCAATGGCAAAAAAGAAAAAGAAAAGAAAAAAGAAAAAGAAAAAAAAATTACGGGGGTGCAACACTGCTCTCTGCCTGACCTCACCCGAGCTGCTGTGTAGCCATCCGGCCCTGATGCGCGCGGGGTAGCCAGAGCCGCGCGGGGCAGTGGGCGCCGAGAGGCAGGCCAGGACCCCAGCTCTGGGACATCTAGCACGTTAGCAAAGCTGCTACTGCGGGGCCATAACATGGGGGCAGAGGTGCCCATCTTTAAGGATCGTTCTGTAAAGGGCCCAGGACGTGCCGGATCAATAGGCGTCGTCACCGACACCGTGCAAACACCAGTGCACCTGAGAGGTCGGGAGCCGATACCCACGCCCTCCCTACGAAGGCCGGACCCGCCCCGGCTGCTGTGCAGGCTCGGGGCAGGCGCGGGCCACACCGGGCTGGCTGCAGGGGCGCCTGGCTCCGCCTGGACGCGAGACCCTGGGCAACTAACGAGGGGACAGTGACATGCTCAGCAGCGATGCTGTAGGACCTGTGCCTGAGGGAACCCCGGCCTCCCCATCGCCCGGACGTCTCCCCGGGGCCGCAAACGCCCGCGGGGACATCGAAGCAGGCAGCGCGGACGGAAGGCTCCGCGGAGACAGTCCGCCGCAGCCCCGCTGTCTCCGCTCACTCACCGGCTGCGGCAGTGAGTCCCGGCCGCACCATGATGGCTCCTTGCGACAGTTGCTCTTCAAAGGCCGCGCCCGCAGCTGAGGAAACGCGCCGCGCATGCTTCCGCTGCCATTGGCTCCCGGGGATTTGAAACTCGCCAATAGGAAGCAGAGGAAAGCGGGACATAAGGAAATAGGTGCTTTGAAGT
Organism: Lyroderma lyra; assembly: GCA_004026885.1. NCBI lineage: Eukaryota > Metazoa > Chordata > Mammalia > Chiroptera > Megadermatidae > Lyroderma > Lyroderma lyra. The sequence goes on from PVJL010001054.1 coordinate 275,977, forward strand.
TGGCTCTGCCCGGAGCCTTTTGATTGGATGAGAGAGCGGCGTTGAACGTGGTGGGTGGGCGGCGTGGGGACGCTTGAGCTTTTGGGCGCAGAGGCGTGTCATCCTGCTCTCGAGGTTCCCTGGATTCTCAAAAATAGGATAAAACCCCAAATCACAGCAATTTGGCGACTCCTCACGAGTATGTATCTTTATTTGTTGAGGGTCTCATGAATCTAGTACTGCCTATGGCTTCTTTATTTTGTTTGTAAGTGTGGTAGAGTATGAAGAAACATCATTTCACCCTTTACCGGTTTTTAAATGCACAGTTCAGCAGCGTTAGATACATTCACAGTGTTGTACAAGCACCCCCATCGCCCATCTTCTGATTTTCCATCCTCCCAAATAGGAACTCTCCCAGTTAAGCCATAATTCCCCATCTCCCCACCTGGCACTCACCGTCCTACTTTCCCTCCAAGAATCTGATGACTCCAGGCACCTCACAGGAGTGGGGTAATGCAGGATTTGTCCTTTTGTCACTGGTTTAGGCCACTGAGCACAATGTCTTCAAGGTGCATCCATGTAGCCTGTGTCAGAATTTCCTGCCATTTTAAGGTCCAGTAATGTTCCACTGTGTGGATGGACCCCATTCATGTGTTGAGGGACACTTGTTTACTTCCACTTTTGGCTGTTGTGAATCACACTGCTGTGAACAGGGGTGTACAAGTTTCTGTGACAATCTGTGCTTTCATTTCCTTTGAGTGTACCCCAGAAATGGTATTGTCGCATCATATGGTAATTCTATTTATAATTTTTTGAGGATCTGCCATACTGTCTTTAGGGTGCAATCTTTTTAATACATAGTTTTGATTTGCCCTCATCAGCTGGGTGTATGCCCAACAAACAAAGGGATGATGGGGGCAGGCCCAGTCTTCCTGAGTCCCTAGACTCAACTCATTTCTCTTATTTCAGTCCTAGAACTTTTCTCTTTGCAGTTTGTCATGTTTTTGCTCTTCCCCAGTTTCACAGAAAGGTCTGGGAAATGTTATATAACGCTGTGAATTAGAGCTCCTCTTTCTGGGTGCTTGACGGAGTGGTGGGTAGAGAGGGGCAGCTATGTCTGGGTTCCTGTTTGCCATATTTGTGTCACGGGTGGGTACTCAGCTGGGTAGGAAACCATTGCAGCAGCTCTGTTCTTTGGTACCAAACGGAATTGAGCAAGGAGCCATGCTGGGGTTTCCGGATTTATGCATTTTGACATTTACATTAGTAGTGTACAAATAGGAGAAAAAATTCAGCCGTAAATGTCTCTATTTTTCATATTTCATGGCTGGATACTTTCCAGACCACCCTCATATGTTTAAAATAGGACAACCGATAATTATTTCAGTGAACATTTTGGACTCTTAAGACCATGTATCCATACCTAACACTTACATGTAACAGCTGGGAAGAGCCTTTTGTTGAGTAAGAACAGGGCTCATGTGCAAGTTTGAGAGAAGTGAAAGGAATTCTGTCTTTATAGAATCTTAGTGATCAAGTGGGTTTCAGTTTAGTGGGAATGTTGTGCAGGTCCTGCAGAGGTCCTATGTCTTCGCAGGAATACCGTCTGTTTCAGGAGCTGCCTTGCCTGTACTGTTATTGGAGAGCCTCAATTATGAAACTTTCTTTAAAATGATCTCAAATCACCTCTTGCATATTGGTCCTAGTTCTTTGGAGCGACATAGGCCAGTTATGCATCCTTTCCTACACTCTTTGGATTTTTGAAGGGCTATTTTTGTAGGACACAAAGTGTGGGAAAAATGCTAGCCAGACTGAACAACTCTCAGCTCATCAAGCAAAGTGCCCATTGGATCTCTCTTTGCGGCCTCATTGGCCGCCCCCTTGGTCTCAGGCTGGAGTCCTATAACCCTCTGCAGGGCCAGGCCTTTGCCTACTTCTTCAGCTCATGTCACTCTCCCCGTGCTCATTGTAGTTCAGTCACATGGCTTTTTCCATTTCATTTTCATACTCTGCCTGGGAATTCAACTTTTCTTTTCCCTTTTCCCTAGTTTATTATTATGATGATGATTATGATGACTACTACTACTACTATGACAGCTTTGTTGAGATATTTACATACTGTATAATTCATCCACTGAAAGTATACAATTCAATTCTGGAACATTTTTATCACCCTTATACCCATTAGCAGTTACTTCCATTCCTCCCTCTTCCTAGTCTCTGGAAACCACCAACCCACTTCCTGTCTCTATAAGTTTGCCTATTATGGACATTTCCTATTCATGGAATCATACAACATGTGGTCTATATGGGCTTCTTTCACATAGCATCATGTTTTCAAGGTTCATCCATGCTGTAGAATATGTCAATACTTCATTCCTTTCTGTGACTGGGTAAAATTCCATTGTATGGATTCACCACATTTTATTTACCCATTCATCAGTTGATAGACATCTGGGTTATTTCCATTTTTTGGCTGTTCAGAATAGGAATAAAGCTGCTGTGAACATCATGTACAAGTTTTTATGTGGATGTATGTTTTCAGTACTCTTGGGGATATACTGTGAAAGTGGAATTACTAGGTCATGTGATAATAGTATGTTTAACCATTTGGGAAACTGCCAGATTGTTTTCCAAAAGTAGCTGTACCGTTTTATATTCCCACAAGCAGCATCAATTTGTCTGCATCCTAACTGATGCTTGTTATTGTCCGTGTTTTTTATTATAGCCATTGTGGTGGGTGTGAGGTGGCATCTCATTGTGCCTTTAATTTGCAGCTCTCTGAAGACAGTGATGCTGAGCACTTTTCCATGTGCTTATTGGCCATTTGTGTATCTTCTTTGGAGAAATGTCTATTCAGATCCTTCACTTATTTTGTAATTGGGGCATTTGTCTGTTTATTGTTGAGTATCTCTTAGTTAGCTCTTAATCATCCCCCAGTCTCAGGCAAGGCACCCCTTTCTCAAGAAAGTGTTCCTGAGTTGCACTTTGTAATTACCTTTGTAATTACCTTATTTGTTTAATCTTTCTCCCTGCTAGTCTGTAAGCTTTATGAGAACAGACCATTATATCTATTGTGCCTGCCAACAAATAGGTACTCAGTAAATATCTACCGAATGAAGAGAGCTTTCTCCCTTTAAAGATTTTCAATACAGGGGGTTCCCTGGTGGTGTAGTTGCTAGGTTTCAGCGCTCTCAACACCACGGCATGGGTTCGATTCCCAGCCAGGGAACCACCAAAAAAAAAAAAAAGAAAAAGATTTTCAATACAGTAGGCACACTATGCAGCCCTTATGTCTCCATCTTGTCTACCACTATATCATTAAAGACTTTGCTAAATGCCAGAGTGAAAATAAAAATACAGTATAATGTAGAAGTTGGAAAGAAATGAGCATTGCGAGGTGGAAGTCACTAAGGATGGGGACTGGCTGGTCAAGAGACTCTACCCTAATGGTTTACATAATGTTTCCTGTCACCTGAGGTCCAGTTTTCAGCTTTGTGGGTTCGGGAACTTGAGTTAATTTGTATTCTGATTGTGGATTAGTCTCTTAGGGATGTATTCACTAAGTAAAAGCAGTAACAGCTATTCTTAAGAGAATGAATTGAACATTCTAAACCCCTAAAGATGTGTTAAGCTCTTTCTGTATTGTATCTTATTTAACACAACAAACCTTTGATATCTCCATTTTACAGGTAAGGAAACTGAGGTGGAGAGATTGAGAGGAAGTTACAGTCCAGTGTTTTTGTTTTTTTTGTTTTTGTTTTTTTTGTATGTGGGTAGTTCCCTGGCTGGGAATTGAACCCAGGCCACAGCGCTGACAGTGCCAGCGCTGAAGCCTTAAGCCACTACACCACCAGGGAATTCCCCTACAGTCCAGTGTTATTGCTCAAAGTTATAAAGTAAATGAAACTTGGATCCAGTACTGATTCCAAAGTGTGTTTTCTTTTTCTCTACAGTATTCTAAATGCACCAGAGACTGAATTATAAGAGAGAGGCAAAGAGGAGGGGGGGAAGCTAAATATAAGGTGATGGAAAGAGAAGTCACACTGGGTGGTGAACTTATTATACAACAAGTTGACAATGCACTGTAGAATTGTATGCCTGAGACCTATGTAATCCTTGCTAACACACGTCACCCCAATAAGTCTAACAATAAAAATGAATTAAAAAAAAAAAAGAGAGAAAGAGGCAAGTTTAATTTACAGCAGGGCTGGACTTCCGGGAGACACTTGATGCTCATACTCTCTAGCCTGTACATTCTCTTCCTGGAGACAAATATGCAGGAAGCCAGGTCATAATCCCTGAAATTCCCTTGGTGGGCGTGGATCAGAACAATAAGAGGTATCTATTATATCTGATTTAAATGTGTAATGACATTAAGTCACGATACACCCATTGCCACAGTGGAGATATACCTGCCAATGTCACCAAACAGGTAATCCCAGCAAAAATGGAGATGAAGTTGGTAGCATGACTTGCCCTGACTGAAACCTGGTGGTTGCAGCATTTTATCCTTTGTGCTCACAAAACATCTGCTCAATACCCTTTTCTGAATTATTGCAATACATTCATATCAAGAATGCCTATCTATAATCTCCAAAAGTCCTTTTAAAAAAAATCAGTGACAGCATTTCTCTTCACACGAGGAAGAACAGACATCACCATCAGTGAAGTAGAGAGTGGGAGCTGTGTGGAAGGAAATCAGCTCTACTTCTTGGTGGGGTGAGCGGGGAGGGTGCCTCTTGTTATGGTGCTAGGGGCAAAGGTTGGCTTTGGAGTGCCGAGAAGTGAGAGGACAATCCGGGGATAATCTGGTCATATTTTCCTTATTCCATATCCTTCTCTCAGTTGGATTGAGCACTAGAGACCTTTTGAAGAGCAAATCGATGGCAGGAACTTACTCGCCAAGGCCCTCAACTTTTATGTGAGTGTAAGTGACCATGTGAAATGGGTGGCTACTTGAGCTGTTCAGTGCCCTATTTCCAAATGGGGCCCATTCGTGCCCCTGCAGCTGGAAGAAGAACTCTGCTGAATTGATGGGACTTGTGTGTGCTCACCTCTGCTAACCATCAACCGACGTGCCCAAAGAGGACCCTAAACCATCTTCGACTCTGGGAACACTTCAATTTAGTGATTCTTAACCAGGGGTAGACGTGAGCATTACCTATGGAGCTTTAAAAAAACCTAAGATGCTCAGGGCCCCACCCCAGACTGACTGAGTCAGAGTCTCTAGAAGTGAGGCTTGAGTATGTAAACTTTTGAAAAGCTCTAACGTTAGAGAACCCCAGACACACCAGAGACCCCATCTTTGCAGAAGACCCTTTACTGTTTTTCTGTCAGTCACTCTAATGGAAAATAGGTAAGATAGAAGTTTCCGAGAAAAGAGAGCAAAGTGTTCTTGGCAGTGAGAGTGGAGCATAGGAAAAGGAATGGGGGTGGGGAAGCAAACAATGTATCCACAAGAAAGACAGATAATGTCATAGAGCATTTCAGGTAAGGGAATGTCTCAGGTCCAGGGTTGAGAGGGTACCAAAACAAAAACAAAAACAATAACAAAGACAAAAAAACAAAAAACAAAAACCCCACCAAGTTACACACTCTGGTAGCACAAAGGAAACAATAGAATAGGGATACTGCCCTGTAAATGAAATTTTTAAAAAAGCAAAAAAAAAAAAGCAAAACCTTTTTATTGAGGCATGATATACATTACTTAATTTTACCCATTTTATGTATAGTTCAGGCGATGCACAGATTCAATGCAACCCCTATCAAAATTCCAATGGCATTTTTCACAGAAATAGAACAATTTAAAATTTGTGTGCAACCCCAGGAGATCTTAAGTAGCCCAAGAAATCTTAGAAAGAACAGCAAAGCTGGAGTCATCACACTTGTGATTTCAGACTATAGTATAAAACTATGTAGGATATTGAAGTGATATCTGCACTCTCATGTTTTTACAGTAGTGTTTTTACAATAAGCTATGGAAACCACCTAAACATTCATTAGCAGATGAATGGATAAAATGTGAGATATGTGTGTGTGTGTGTGTGTGTGTGTGTGTGTGTGTATGTAAATATATTATAATATATAAATATAATATTTTTATATTTATAGTATATATTATAATATTTATATTTATAATATTTATAATATATGTATATAAATATATAAATATTTATTCAGTCCTGAGAAAGAAATGAAATAAATCAGAGAAAGATAAATACTGCATGGTACCACTTTTGTGTGGAGTCTAAATAAGAAGTCAAAACTCATAAAAATTTTGTATAAATTGGTATTTTGTTGTGCAATCATACATTCATTTAAAAAAATCAGAAACCTATATAGCCAGAAAAACCCTTGTAAATCACCCAGTCAGTCAAAGGTAAGGATTATAAACATTTTTTTTTCAATTAACATTTGACAAACAATATTATATTGGTTTCAGGTATAGTGATGAGTACAGCATAGTGATGACACAATTATATAACTTACAAAATCCTCATTACGATACATCTGCTTCCCATCTGACACCATACATATTAATAGTTATTGCAGTGTCATTCACTGTATGCCCTATGCTACACTTTACATCCCTGTGACCATCCTGTGACTATGTATTTATACCTCTTGATTTCCTCCCATACTTCACCTACCCTTTCCAACCCTCCTTCCCTCACCCCAACAAATCCAGCACCCATCTGACACCACAGTCACTGCAACATTATTGACTGTATTCCCATGTTATACCCCATATCCCCATAACTATAGCTTTGTAACCTCCAAACTGAACTTTCCAATTCCTTCCCCTTATTTCACCCACTTCCCCAGCCCTCCTCCCATCTTTAACAAACCAAATGTTCTCCATATCTACAAATCTGTTCCCGTTCCACTTGTTTATTTTCTTCTTTGTAAGTGAAGTCAACTTGCCATCTGTTTTCCTCTTACACTCCATTCAGTGCAATACCCTCCATGTCTTTTGATTGGAGTTTTAATCCATTTAACTTGAAAGTAACTATTTTATTATTAATTTTTGCTTCCCCTCCATCCCCTATCTTAAAGAAGTCTTTCTAATACTCCTTGTAATACTGGTTTGGAGGTGATGAACTCCTTTAGGTTTTTCTTGTCTGGGAAGCTCTTTATTTGTCCAATTTTGAATGCTAGCCTTGTTGGATACATTGATCTTGGTTGTAGGTCCTTGGTTCTCATCATGTTGAATATTTTCTGCCACTCCCTTCTGGCCTGCAAAGTTTCTGTTGAGAAATCAGCTGATAATCGTATGGGAGCTCCCTTATAAGTTACTACTTGCCTTTCTCTTGCTGCTTTTAATATTCTCTCTTTGGCTTTAATTTTTACTGTTTTAATTATGATGTGTCTCTATGTGGGTCTGTTTTGGTTCATCTTATTTGGGACTCTGTGCTTTGTGGGCTTGTATGCCTATTTCCTTTGTCAGGTTAGGAAAATTTTCAGTAATTATTTCTTCAAATAGGTTCTCCATCCCTTGCTGCCTCTCTGTGATCCTTCTGGTACCTCAATGATGTGAATGTTATTATGCTTGATGTTATCCCAGAGGAATCTTAAACTATCCTCATTTTGGGGGGATTCTTTTTTCTTTTTGTTGTTCTGGTTGGGTGTTTTCTGCTACCTTTTCTTCCAAATCACTGATTTGTGCTCTGCTTGATCTAGTCTGGTGACTCCTTCTATTCCATTCTTCATTTCAGTTATTGTAATCTTTATTTCTGCCTGGTGTTTTTTTTTTTTTTTTTTTTTTTTTTTTTTTTTTTTTTTTTTTTTTTTTTTTTTTTTTTTTTTTTTTTTTTTTTTTTTTTTTTTTTTTTTGCTTTTTTGGTATGTGGGTAGTTCCCTGGCCGGGAATCGAACCCAGGCCGCAGCGCTGACAGCGCCAGCGCCGAAACCCTAAGCCACTACACCACCAGGGAACTCCCTTGTTTTTTTTTTTTTAATGGTTTCTATGTCCTTCTTTATGCTTACTATCTCTTTATTGAAATTTTCACCAAGTTCCTTGAGCATCCTTATAACCATTGTTTTGAGCTCTGTCTCTGAGAGGTTGTTTGCCTCCATCTTTCTGGGTTTTTCTAATGTTCTTTCTTTTGAGGTGTATTTGTTTCCTCATTTTGGTGGCCTCTCTGTTTATAGATATTTTACTCCTTTACCCAACACTCACTGCTACAGTTTCTTCTGGGGCTCACTGCTAATACTGGGACTGGGCAGAGGTGGGAGGTGGTGTGGAGGCCTGGAAAGGTGGGTGGGGGAGGGCGACCAGTGCCTTTGTTTTCTGCCTGGTGCTGAGGGCCAAGTATGCAGTGCAGGCTTACCCTTTTCTGTATTCAGTTTGCCCCGAGGTCTCTGCCTTGAGTTTTGGGAACAGTTGTTTTATATGCTGACCCCTCAGGCAAGACTGCTTGTGGCCAAAGGCACACTTGCAACCTTTTCTCTCCTTCTCTTTCCCAGCCAGAAAGAGATCAGGCTGCTGTTTCTCACTGCTCCTGTTGCTCCACATCCTCGCAGAATTGGAGTGAATTTGGGCTGTGGTATCTCAGGGCATCCGGTCTATGCTTCCTGGGGCCAAAGTGAGGTCTGGTTGCGACATTTCACAACCCCAGCCCTGGGCCTCCTTTTCTCTGTCCTGTGGTTGAGTGAGGTCCAGCATGCTCTCCGGCCACATTCTTCCTCCTCCCTCCTGCAGCCACAGAGTTCCAAGCAGGGACTGTGGCCCCTGATTTTGCACTCCCCCTTCCCGCTTCCTCCGTTTGCTCCTCTTTGTCCACTTGCAGGTATTTCGATGCAATGAGTGAGTCTCTTAGCTGTGTTTTGTGTTGCATAGGGAATCCTTTATTGAATCATAGTTGTTCTATTTGTAATTTCCAGGGGAGTGTTCCAGGAGAGTCTCTCATGTCGCCAGTTGTTCTTCGGCTAGTGATCAACATTTTGATAATATTTATACCTTTCTATAATCATTTAAATATTATAGGTATTTAAATGAAAACAGGATCACAGTGTGGAAATGTTTGCAACCTATGCTTTATATTCTACAATGTACTGTGAACAAAATAAAAATATACTCACCAAATTACAGTTATCATAAAGCTAAGAGGAAAATCCAATGTATAAAAAAATATCAGGGAGTTCCCTGATGGTGCAGTGGCTTAAGGCTTCGGCATTGGCGCTGTCAGCACTGCGGCCTGGGTTCGATTCCCAGTCAGGGAGCTACCCACATACCAAAAAGCAAAAAAAATAAATAAATAAAAAATAAAAAAAAATCAGAGTATGGAACAATCTAGAAAGATCTCAGGTCAAATTAAGAAGTTTAAATTTAATTTAACAAGGATACAGTTAAAGTTTGAACTTAGGTTGGGAACCTATAGGGCTTAATCGCCGACAAACACTAGTTGAATCAACAATGTCACTTGCTTTCAAAAAGCTAATGTCACTTTCTAACAAAAACGTGATGTTTAAGATAGGAAAGACAGTATCCCACTCTAGGCTGTGCTGGTCTGACCATATTTTGAATAGTATACTTAATTGTGGCCAATAAAGTTTATGATATTTACAAGCCAACATTGAGGACAATTTTGACAAACATATATAGTCATAAAGCTACCATACAGCCAAGAAATAGATATAGACGCACAACATATATTACATCCACCACAATAATTGGTATCCTGACTTTCTGTTACCCCAAATATTTGAGTGTCGGTATTTCTAAATGTCAAGGGGGGATGACTTAGCAGGAAGAAAGCAAAGAAATGTCTTTTGGCTTTTTGCTTCTGTACCTCAGACTTAAAGGCAGAGATTTCTCATTGTTCTAATCAGTTTGGAAACTGATGTATAAAACCATCATAAAAGAAATGGAGTCCAACAAATTCAGTGCCAAGACTGTTGAACCCCATCATGGTGATTGTACTATTTAGGCAGGGGAGATGGTGATTGCATGGACAACCAATAGTATTCTCCATGTGCTTCTCTTCTTTCTCTGATGTTACTTTAAGGATTTTACTTACTATGCACCTGCTGTCTTCCAGATCTATATCTAGTTCTAACTTCTCCTGAGTTCCAGGCACATTACCATCTCCTCATTCTACATCTGCACTTGGGTGTCCTGCCAGTAGCTCAAATTACATGGCAAAAGGGCATTCATGATATTGCATCCTGGAGCTGCAGAGCTCCATGTTTCTACCAAATATACTGATTGACACCACCACTCACCCACTCTACAGTACCAGGAAACAGAGTCATTTGGGGACTACTCCTTCCCCATTATTTCCCACATTTAATTCCAAGTTCCCTTGATTGTAACATTTTCTGATTCAACATATCTTGTAAACATGCTTTCCAATGGGCCAATTAGTTATTAATGTAGCTCTCACATGTGAGTTTGTGTGGATGTATAAACCTATGTGTTGTATGTGTATAATGTGAGCTTTGAATGAATCCAAGAATATTATTCTTAATACCATTTATACAACTGGCAAGCTAACAAAAGGGAGAGAAAAACTATAAAATCTGTGTTTGGTTTTGTAAAGTAGCCCTAATTATAGTTATTTTTGTGTGAACTTTTTTCATTTGGTCCTAATTGCTATCCAGTGAAATAATGATTAAAACAGTAATTAGGTGTTATACTTACTTTTTAGTTTTATTCGATTCTGATTGATAATGTGTCAGTCGTCATTAATGGTAGTAATGTAACGCTACGTTTTGATCACAACTTTTAGAACCTAGAAGGAACATTGCATATGTCCCATAGAAGTAAGTTGGGATAACAGTTGTCCATGGTTGCCAAAGTTAAGTTCATCCCAATTTAGCTAGTTGGACTTGATAGTAGGTGCAGTTAAATGACACAAGAATTTCAAAGTCAATTTAAAGGCAGAGAAGTGAAAGATTTTGGTCAGTTATCAGTTCACACAATCAAAATAATTAATAATAAGTTTATTATCATAATTGTAGGGATCCGAGGTACCAGAATATAGAGCTTCATGGCAATGGGAAAAGCACAGCTTGGACCAAAGTGCCCTAGTGTAGATACATGAAACTCTGCCTGCAAAACTGTTGTAGAAAATGCCTGGTCACACTCAGAGATTGCAAGGAATTGCCATAAATATAATAATATGTTATAATTATCTTAAATATATATATATATATAAATAACTTAAAATAACATTTTATGCTTTGCCTTCTTGAGGCTCAGCTTCAAGAAACAGTTTACTAAAATAATCTCATTGATTGTCATAAAATACTGTTGAGGCAGAAAGGACATAGATATCATTGTCTCCATTTTGAGGATAATCAAACTGGGGTCTCAGAAACTTATACAGTTTGATTAATGGCCCATCAGCAACTTAAAAGCAGAAGGAGCGAGAAACCTGGGTCTGTGGTTTCTCACTCCTTTTGCTGTTGTGGGTACTGCTCAGTTTTCTTATGCCTTAATTAACCCGCTGTGATATGGGTAGGGTCTTTTTGACAGCCACAGCCAGTAGCCCTGGTCTTGTTATAAAGAATAATAATTAAAATAATTGGTGTTTTGCAAAGTATAGGGTGTTCCTTAAATAACAAGCAACACTATATGTTAGTGTTGGTTCACTAGACCTTGCTCCCTCTCTTACAAAGAGAGTAAACATTCATTTAGAATTACAAAGGCTCAGCACATGCTCAGCAAGTGACTAAGGATTTGACTCCTTCATGTACATGGTACATACGGACTGTCAACACTTCACATGTAAGTAGACTCAAGTCAAGGCTGGTTTTCCAGTATTTGAAAGTCAGTGATAGAGGGTTGCCCCCTTGCCATGTGCACCTGGCGTTCTTGACTTGTGGCGATAAACAATTCTGGATGGGCGACCGACTCAAAATAGTTCTTAGTGCCATGGCGTTCCCAGAAGAAGAGGAGGTTGGTCTCATCTCTGATGACTTTGGGTGTCTCAGGCATCTCCTAGGAAAAGGAGACCAGAGATGTTAGAAAACAGGGGATGCTGCAAAAGGAACTGAAGCTGGCTCCTTTGGCATTCGGCCTTCATGAGAAACTGTAATATGGTATCAGTCCTTCATTCACGTGTTCATTCAGCAAGCATTTATTACATGCCTCTTAGATGCATGGCCCTGTCTATTCATAAGAGTTGATTTCCTTAGTTAACTGGAGAGAAATCCTAATTAGTCATGAAGATTGCCAGTGACACTAGTGTCCCCCTGTGTCCTGGCAGGTAGGGTGGACACTGATCTTGTCGTTTCCCCAGCACAGGCATAGGACATTTTCCATCAGATCTGAGCACTAATGAGTCTAAGACTGCTAAATATTTGATCTTTAAGGGTACAAATCATACTTCTGGGCAAATAATTTCGTAACTTAGAAGTGTTATCTCTACATATAATTTAAGACAAGAATTATAAAGTAAAAAAAACCAACACACACACACACACACACACACACACACACACGCACCACTTCTTGGTGTATTAGCAGTTGAATCCTTTCAATACAAGGATTTGTTGACAGTTGTGATCTCTTTAGACCTACTCTTCTTGTGGTTATGAATAGACTAATAATACTTTCATGAAAACTGAAATTCAGATTCTAACTTGAGATGCTTCGTCTCTACTCTTTTTAATCTCAAGCAACTAAATATCCCTTTGAGGTTTCCTCGGAGTTTTCAATGTCAACAAAGATTTTATTTCCCAAAGCCATTCCTTTCCTAATTTTATCCATCTTGTGGAGTTTCTCCTCTTCTTCCTTTTGGTTCTTTGTCCAAAATGTAACCAAATTCTGTCTACTTCTTTTCACCTGTCAGTACTTGCCACCCAGTGGCTATTGCTCTGACTTCCTACTTGGGCCTTCTGCTTTCTCTGTTGCCTTCCTTCTGATCTGTTCTACATTTTAGAAAATAGAAGTGAAGCCAGGACACTCCCCTGGTGAACTCTTTAATGGCTTCTCATTATACCTCAGATGAAATCCAAAAGCAAGTCTCCAACAACACTAGCCCCTGCTTATCCTCCCTCCTCCTCACAATGCCATCCTCGTCCAGTGTCCTGATGGTCTCTTGAAGCTGGCCATCCAGCTCCTGAAGGTCTCGGGCCTGGGAACACTTGGAACCCCTCTGTTTAGAATGCCCCCGCTCACCTCTCCCAGCCGCTCTGTCTTTGTCCCCCTCTCTAAAGAGCATACTCTTGTTTTCCTCCATCTCATCACCCTGTTCATGTGCCTTTACAGCCTCTTGCACTTCGTGCTGGTTGTTTGGCTTGTCTATTGTCTGTGCCCCAGAAGAGGAAGTTCTGTAAGGCTAGAGACTTTGCCACATCACTGTCTACATAGCTGTTAGCACATGCTTGGCAAATAGAAGGCCGTCAGTAAGTGATGCTTGCTGAGTGACTTCATGAATGACGCTACTGCCCTACTCAGCAGACATCACTTTCGTGTCACTTGACCCAGGTAGAGAAACACATGTGCCACATAAACCCTAGTGGGGGTGGGGGTTGGATTATACATTTGCTGAGTAAGAGTCATCTGCCCGTCACAGGAGAAAGCATTGAAGACTACAGTGGGTGTGTGTTTGTCTACTGGGGTCATTTAAAGATGTATGGGGTATAATGAAGGTAAGTTGGGAGTCTGAGAACAACTGACCTTTAGCAATACTGGTTCATCTTCATTTTGGGCACTCAAAAACAGTCGTGTTTTTGAGATTCTTAGAGTCACAGGAAGTTTAGAGTCATCATCTGATATATAAGCACCCATGTCAAATTTCACTGGTGAAGAGAAAAACAAAAAAGAAAGTAAATCCTTTGTATTTGTATAAAATCAAGTGTTTATGTAGGTACTGTGTGTGCGTGTCAGGTCTCTGACTGCGGTGTAAGTACCAGGGATGGAATTTGGTGTATCTGTGTGTCCTTCAGAACGTATGCAATATTTACTAGGCAGGTGAATACTTGGTTAACGTCTTTAGAATTTTCTATGTTGAAAGAATGCTTCGGGCTGAGTATTTGTTGAGTCTCTTGTAATTACTGTCATTACTGTAGTGGATAAGACCCTGCAGTTTGTGAAGTCATGAGTTAGTTCATCATGACCTGAAGTGGAGAGGTTTAGGGAGGATGACACACTCACGTTGCTAGTGATAGTGACAAGTAGTTTAGTTTCCTTACAGAACAATGTTTAATAAGAGCTATAAAATTATTTATGCCTAGGGATCTAGGAGTTCCACTTTTGGGATATGCTCTAAATAGGAAAATATTATATGGGTAAAGATATTTGCAACAGAGTTACTTAGAGCAAACCCAAGGGGCTAGCACAGCAACACGATGGAATATTCTTATTCCATTAAAATTGGCAAATTATATACAATTGTGTGAAAATATTTTAAGTAGAAAATAGAACCTAAGTATTTGTAGCTGCCATGAAGTGGGAGCTCAAGGAGATCTGCTGTTTACTGTGGAGGAGCCCCTGTGGGTGTCTGAAAATAATTTTGTATATGATGACTTGTCCTAAGCTAATCCATATACACCATAAAGCCTGTATCTGTGTGACAAAACCTCTTAGACCTTACATTTCATCCTTCAGGACATACCTGCTGCTTATTGGCTGTTTTGTGTCACAGTTATGGTGTGTACCTGTGATAATGGTTTCCTAGTTTGGTAGTATTTGTAAGTTTGATCAACAGCTTTCTAATGGTGGTGATGGCTCTGGGTTGGCTCTGGGTAAATTTAAAGCTCCGAGGAGGATAAGAATATCTGGGAGAACTGAAGGAGAAACCACATCAGAAAGCTTTGCACTGCATGGAGTGCTCTCAGGGACGGACACCTCCGTGAGGCCTCCAGATTTGACTGAGGTCCCTGTCCTGGCCCAGGGTTTTTACCAGGGTGACCTGGGTCCACCTGCTCTAGAAGAATTGTGCAAGGCCAGGAGTCTAGACAGATTGATTCTTTGAAAGCAGAAAGCTCGAAAGAGAGAAATAAGAGCAGAGGAGATGACCAGGTTGTCCGTTTACCTGCTTGTTGCAGGTCGTTCAGTGCTGCTGCCATGAGATATGGACCTGATATATCTCGAATGATACTTTGGTTGAGGGTGTCATTCAGGATGCACCGCTGTTTGATGACCTGCATGAAGTTGTACTTCATGTTGCTCTGGGAGCTGTACGGTGCTGATCTGGGCTGGATGATTTCTGCAACCATTAGCACAAGCTCAGATTACTGCCTGGGGGCAGACACAGATGACGTGTGTGCTGTAGTCCAGCACTGGGTAGCTGTGGAAGGGGCATTAGGAATGGGCCACGCAGGTGAGGGAACAGGTGAAGTCACCCAGAAGCAGGAGTGCCCGCTGCAGGGTCATTCCCATGGGAACGTTTTCTCTCTAGACTTTGACTCCTCAAGAGATTATTTGTGCAACTTTGTCATTTTGGTTGTTTGGAAGTTTCTAAGAGACTGGGAAGATGGCTAGTGTCCCCAGCCTGTACTTAAATGAATGCACTCTGAGACAAAAAGCAAATGCATCGAGGACTAAACGTGCCGCCGAGGGAGCAAGACCCAATGCCCACCACCCCTCTGAGCGCTGGAGGGCATCCACAGCTTCACACGGCCCCTGGCTCTGCGCACGGCCCCTGACTCTGCGTCACTCTGCGCCTGGGAGCCCATTGTAAGGAAGTACGTGGTGATAGAAATGAAGGTTTAGGGGTATGGACGGTCCCTGTCATGTTACTTACAGTGGTGAGAACTGGCTCTCACCTTCAATATGCTAAGTGAGTAAAGCTAGACACAGAATTGGGTAGAGTAAGGCCCTAACAGTACAACACGTGTGTTTATGTGTATGTGAACATGGGAAAGACATGGGACCAACGTGAGGGCATTGCTGACCTGTTGGTGTAGTCTGAGTGACTCTTACTCTTTCTTACATTTTCTTGTATTTCCCAGTGTTCTAGGTGAACATGTGTTAGAGTTTAGCTGTTACATTAAAAGTCCTGCATTTATGTTGCATGTAGGGGGTTGTAGAGTAGAGGCGCAGGGGGAAAATCATGACTTTCATAGTCAGAACTGAATTTGGCCTGAGCCTGTCCTGCTTACATGCAGTGTGACTTTGGGCCGCTGACTGTCTCACGGAGCTCAGTTTCCCCGTATGTAAAATGAGAATGTGGGTTGTTGCAAAGATAATGTGGCCATCAGTAAACTGGTAGTGTTGGTACTATTAACCAAGGTGGTAGCAGCAGTGGCAGTAATGACAGCAAGGATAGCTGCCGCTTGGTACTTACTCTGTGCCAGGCATTATTCCAGTTTTAGGAACTGGGAGAATTGACACACTTAATCTTTACAAATAGGGCTCTGATTGTCTCCATTTTATAGTAGAGGAAACTAAAGCACAGAAACCTCAGTAACTTGCCCAGGGAGACACAGTTAGCATGAGGAGGAGCATGGCTTGTAAGTGGTCACCCACAAAAAGTGCGTAACTACTTCCTGGTGAAGGGCTCAAAGTCCCACAACCTTTGTAGTTAGATGAATGAGCAGATGAGCAAGTATTTTAGACTCAGGCCCCTGCTGCTTTCTCCCCACTGCAGATAGAAATTATTTTTCCTTCCTGGTAGTTACCAGACTAACTCCTGGTTGCCCTCTTGTCACTCTGATTCCAGGTTTTACTTGCCCCATACACTATTGTCCCCATTTGCTTAACAATGGAAAACAATGATATCATGGCTCGTGACCCCTTACCTTCTTCTGGGTCATTGGCAACAGCTTCCAGGTCATCGCCGGTGATGATCTGATTGTAACTCAACCGCCTCCTCTTCAGAACCTTCCCATTGCCTGTCACCAGCACCACACTCTCCTTGAAGGTAAGCTGGGATGTCTTACAGGTCTCCGAGGTACTCAGAGATGTAAATTTATCCATGCAGTCTTCATGAAGTGGATCATAGCTTGCATCATAGAAGGATTTCTGTGAGGAAGAGAGGTGGAACCTGAGAAGCTGCCTGTGGCCTTAGACCGAGATTCCCTCCATAAGAATTTTATTCAGCAGACTTCATGAGAAGGATCTCCATGGGGGTCACTGCTAACTGCTGAGATGTCCGTCTTCCCCTCCCGCTCCCTCTCAGGATTTCCCTGAAAGGATCATCTCTTGGCCAGTCTTTGTCATTCATCTGCAGACTCAAACCTGAGATGCAGGTTCACAAGTGGGACCTTCCAGTTAGTTCCTGGGACCTCAAGAGGTTAGGCTTCTACTGGACAGGGCTCACATATTTTAGAAATATTCCTCTGGGAATGCTTTTAAGAGCCAGTACTAAAGACACACAAGGAGTACTTGTGAGCAGCTTACTTCCTGGGCTGCTACGGTGGGGGACCTGATTTCTGGAGCTGGTGTCGGAGAGGATGATCACACTACATATCTCTGGGAGACAGACCCCTGGGGAAGTAGCCTGAAGGGGCTGTCTCAGGGTGGCAAACTAGCATTCTGATGAAGCTGGGAGAGTCCAGTTTTGGGGGTTCAGGGTAGCTGTGCTCTGTTCTGGGAAAATCCAGCGAGCATGAAGAATGCCATCAACTCTTAGTGAAGAGGCTGTCTGCCTCCCTTATAATGAAGATGTGCATATTTCTGGACCTCTTGGGGGCAGAGGTATCTGGGACTCAAAGCGTTGCTGTTCTCCTCTGGTGGAGAAAATAGGACTGTGTCAGAACAGCCATCCTGTAAGAACCAGTCATTTGCTTACCTGATTCAGAGAGAGTTGGTCGGTTTCGGAACTGTATTCTTCATTTTCACTGTCAAACAAGATGAGAATATAATTCTGTTATATCACTCTGGTCACCAGGCAACACACTTTAATGACCACAGTTAGTTTTGAGGGACGTGCTCTTGCACCCACACACAAGGCCACTCTAGTCTTTTCTGAAAATGAGGGGTTTCTATACACGGATACATAGAGCAATCTGTACCTTGCCGATTTGGAATTAACAATCTTTAGCACAGGCCTGGAACTTTACCTGTGCTTTATCAACAGAAACAGGGCATGGCTGACAAACTGAAGGGTTGTAATTGGATTTCAACTCCTGAAGACAAAAGAAGTTCTGCCAGAGTGCAACCAAATAGATTTTATGTTGCACACTGCTTACAGATTTAATAATTTATACTTGGCAAAACATCCAGGCAACATTTGGAGGCCTAGTGCATAGTAGCAGCTAATGAGACCACATGTGTTTTTAAAGTGTTCTACAATTTACACCTTTTCCTCATTTCCATTTCTTCTGCGTCTGACTGCGTATGAGCTCTCGTGCGCTCAGATTGCCGTGGAGCCATTTCCCTGCCCAGTTTCCTGAGGACAGTTTCTCTCTCTGGTCATCCATTAGAACCCATTACTGTGCCAGAGCATGTGACCCAGCCCCGGCTGTGTCTGAGCAGATGTTGAAATTCAATGGGACTCAGCAGGCCTTAAAAATAGTCTTTTCTGTAGTGGTTGTCTCCCTGTCAAGGTCCTATCAGTTGAACATGCTGGCTGCTTGGTTTCCCTGGGTCTCTGCTGAGCATGTCCTGACTTTGGAGGTGAGACCTTTGCTATAGCCTCTGCCAGTCTGGCCCTGTGTAGGTCACTGCAACTTCTAGTTGAATTCTAAGATGCCTTGATCCCCTCCTCCAATCACAATCTATTTCTTACCTGTAACAGTTTTTCAGGTCTTCAAAGAGGTCAGGGACCTTGGCCATCTTGACTTCTGCAACAGAGAACACCAGGGGCTGTCAGCTCAGCCAGCCTCTGAACCGAACGCCTGCACAGGGTGCCACCTCTGCCGTGTGCTTCTTGAGCAACCAAACGTGTGACTTAGCCCATGCTCAGCATTTTCCCCATTCTTTTCACTCCCTTGGATTATCTGCCTGAGTGTCTGCCTCCTCTAGCAGATGGTAAACTTCTTTCAGAATCTTGGTGTCCCTTCTGTGCCCAACCCAGTGCATGCACGCAAGTAGGCACTCAGTCAAGTTCTGATAAGTTACAAGCCCCACGAGAATGCGGCGCTGGCTCCATTCAGATGCAAGAGAGAGGCAGAGTTGGAAAGTTCCAGTTTTCTCCTGGTAGTTTGTGGAAGTAGAGTTCCCTCCCAGGGAAGACGGGACTGCACCTCCCAGCTGGCCATCCCTCAGTTCCCCACCAGCAGAAAGGATCATTTTCTGAAATCCGATTATGATTCTAACTCACTCACACACCAAAGCAGGAAGGAAGAGGCTTTAGCTTCAGAGAACGCAGTTTGAGATTTAACCGTCAAGGCAAGAAACAAAAAATACTTTAAAAGCCAAAGATGGGATGAGGACAATACCTCTGGTGCCTGGGGTGCCAGCGAGGTGAGTCCTCTCTGCCTGGAGCCGCTGCCGAGGCTGGGTCGGGCTCCTGCGCCTTTTGTCTTCCGTGCCGTGGGCGTGGCCACGGTGCGTCATGGGAATTTACAGGGAAGAATCCTGCTTTGTAGTTTTTTTGGTGTTTATTCCACCTTATTCTGGCCCAAATCAGGACAGATTATAAACTTGATCGTGTTGTGTGCAGCCATTCTTGGAGTTTCTGCCTGGGTTCGTTTTTGTATTGCTTTGCTCGAAACAGTTACAGAGTCTTAGAAAAAGGGAAGAAGAGCAGGAAACTTATCAAGTTTCTAAAAATATATGATGGGAGAGGAAGAGAACTGCTAAAATCAGAACTACGGGTGGTTAGGGTTGGAGAGCAGCTTAGGGGCTGGAGTTTGAATTTTGACTCAATTTGTTTATTGCCCCCACAGGTGAGTATGAATTGACAGGTCCTTGGCAGCAAGGGGGCCCTGAGGGATGAGGACTCATCTTTTCTGAAGAGGGAGTTTCCCTGAATGGACATAAATCACTCCGTCAGGGCGACAACCTTCTGCTTGGGGCCAGGTAGAAGAGAGAAAAGTGATTGACAGCCACCCAAGTCCGCACCCTCTCACTCTGCACAGTGTCACCCCACTTCCTACAAAGTGGCATCAGGAGAGAGCTCTCTGCCCTAGCCACATGGCAGCCAAGGGGCCCTCCTCCAGAGCCCGAAAATCAGTCTGCCCTCCCCCAGCACAGACCCCGGGTGTGTGAGGGTAGCTGCGGATTCAGGGAGGCTGGGCAAAGCCCTGCTGCAGGCCAGTGGCTGGATTCGAGGACAGAGGCTGGGGCTAGGAGGGGACCCAAGTATGACACTGTGCCAGACTTTTTCAGTATTCTGGGGCTAGCCCTGTTCAGGTGATAGAACACCAGACTCTTAGCAGGTAAATGTCTCAGGGTTCTTGGTTGGAGTTTACACCATGTAAATTTTAAATAAAGGAAATGGATGGAAGAAGAGGGTAGAGGAGGAAGGGTCAGAGGTAAAGAAAGGCGAGGCATGGCAACATGGTATAAAGAGCCAAAAAGCACAGAGCTGGGAGTCGGTGGCCTGCTGGTGTGACTTGGGTAGAGTGTTCTCCCTGGTCCTGTCAGCTAAATAATGGAGTTGGTTAGACGATCATTAAGGTCTACCCTGGGCGCCAAGTCTCTGGGTCTGATTCTGCTGCCCAGCCCAGTTCCCCCTGGTCAGACACCTGGTGCTTCAGTCACTAGAAACCAGAGCCGCAGAGATAGCTGGCGTGCCGGACGCAGGCAGCGTAAACGTGGGCCCAGGTTGGGAAGGAGCTTGGGCGTCAGCACGATCGTGGTGCGGGCGGTGATGGCAGCCGGTTCTCTACGGCTGTGCTTCCCCGTCAGGCAACACAGAGGTGAACCCCGTCACCCCCTGCCTCCTGGAGGTCTTGTGAGCACTAGTACTAAGAAGCAATTGCAAAGCACACTGTGGATGGGATGCTATGGAGATGCAACTAAACAAAAATAATTACAGCACTAATGACGGCTTCTGCCCCTGGAAACCTCTACAGTCGTCTTTGTCACACCTTGGTTCGGTGAAGGAGAAACAGTTCTTATGAAAATACTGGTTCAAAACTTCAGCAGGCAGGACGTCTTCAGGTGAAGGCTTCGTTGAAACCACGAAGATGTTAAGTTTCTGGGAAGAAGATGTAGCATCTCTTTTGTAATCTGGGAAAATACCGTTGGTTCCACCATCAGGGGCAACACCCGTCCTGGCCAATGGCACGCCCCTGTTTTAGAGAATTCCCCAGGGTGGTGGTTGAATTTCTCAAGGAAAGTTTGAAATTTTTTCTAGACAGACGACAGTTTGGGGTCTTACCTAACTTTGTCCTTCATGTAACCTTCTTGGAAACTGGTTTTTAAGGGAAGAACAATGCAGCTGAGGTTTAGAGTGAGAGGTCCCTGCTCGGGTGGGGAGCCTGCTGTTCTGTGGGTGCGAACCACGGTTGTCTTGTGAGGATGCCTCAGCACCAGGCCACCTCTTTCTAGGGAATGGAGAGGAGAACATGCCAGATGCATCAGCACTGGAACCCCAGGGGTGTTTGGGGCTGTCCTACAACAGGGACTTCGGGTGGCTTCATGCACCCACTTCTTGACTCTGAGGAGGCCTCCAAAACCCTGCTTGAGTCACTTTTTACCTAAATCATTCAGAAGAAACGATTGTGCACTTATTCTGTGCCAGGCAGTTTGCTGGTGTCTTTCTTTCATGATTCGCAGATTGGATGTTGGAGATGAGGGTGTTGTGGTGGGAGAGTGGGTGTGCGACATGAGGGCAGGCCTGGGGGTAAACGGAGCTTTGTCAGCGTGGTGGTTGGGGGTCCAAAGACCCTTGCTGATGCTTCTCCTTGGAAAACTGCTTTACAGTCTAGAGCTCTCACCTGCACTGTCTCCCTGAGGCCTCCCCTCACCGACAAGACAAAGTGGTTACTATCTCCTTGCACAGCTGAGGACCCCGAAGGTTATGTGAGCAACCTGCACTCCCCAAAACGGGCAGAGCCACCACCCGCACCCAGGGTTCTGATCCCAGGTTCAGCCTTCTGATTCCACAGATAGATGCACAGGTCTATTGTCACCACCAATGCCAAGTGCCAGGGATGGGATAGATCATCCTTGAAGGTCTTTCCCGGCTTCAAACACCTTATCACTCAGTAATTCGGGGATTCTTTGTTTACAAAAAGAGAAATTAAAAATGCTTTGAGATACCTCCCCTGGCTGTCTTCCCTTCTCCAATGAAACCTCGTGTTGTTCTGTGACATTTAGGAAAGGGTGAAGGTGACCAGCATAATTGAGTATTGGGTCAGTGGTGGCTGGATGGGGACTTCAGTCATGTTCTTGCCAGTATATCACGAAGACAGGAGATACTTGTAAACATCTTTGGAACCCACTTTAAAACCATTGCCTGTAGTTGGACCTGTCCGGATGGCTTACTGAGGAGAGAAACACAGCGCCGTGAGCCTTCAGGGATGCAGTCTTTTCTTGGGTGGCAGAAAGCCTCAGCAGAGGAATAAAGTGTGCCTGACCCCAGACATGCAGCGGTAACTGAGCCCGACCTAGTTATAATCTGCTTTGAAATTCCACGACAGTTGTGGGAAGGAGGAAAGGACCTGATGTATTCCAGGCGTTATAATATATCATCACTTTTAATCCTCTAATCAAACCTGTGAGGGAGGGATTCTCATCACATTTTATAGAAGAGGAAGGCACGGTCCAGGGAGATTAAGCAATTTGCCTAAGGTTGCAAGGTGACTACATGGTTGAAATGGGATTCAGACACCAGAGCCTTGTTTTCCTAGTCTATCAAAGGACCTAGAATGCTGTGTTGGAGGAGGAGGCACCTTAGATACTATCTAGATTAAATTCTTACGTTGTTGTAAAAGAGCAAACCAGCTCAGAGAGGAAAGTATCAAGCTCCTAAGGTCACCTTGGAGAGTTCATACGTGCTGGCTGGTGTAAGTCAGACAGAAAAAGACAAATGTCATATGCTTTCACTTATGGGTGAAATCTAAAAACCAAAATAAACAAACAAACAAAACAGTAACAGACTCGTAGGTACAGAGAACAAACTCATGGTCGCCAGATGCGAGGAGGGTTGGGGAGCTGAGTGAAAAAGGAGAAGGGATGAAGAAGCACAAATTGGTTGTTGCACAGAAGTCATGGGGATGTCAAGTACAGCATAGGGAATACAGTCGGTCATATTGTAGTCACTGTATGGTGCACATGGGTACCAAATCACAGGGCGATCACTTCGTAAGGTATATAAATGTCTAACCACTATGTTGTACACCTGAAACTAATATAATATTGAATGTCAACTGTAATTGAAAACTAAAGTAATTTGTTTAAAAAATAAAAATAACACACACATGGAGGTAAGGGTGGAGAGGGAATCCTCTCAGCCTGGGAGTGGGTAGTACTTGAAGGAAGGAAGAGGGAACGTTCCAGGCTAAGCAAAGGCCGTGGGGGTCAAATTAATGAACGTAAGGCATCAGGCTGTAGCCCAGAGAGGCAGGGGCTGATGGGGTGACGCGATGCGGCTGGGGAGGAAGGCAAGAGCTGGCGGGCGGGGCCTTGTGCATACCCCAGTAAGGTCTTTGCCCAGTTAGCTTTGGGTGAGCTTTGGGCAGGTGCCCTGCAGACTTGGAGTGCAGAGTGATGCTGTGGCTTGGAGTAGACAGAGAACTCAAATTGAGCCGGCAAATCCCCAGGTAGCTGCGATCCCCTCTCTTTGCATTAGCTCATTTGTTCTCAAATTTGGAGGTTTTTTTTTTTTTGTTTTTTGTTTTTTTTTTTGGTATGTGGGTAGCTCCCTGACTGGGAATCAAACCCAGGCCGCAGCACTGACAGCACCAGCGCCAAAACCTTAAGCCACTATACCACCAGGGAACTCCCTCAAATTTGGAGTTTTGTTCAAATTCCCTTCCTCTCTTCTCTGGAGTCAGCAGTTAGTAGGCTGTGCCCCTCTTTGCCTTGTTCTGGCTCTGTGCCCTCCTTTCCATCTTGCACAGACACGTTGTAAAAGTCTGCGTTCACTAGAGTGCTTCCTGTGTGACAGCAGGCATGTCTGTGCCCATCTCTCACTTGGGTTCTTGCTGACTAATCATGATAGTCTAATCAGAAGTGCATTTTAAAGAAATTCCCTTTCCTTTTCAGTCATTTTCCTCTTTGGAGTCACAATTATTTCTGGTCTGAACTTGTTTCTCAATTCAAAAAATTATTTGCATGACTTTTTTGGATTCCAAAGCTCATTGATTAAATACTGCTAGGAAAATACAAAAAAATATAGAAAGAAAAGAAAACCTGCAAACAATGGAATACTTAGGGGTATTCACTGTTACTGTTTCAGCATATTTCCTTCCCATCCTTCTTTTTCCAAGGTATCTATAAATTGGTTTTTATGCAAATTGCATATTCAGGGCATTTCATTACCCGAAATCCAGGGGACATAACATGTGGTGGATTGTGCTCATCCAACCTCCATCTGCTCACTGGTAGAATTACTTGATGAATGTCTGTCTTTATTCCCTGATGTTCCTTGCAATTAATTAGGGACACGTGGCCTGTGCACTGTGAGCAGGAAGTATTATGCATTCTGTTCCATTTCCCCGCTGATGCAATCAAGATCTAATGTGCGCCTCTGTCACCTTCATCGTCCTCTCATGCAGCAACTTTGGAAGTCACGTATTTCAGATCGTGTGGCTGGCTGCCAGTGGGTGAAACTACAACAACCTGCGTTAGACTTTGCATCAGTGAGAAACCAACCTTTAACTGCTACGTCACTGAGATTTCAGGGTTTATGTGTTTCTGCGGGATCACTTGACCTCTTCTGACTACCACTGTGGATGACTGACTGTCCATCCCTTCTCCGTCACAGACCCCAAGGTGACATGCACTTCCCCTCAAATTCCTTTTTCACATAATTGATTTGATGAGTTTTTCAACAAGGTGAATCAAGAGCCTAATGAGATGCTTTTATTTTGGCCAATTCCTGTTTCCAGACATAAAGATATATTACCTGTAAAAATCAAAAGGCCAATGATAAAGTCAGTACTGTTGAGTTAACCTCCCAGATACAAATCTCATGATAATTACATAGAAAATCTAACGATATGATGCTTTGCAGGTTTTCAAGCAGTTTTTGTAACCATCAATACAAGCATTCAGTACGGTGTGAGGCTGACTTATCATGTATGCAAATATAGTCCAGTGCCTGGTTCTTGCCTTCTTCCTTTGGTATGAACTCCTGGCTGCTGGGCAGGATGGGCTCCTGATTAGACGAATTGTGCCACAGGGTGGGGACTGGCAGGTGTGGCAGGTGTGGTCAGAGAGGCAAGAGACTTACTTGGATTTGACTGTGACCCTGACCTGTTGAGTGAATGAAAACAATTCCCACATATCTGGGGATTTCCTCATTTATAGAAGGAGGAAGCTACCCTGCGTGACGACTGGGGTTCTTCCAGCCCTGGCTGTCCATTCCCTGGCTCATGACTGCCCTGAATGTGGCCATGATCTGCTTCACAGCACCTCTGTGCTCCTCAAATGTTGTTTGCTTCCAGAGGGTCCATCCTGGACTCATTCCTTACTCACCTTTTGTAGAACTTTTCTCTGTCACATGCGTGATTGAGTCACAAATAGGTAATATGCTTTTTCATTACTTTAATGACAAATTTTATTTGTCCTACTGAATATAAATAAAAGTTCCTTTTCTAGTACCGAAATATAGATTACTTGCTGATAAATTAGGAGGAAATGGCAATTGAGCCCCTCTGTTAAATGGTGATGACTCAGGCTTGTTTTATAGAAAGTTTGGTCTACATGAAGGGCCATCTGGGCCCTTGATTACCCTCAGGGAAGTTTAGGCAACTGAGTCTGAAAGGCTGGACAAGTTTTGGAGCATTTGACTTAAAAAAATGAACATCCAAGGAAAAAAAATAAGATCTTATCTTTCTCTTTTCTGTACTCCACCCTTTAGGCTTTTAGTGCTATTCCCAGTCAGCTGTTCTGTCCTCTGCTCCCCCCTGCCCCAGAGACATTCCTGGAGCTGAGGACTGAGTGGTGATGAAGATGGACAGGGTTCTGAATGTCACAGGGCACCTCTGCTCTCAGGGAGCCATGTGTTGCACGTGCTGGGAAGGGGACTTGATCTAGGATGAAGGTAGAGTCTCTCTTGAGAGAGTGGCATCTGGACAGGAAGGGCAGGGAGAAGCTGGATGAAGGTGCAGGTGGACGTGGGGAAAGAGGTCATGCCTTTGGCCATGGGGATGGTGTGTGCCTCTTCCCCCAGCTATAAGGACCACTGTGGACCAGAGAAACTGGGAGAGAGCCAGTGTGGCAGAAGTCAAGTGAGGAACAAAGTGGCGTGAGATTCGGCTGAGGAGGTAGGCAGGGCCCCGTCTCAGGCAACCATGTGAATGTGTTAAGGTCATGGGTTTATCCCGAAGGCAGTTTTGAGATGCTTTAAGCAAGAGAGTGGCCAAATCAGATGTGTGTTTGTAAACGATCTGTGTGGATTCTAAAAGGGAGAGAACAAATGAAGGGAGAAGACTGTCGAGTCGTCTGGCTGAGAGCCGAGGCTGCAGGGCTTGGGGGTGACAGCGGAGCTGAGAAAAGGTAGAGTCAGCACGACGTGTGACTGGTCAGACGTGGAGTGTGTGGACCATCAGTACCCACTTACATGGTTGTTGTGTTTGGGTCACACCCATTCTGAAAGGACAGCAAGGAATACCACAGCACCACATTGAGAAATGGTGCAGGTGAGGAGCAGATGATGTGCATGTGGGGAGCCTGTGACACACGTGCAGTGGGACTTGCATGTGTGAGTTGGGGCTGAGAGAGGCAGTGGTCAGAGTGAGAGGTGTGAGATCTTTAGCAGCAGCAGTGTAGGGTAAGGGGCCGGAGTGCACATGCACACCCAGGACGGGGCAACGACATGGGGAAGCAGAAGCCGGGAGCAGTGTGGTATGCTGGGAGTGTCAGGAGTGGAGGCCTTGGCCCACCCACGTGAAGACACACCGGTGGGATGCACAGCTCTCACCTTGATCGGTCACTGGTGTCCCATTCTACTCCCTGCTCTTTCCTAACTTAGAGGAACGTGGTCTGATAAAATCTCTGATGGAAAATGTCCAGGGCCTAATACGGTGCCTTTATATCTTTTAAAAGTGGGCAGAAGAACTAAACAGACACTTCTCCCATGAGGAAATACAAATGGCCAGCAGACATTTGAAAAAATGCTCATCCTCATTAGCTCTCAGAGAAATGCAAATCAGAACCACAATGAGATACCCCCTCACACCTGTGAGAATGGCTGTTATCAACAAGACAAGGAATAACAAGTGCTGGAGAGGATGTGGAGAAAAAGGAACTCTGGTACACTGCTGGTGGGAGTGCAAACTGGTACAACCACTGTGGAAGGCAGTGTGGAGGGTCCTCAGAAAATTGGGAATGGAGCTACCATTTGACCCAGCAATCCCCCTTCTGGGGATC